>OZ005743.1:76046016-76440790 GCA_963930735.1 Dioctria linearis | reverse complement strand
AAGCTCGTCTGCCTGTTTTCCTTTTTGGGTTAATTCTATTAGATCGAACTCTTTCTTTATTTTCTTGGCTGCAGCGTACTTTTCCAATAAATTTCTACTAGAGAATGTTCTCTGTGGATTTTTTGTAAACGTTTCTAGTAATCTTTTTAATTCATCAAAAAGATTTTGGTATGTTTCCATCAGTATCAAATATTATTCGAAGAACCCAAAGACAGTTATTACAAATAGAAAATCTTTGTTAATTCATTTATTTATTGCTACCCATGAAAAAAGTGATTTATAAAACCATATTAAAATATCTATTATCTAAGAATAAAATGAAACTTTACTAGAAAGAAAAAAATTTCCATAATTCTATCCTTAAAAGTTATCTATAGACACAAATTTAAAATTATCTTATTCATAAAGCTAGAAACCCGCAGAAAAATATTTCCAATTTAATTCTATTTCTAAGATCTATCTGAACATCTATATATAAAAAAATTGATTTAAAAGCTCCCTATATGATAAGTTTTTATCCGCAATCTATACCTAAACGTTAGCTAGGTTATTCACACTCTGTTTTATATTATTTTTAATGTATTTGCGCAAGTATCTTCTACCCATGTAGATCGTAATTGCTATCAATGCTGCTATTATTAGTAATGTCACTGCGGTCGGTACATGTAAGACATCGTGTATTGAGATGGTTTGTACCACCAGGCTGGCAGCGTTTTGAGCTACAATCACTTCCTTCGATTGCGGCTTTCCCATTTCAGATGGTTCAGCTTTTGTATTAGCTCTGCTATTTTTTTGCCGTAGTTTGACAGCTATGCCGCCCCTCTTTTTTTTGTTGGTAGTTGTGTTGTGATTTGTTCTCTGGGTTTACTTGGTGGTTGCTGTTTATTTCTGTACTGCGCTATCGTAATTGGCTTTGAACCGGCAGCGTGATATTTCTGCAGTGCTTCTTGCAGTGAGCTTTTTTGATGTTTAGTGGGTATGTATACAGCAGGTGAATTCGACTTCGCTTGTAGCTGATTAATGGGTGCTGTTATTGACGCTGGAATGTACTCCGGAATTTGTATGTTTCGCAAGGTCGTCGTAGTTGGAGTGTATGCTGGAATTCCTTCGTTTATCTTTCCTCCTGTAGTTGTTGTAGGTATGTACTTCTCTTCTATTGTTTTGGTTTTTATTTCGTTTGCTATTGTTGTGGATGTGTCGTCATTAGTCTCTGGAATTTTTCTTTTCGGACATATCGGTCGCCTGGGTGTCGTTCTTTTACGTATGGTCGGGTTATCGATCTCTATCGGTGATCTAGAAAGCTTGGTTGTTGTTCGTCCGGTTAGAGGAGTCGATGGTCCGATTTGCAGGGTCGCCATGTAATATGTTTGCTTCACAATTGGCCTAGACGCTAATCATGATGAAGTTTTTTATTTAGATTTTTTTAATTAAATTATACCGGGCAGAGAACTGCCAAACTTCCGGTTTTTATGGCTAAGAGCCGCTGTGACCTTTTTTATATGATGGCAGGTACTTGCCGATCTTTTAATAGAATGGCAGAGTATGCCGCTGTTTTATTATTATTGGCAGGGTATGCCTATATATAATTTATGGCAGAGTATGCCGCTGTTAGGTAATCCTTTGGGCAGAGTATGCCGCTCTATATATTTACTGGCAGAGTATGTCGACCTTAGGGTGAGAAATAAAAAACATCTTGATGAATGATTTACTTCTGAATTTTAATCAATTATCACAGGTTATTTATACAGGTGACTTCCCTATATAGTGCTTATACAAAGGTGGGGATTATTGCAGAATTGCAATAATTGAATTAAACATATTTTGTTGTGTCAGCTTATCTGATCACAAGTCATTTGAATTTTCGTGTAAAGCGATGACCTCGGGTATGTATATTTTACCAATCAAGAATTATGCTTGCATAGTGGAATTTGCTTGCTTTGCAAATTCTTCTTGGGGTCGTACAAACTTTGTTTATTTTAATTATTTTTCGGTTTGATTTTTGTTTGTAATTATTGACCGTGCTCATGGCTTTACAGTATGATGGTGGGTGGGTCACACGCTACATTTTGGACAGCGTACCATACAGAATGTTAGTAGTGATATAATGACTTTGGGCTGGGCGGTATGTTCTTAGTTTGTAGGAGAAAATTGGGCGTTACTTATAAAATATTTCTGTTGTATCTAGTGATGCCAGAGGAGTAAATTTCTTTGAATTTTATACATTTTTTTAAATATTCTAAGAATATTTTAAAGCAAAATGTTATGTTTGGATTTTTTTATTTTGTCAAGGGAAGCAGTGCTTCCTTTGCTTCCAATGAGGAACCGCCCCTGGTATACTTCTTGCTCTAAGTAGTTTAGGAACCGCACAGAGGTGGCTTCTGACATTGCTTTCAACAACACAGATTTGGTTAGGTGGTCGAGGATGATGAAGATGTACCTGTTTCCTTTCTTGCTTCGTGGGTAGGGACCCAAGAAATCGCAGAACACGCGCTGCCAAGGTAGCTCTGTGTATCGTCGCTCTCCTAAAGAAGGTCTAAGAGAGTAGTTGCACGGTTTCACGCTCTTACACACTTCACACTGACTCACGAATTTCTGTACGTCGAGCCCCATAGACGGCCAATAGTAGTGACGACGTAGCTTTTCAAGGGTTTTAGCAATCCCAAAATGCGCGGCTGTTGGTGAGCGGCGTTTCTCGTCAATCAGTTTGGTGGTGAGCACCCAGAGCTTCCATGAGACTTGAGTCCCTCCCACGATGTATTTGGGGGAAGCAAATGCTATATACACTTTGCTGTCCGTGACTCTGAGGTTATCAAAAGCGTTTTGGTTAGAGGTTATTCTCT
The DNA here is from genome assembly GCA_963930735.1 of Dioctria linearis. Classification (NCBI taxonomy): domain Eukaryota; kingdom Metazoa; phylum Arthropoda; class Insecta; order Diptera; family Asilidae; genus Dioctria; species Dioctria linearis. Next base: position 76,437,950 of record OZ005743.1, on the reverse strand, counting down.
GAACACGCTCGACGTAAGAAGTCTCCAGATATGCCTGTGAGTCTAGAACGATTGATTCGATAGCGGGGGAAGAGGCGTCTTTCTTCATAAGAGAACTTCCCAACTCCTGAGCGAAAAAACGGGACAGAGCGTCAGCCACCACGTTTTCTTTGCCTTTCCTATATTCGATGTTGAAGGTGAAGGCTTGGAGTTTAAGACTCCACCGTGCCAACCTGCCACATATATCCCTTTGGTCCATTAGCCATTTGAGACTAGCATGGTTGGTGATAATCGTAAACTCCAGGTCCTCAACATATGGTCGGAAGCGCTTGACACTAAGTACTGCCGCCAGACACTCTAGCTCAGTGATGCTATAATTCTTTTGCGCCGCATTCAATTTCTGCGACATAAACGCGATAGGGTGTTCGGCTCCATCAGCAGATCGCTGGAATAACACGCTGCCACTCCCGCCGTGCTTGCATCACATTGTATAAAAAATGGCCGCGAGAAATCTGGATTAGCAAGTACTGGTGTGAATGCTTGCTCGGCCTGCTCGTTCCACAGGAATTTAATATTCTTTCTCAGCAGGTCTGTGAGAGGAGTAGCGATTGTCGCGAACTGCGGAATGAAACGCCGGTACCAGCCACAGACCCCCAGGAAGCTTCGGACCTTCTTGACGGTTTTAGATCTTGGAAAGTTCTGAATGGCAGTTACTTTTTCTGGGTCTGCCCTCATGCAGCCATTTCCAACTACAAAACCAAGCTACCTGACTTCTCGCATGCAGAACTTACTCTTCTCCACGTTAATGGTCAAGCCGGCCTTACGCAACAGCTCTGCGACTGTACTAAGCAGCTTGATATGTTCATTAAACGTGGAGGAGATAATGAGCAAGTCATCTAAGTAGACAGATACCTGGTCGTGCAGTTGGTGTGGAATGACCTTACACATTAACTTACACATCGTCTGAGGGGCGTTACAGAACCCGAAGGGGAGTACTGTAAACTGGTACAACGGCCGCCTTGGAACGGCGAACGCAGTCTTATCGCGGGAAGGTTTTGCTAGAGGAATATGCCAGAAAGCGTCTTTCAGATCGATGGCTGAAATAAACTGAGTCTGAGTCTCTCGATGACAGGTAGAGGAAATGCGTCCGGCACGGTCACAGAGTTTACCTTGCGAGCGTCCAAACATAAGCGAGCCTTTCCATTTGGTTTTCTCACTAAAGTGACGGGGGAAGACCATGCACTCTGACTCTCCTCGATAACTCCGAGCGCGGTCGAGCTCGTCGTACATTGCTTTCTGTATCACTGGAGACACAGCATAATAGCGTTGTTTGATGGGCTTTGCAGCACCGACATCTATCTCGTGCTCAACGTAAGACGTGAGACCGAGGCCGTGTTTGCTGAAGGATGGAAAGGTTTCAACCACTGTCTGCAAGCGTTGGTTGTCTTCATCAGGCAGGTCATGTTTCTGAGAGCACATGGGTGCGGGCTTAGGTAGTGAATATAGCACGCTTACCATGAGTGGGACTAGGCCGAAAGCTTTGCAGAAATCAATCCCCAGGTATAACGACTGTTGTAGAGTGGGGACAATGTGGTGCCGCATCATGCGTGTCTTTTTGCCATATTTCACCAGAACGCGGATATGGCCCAACACTTGTTGCTGTTGACCGTCTGCAGTTGAGATCGAGGATGGCATGGAATGAAAACGCATCCCTGCCCTTTCCAAGAATTTTTCGCCCTCGAAACTTAACATGCTCACGCTGGCGCCACTGTCTAATAAACCCCTTATTCGCTGGCCTTGGATGAAGACGTCAGCGTAAGGCCGGAGGTCTGTACTGCTTGGTAGCGTTGTTTCAGCGACGGCCGCCTTTATATTTCTGCGCAGGCTGTGGTAGCGGCGGGTGCGTTATTCGGTCTTGGGCGGATACACGTTTGCTCTGATTAGGGAAAACGGTTCTTCACTGGCATCACTGTCTGAATCGGTGACGAAATCTGCTGATATATTTTCGGAGGATGTGCAACTACAGGATTCTGAGTCCCATGATTCCTCCATTGGTAGCGTCTGGATAGTTTGGACACTCACATCGCGTGCGGTTTTTGGTGTCGTAGATGACTGTATTGGTTTAGTGAGATCTGGGATAAAGACTGAAAGCGGGTTATGCTCAGGTGAATCATGGGATTCTATTGGCCTGCCTTTGAGCGAGACACGCTCATCAGTCCCGTGCTGCTGCCCTAGCGGAAGCGCTCTGGTTCGGTGTTGGTTGCCGCTTTGCTGGTGGAACGCCTTGAAATCTGGGCCGGAGTCAAAATACGCGAAGTTCCGACTGAGTTCTGACTCCGCCTCAGGTTTTCCGACGAGCAAGTCGGACACTTGCTTTTCACAACACCTACTGAGCCGCACCCGTAGCAGAATATTCGCCGTGGACGCAGACAGGCGTGATGGGCGTGTCCTCTGCAGCATAGTTCCAACAGATAAGTCTTGGTCGGGATGGTAGTTGATAATCCTTCGGTGGCATAGCTTGAAGAGTTGCTACCACATCATGTGTCTCGGCTTCCATTGGTCCGACAGAAACCGATTATCCGAATATAGTTCGTGGACCGAACGTCGTGGCGGTAGCTCTCGAGACTGTGGCTTGGTCTGGGACCAAAGTTTTTAGAATTTGCAGCACAAGTCTCTCAGGTCGAGAACGTTCTCCGTGTGATGCAACAGCAATGCCTCCTGCAAAGCCGGCTTCATATTTCTTCTTAAGATCTCCACGAGCTCCTCTTCGGGCATCGGACGGGACATTTTTGAAACTAGCGCATGAACCACCAAGCGATAGTCGCTGAAGGATTCTCGAGGGCCTTGCGTTCGTGCTTCTACTAATTTACGTATTTCGTAAGCTGTCTCCTGATTCCTGAACTCTCGAAGAAGTGCCGCGCGTAGTTCCGTCCAGGAATGAGAACGGTGGTCTCGCAGGTACAGCCAGTACCAATTCGCGGCTTTTCCAGTGACGAGCGAGTGGAAGCCTGCGCAGAGCTCGGAATAAGGCACTTGTTCTAACAGAGCTAGTGACTCCACGCGGAAAACGAACTCAGTCACATCCAGACCTGAGGTACCATCGAAGTATAGCTTCCGTCTGAACACAGGACTGTTCGTCATGCTACCACGGTCCCTAGCGGTACCCTGCCGATGGTATGCTGACGCGTTCAGAGGTGAAACAGCCGAGCCTGGCAACCTGAGAGGTCGCGACTCGAAGTCGTCGAGTCTCAGCTGAGGAGCCACTATAATGAATGAATCATTACCTGCATTCATCATTATCTCATTAGCGCCACAATATCCTGATCAGTACAACTAACGTACATACATCATACATATGTACATATGCATATATCTTTAATAACGACTTGTTATCATAATAAGAATCTTGTTACGTACAAGATTACAAATATACATACGTACATACACGATAACGTACTTCTTGAAGCTAGCAAGCAAAACATACGCGCATACGTACATACATATAACGTACAAACATATAATAATTGACAAAATTGCATTCCAAGCAATTTCGCGGTGATTCCACCGTCAATTTATTTATGAATTTTTACGTCACATATGGTTCATATGGTTAACCAAATCTATTTTCGTTTTATGAAACAACTTTCTCTGTTGTTCTTTTAAAACGATAAATTCTTGGTTGCGTCAACCTTTTTGCGGCAAAACGCCGGCTCTTTGTATACAAAAATACAAACACGGCATGAGACCAATTTCATGCATTATAATGGCACTAGGTTAACCCTGACCTAACCCACAGTCATTACATGCCGTTTATTTTTTCCTCACACAAAATTAAGAAACTTCATGTGTGACATTTTTACTTTTTACTTGTACATAATTGGGAAATCCCTTGTGTAAAGTGAAATGGAAACTGACCCACTTATTGGGCAATAGTGCTGAGTTTTTTGTAACATTGGTTTCTTCCGTATATATATGGTTGACCAATGGTTGCAAAGGAATTTTTGAATGAAGGGGAAATACTCTTGTGGAACTACAAAATATTGAGGAATATGCAAAATTGGCTATTACCAATATATTGAGAGGGCGTTCACGATATATTCGATTTCTGGAATTCCTATATGGAATTTCCTAGATAGTTACCCCCATACCTATTTTTATCAATTTTGCTGAGCAATGCAAGAATCCAACTAAATAAAAAGCCGATGCATCTCAGGGACAAGGAGAAGTTTTTCCAAAGTCTAAAGAATAAGGTTGGCCCCCCACCAGAGGTAAGGCAACCTATTCCTATAAGTAAAAATACTAATCTATTAAAGTACTAAAAGAAAAGATAAGAAAAGTATACTAAGGAATGAATTAAAGTAATTATTGTCAAAGTAAAAAGTGTTTAAGTGTTTCGATTTTGTTCAATTGGGCTAGTGATCTTCGCAGTAGCAAGCACTCCTAGGTCCAAGTTACGGCAAAGACACACCCGTAACAAAAAATTGGTGGCAGCGCTGAGGATCGTATCCCAGCTACCTATCCTCACGACTACTTTAGCTTCGATAAAGTAAAGAAGCTACAACAAAGGTAACCTAAGCCAGGCGCTATAGGTGTACCCATCGTTGTGTATCACACAACCCAATCCCAGCCAGGCGCTCAGGGATTGTGATAAATATAAAAATATCATCAAATATCAACACAAAGAAGAAATGGACCCCAGAGAAAGCAAAAACAGAGGAAACAAGCTCCAGAACATCAAGGCAGAAATTAAGGAGTATACCCGACCAGCAGAATCTGACGAAGAAACGATGGATTTCCAGGAATTCGTGAAAACTCAGCAAAGACTACGCAGGTACAGCACTCTTCGAAAGTAAGTCAGCTTGTTACATGTAAATTTAGAAACTAAAACTATTAAATTTAAATATCTGTCAAGAAATTAATAAGCACATCAAATATTTATAATCATATTGAATTTATACTGACAATTATCATATAAAATATATAAGTGTTTCTCAAAAAAAAAAAACGTAAGGTGTTGTGCTAGTGAAAAAAACTTTCTCTTTCGACATACATATTAATTATTGCGTACATATTAATTATTGCGCCCCTTTAACGTTGTAATTCTTCAGATAAAGTAATGAGGTGTTTAAGTCCCACTTGCATTTTTTTCAGGACTTCGGATTTTTTTTCTTTCTCTCGGCGACATAATAATAAAATTTTTTGTGTGCTGCTACAAGCGTGATGCTCCCTTTTGTAAAAGTGTAATACTTGACGGCCTTTCGTAAAATTTAAAAAAAAAATTTCTCTTCTCTTTGTGTTACCTTATATTCGCGTGTTACTTTATCGTATAGAATTTCGTTGCATATCTATTCTTTATTGCTCCATGGATTCCGTGTGTTAAAAGTGTTGTGTTCTTCACCATTCGCACCTAACTACTAAAAAGTAAGTGAAGGCGTGTTAGCAAGATAGTCACTACACGTTTTCGCGATTATTCAGCCCAGGCCGGGAATAGCCGTAAACGTACGGTTGCCCAACTAGCTCGCGCTTCTCGTTTATTACGTGCCTCTAATCGAGTCAAAATGACTCAACCTCCTTCTACTGGTACTAATTCGGGGTTATCGGACCTCAGAATAACATTAACGGATGCGCGGAATATGATCCCAGAGTTCGATGGAAACTGAGGTGACCTGCATCGGTATCTCTCGTGCTGCGACATGTTATTTACGACATCCAAGGGCGACGCCGACAAGAAAATACTGCTTAGCATTTTAAAAACAAAGCTAACTGGCCCGGCATATGACATCTTTAAATATAAAGAAGTCTCAAACTGGGATGAATTAAAAGCAGAACTCTTCGAGCAATTCCAAGAGCATAGACCACGTGTGGCTATACAAGGAGAATTGCTGCGACTCAAACAAACTACACGGGAAAGCATATATGATTTTGCTTCACGCCTATCAAAACAGCTAGCCTTAAAAGCGAACAACTTAAGGTCATCGTTAAGGCACGTTCAGAGACCTCACTAAGGAAGCTCATAACTTTTGCTTCCGAACATGCTCAACGCATTGAGGAAACTCAACCCCATACTCAAAAAACAGCGCCTAATGTGCAAGTATGCGACTATTGCTCAAAAAGAGGCCACACTAAAGAGAATTGTTTCAAGAGGAAGCAGTTGCCCTTAATAAATGCTTACCCAAACATAAAAAGGGAAATAAATAGAATTACATGCGGCTATTTTCGCAAACCAAACCATCACGCTAGAGAGTGTAGGCAAAGACAGTTTGATGAATGCCGCACTCAGTACCCAACAAATAGGCAAGCTCAATTTGGGGCTCATCCAAGAGCTTACCAACCTCAAAATCTGCCTAATGCCGAAAATAATGGCAGAGGACAACCTCGCCACATGAAGCAAGTAAGGTGGACAACTCCAGAAAATTTTTCCTTGGGAAACGATTGCACGCGGGTGTATTCAGACGGCGAAACCTCCCGCGAGGAAGATATTCAAGCCGTAGTCCATCAACCACCCAATTAAGCATCCCAATAAAGATGCATAAAAGCGCCCTAGTGGTTGCTTTCCATATCGATATCTCCCAGAAAACAAAAGCAAACTTTATAATAGATACTGGTGTAGAAATAAGTCTACTCAGAGCAGAAGCTACTGACGATTCCGCTCTCGTATATGAGAAGCAAAAATGCACAATTACCACCCTGTCTGGTAATTGTTTTCCTTCATTTGGAGTTTCATATGGAACAATATCCATCCAAGATAACTGCAAAATAAAACATCCTTTTCATATCATACCAAACGGTAATAATTTACCTTATGATGGGATAATAGGAAATGACTTCCTATCTAAATACAAATGCGTAATAGATTATTCAAAAAATATGCTAATTATAAACACAGATGCCTGCTTAAGTCAGGAATACGAATGTCAATTCAGAGAAATGTCTCCATTAAAGGGTAAAATAAATAAAGTAAATAATGAAAGCAATACTTCCGAAGCAAAAAATTCAGCTACATTGAGCGATGTACCCACAAGTAGTAATTGCAATAACGCAAATATATTGACAATTCTCCTCCAAATAATATATTATTTTATGCTGTATGTTCTAAAAAGACCCGCGAGTTCTTCAAAAGCTAATAATGATCAAAAATCAGATACAGATTCACGACGCTATGACTGTGATCTGTATACAGCTAATAATGATCAAAAATCTGATACAGATTCACGATGCTACGACTGTGATCTGTATACAGCTAATGATGATCAAAAATCTGATAAAATTACATTACCTGCACGTTCAGAAATAATGGTATCACTTCCAATAACAGAGGAAAAAGGCGAATTATTAATAAAACTAAAAGAAGTAAGACCAGGTATATGTATACATAGGAAACACCTTGGCACAAACGAGTAACAGTATGGTAAGAGTACTAATGATGAATACGAACGAAGAAGATATTGAAATCTCGAAAAATGAGATAGAATCAATTTGGGATTATGTACGGAACTATGAGGTGATTCAGCCCAATTATAAATCCGACCCAGTAGAAAACCGCCTAAAAACATTGGAAAGTAATTTAAAATTAGAACATTGTAACCAAGAGGAAAAATTAGCTCTCACGAATATTTGTAGAGAATTCAATGATTTATTCTATTTAGAAGGAGACGCATTAACATATACTGATGCCGCTGCACATACGATTCCAGTCAAAATAGATACTACGCCCATCTATGTCAAGCCATACAGATTACCGGAATCTCAACGAAATGAGATTAATAGGCAAATTAATGACATGATAGACCAAAATATCATAAGCCCTAGCAAGAGTCCATGGAACTCTCCCTTGCTACTGGTACCAAAGAAACCAGATGAAACAGGTCAAAAACGTTGGCGAGTAGTAGTGGACTTTAGGCGCTTAAACGAAGTTACTCTCGGAGACGCCTACCCACTACCGAATATAACGGATATCTTGGATCAACTAGGACGATCCAAATACTTCACAACCTTGGACTTGGCCAATGGATTCCACCAAATCCCGATGTCACCAAAAGACAAAGAAAAAACAGCTTTTAGCACACCATTTGGACATTATCACTATAATAGAATGCCATTTGGACTGAAAGGAGCACCAGCAACCTTTCAGCGACTGATGAATACCGCCCTAACGGGACTTCAAAGTATTCGCTGCTTTGTATACTTAGATGATATCGTGATTTATGGGTATAATTTACGTGACCATAACGCCAAGCTTGTAGAAGTGTTTAATCGACTAAGAATGCATCAACTAAAATTACAGCCAGATAAATGTCATTTTCTACGTAAAGAAATCGTTTATTCTAGGTCATGTGGTTGGAGAAAATGGAGTCCAACCTGACTCCAAGAAAACCAAAAGATATCAAGACATTTTTAGGATTTGTGGGATATTATAGACGTTTTATCCCCAATTTTTCCAAACTCGCTAAGCCGCTGACTAATCTCTTGAAAAAAGATACCACTTTTGTATGGGATACGTTTTGTGATGAATCATTCAAGGTCTTAAAGCAAAAAACTCATCAGTGCACCAATTCTGGCTTTCCCCGAATTCGATAAGGAATTGAACGTCACCACTGATGCAAGTGATATTGCATTAGGTGCTGTGCTATCGCAAGGCGAAATTGGAAAAGATCACCCTATCTGTTTCGCCAGCCGGACGTTAAATCCTGCAGAATGTAGATACTCTACAATTGAAAAGGAACTTTTAGCTATAGTTTATGCTGTGGAACAATTTCGTCCATATATCTATGGAAGGAAAATTCAATATAGTCACTGATCATAAGCCCCTCGTATGGCTCATGAGTTTTGAAAGACTCAACCTCACGTCTTATGAGATTGGAGAATTAAGCTAGAGGAGTATGACTATACTATAATCCATAAACAGGGTAAACTAAACGCAAATGCTGATGCTTTAAGTCGAATCAAAATTAAGGAACCTGAAATTACAGTCCAAAAATCAATAAACGTAATGACCCGCAATCAAGCAAAAGCCTCCAGTCTGGACTGAAGATACCCTGGATCTAAATAAAATAAATAATGAATACGTTTCATCCCCCCATACAGATGATTGTTCCCGAAATAAAAGGAACATATACTGACTCAAAAGAATTTACCATACAGATTCTTCATTTTACCTAAAATAGAAGATCCAACAGGAACTTACCTGAAAGAGTTGTTTCCATCATTGAACGAGGAAATGCAAAGTACTCAACTACGCGAGTACGTGAATGATAGACAATCGTATATAATTGCTAATGCACCCTTACCTATGAAAAACTATAGACAGTTTCAAACAAATATTAAATACCCTTTTAAAAATCAGGGATTATATCAAAGATAAAAAACTTACAGGAAGTTCATATTTCTATACCTAAAATGGGACATAGTAGGGCACGCAGAGCTAAAAAATATGATAACCTTCTCTTTAAAGAATATAAATGTTAAAATAAATATTTACACAACCCAAGTAAAAATAGTATCTGACCCAAAAAGAGCAAGAACTCATAATGGAATCCTTTCATAAAACACCATTAGGTGGACATCAAGGAATAACTCGGACTATTAAAAGAATTCAGGACAGCATATAATTGGTCCTGGATTAAAACAGAGATGTCGAAAACTTTGTAAAGAAATGTCAATCATGCCAAATGAATAAACTTGTTAGAAATCCTAGAGTACCCATGAAAATTACCTCGACTAGTACGAGACCATTCGAGAGAATAGCGTTGGACATAGTAGGACCATTGCCAGCAAGCTATAACGGTAACAAGTATCTCCTCACATTCCAGGATGACCTCACGAAATATACTGAGGCCATACCTCTACAGAACGCAGAAGCTCGAAGCGTAGCAGAAGCTTTTGTTATAAATATAGTCCTGTAGACATGGAATACCGGAATCAATATTGACGGACCAAGGTTCTAATTTTCTAAGCGAAATGTTTGCGCAAATGTGTAAACTTTTAAAAATTAAAAAACTGCAAACGACTTCATACCATCCGCAGACCAATGGAGCTCTGGAAAGAAGTCATAGAACTCTGGCCGAATACCTACGGGCATTATGTGAACCGAGACCCGCAAACATGGGATACACATGGGATACTTGGATACCGTATGCTATGTTTACATATAATACAAGTACACACTCCAGTACCAATTACAGTCCATATGAGTTGATATACGGTTTTCCACCCAGTATCCCAGCTATAATTAAAGCAAACCCAACGGTAAATTACAATTACGATAATTACAGCAATGAGCTAAAAGCGAGATTGCAACATAGTCACCAGATAGCTAGAGAATCTATTCTAAAAAAAAAAGAAAAATCAAAACAATTCTATGACAAAAACTCGAAAGCGAGAACCTTTAACTTAGGAGATGAGGTCTTTTTAAAGAACCACACAAGGAAAAACAAATTATCCCCGTTGTGGACAGGACCCTATGATATAGTAACTATTAATTCTACGGAAAATACTACTATTAAAATAGGGAACAAAAATAGAACAGTACACAACAATAATCTTAAGCTATACGTCGATTAGGAAAATAATTTTTTATTTATCTTAGGATAATTTGGATTCTCGTCTTCATCCTCCTAACTCACAGTGCAGACGCAATGATACAAAACGAACCGTTGCAAGTAACGATCCTGAGGAACAATCCAGGAATCTACTTCGAAGAAGTAGGAAGAGTAAGTCTGTACAGCAACGAGTGGCAAGTAATAACATATTATGACTTAGAGGAATTCAATTTTGAACTTGAGAAATTGTGTAATCATACGGCACAGACAAATAGGTTGTGTAATTACATAGAAAACTACCACAATAAGGCTCCCTTATGCAGAGACATAACACACCTATTATACACTATAATCGGAATCCTAAAACAAAATTCACTCCTGTTAAAGTCTTAAACTACTCGATTTAAAAGAGGATTAATTAATGCCGTAGGAACCCTAAGGAAGACCCTTTTTGGCACTCTCGACGCGGATGACGCTAAGACTTTTAACTCGCATATAGATAAATTAAAAAACAACCAAGACTATCTATTGCAATTAATCAAGAATCAAACCGTCATCGTTGATTCTACAGTTAATGTATTCAATAAAACACGCATGACAATAAAAGAACAATTCCTACATGTAGAGAAAAAGCTTAACGCCTTGAGTAACCTAGCCAATCGCGTACAAACTGATGAACTATCGAAGAGTTTTACTACTGAACTCGAGACGATGGTCTCTCTAACGGCACTAATGATGGTACGATATCAGACCACCCAAAACCTCTTACTAGATCTGATAACTAACAAATGTTAGACATGGTAAACCACACCCAGCAATAATGACCCCACCTCAAATGAAACATATCCTAGAAAACATCCAAAAAGAACTACCCAATACGCTCACTTTACCAATAGACAAGAACGAGAATAACCTTCTACAACCCTATCAAATTGGTAACGTGAGAAGTACAATTCTCGACAATAGAATAATTTTTCACCTCAAGCTCCCTCTCCCATTCAAAGATGAATACCAGCTTCTGAAAATACATCCCTTGCCGACAAATCATCTAGATAAGTTCATTTTTATAAAACCTTCACTCGAATATTTAGTAATCGATTATAATAGAGAACACTATTACACCGTAAACAGATTTGAGTTACAGAACTGTCAAACGCAAGATCAAGTACATTTCTTGTGCCGTATTATACACCCCATATTTAACACCCAGTCTACAAATAACCAATGCGAAGTACAACTCCTCAAACACAGTCATGAAATACCATCTTCTTGTAATATCAAAGCCGTTCCTCAAATGGATTTTTGGATACAACTATCTCAACCGAATAAGTGGCTCTTTTCTATACGAAAAATCACAGTGGTCGATGCCATTTGCGGAAATAATATTACTACATATAACTTGGAAAACACAGGAATTATTAATCTCTCCACGGGATGCCATCTCCGTACCCAAGATCTAATTATCCAAGCACATAATACTAAAACATCTGAGCTTAGTAACCACTACCTCCCATCATTAAATCTAACTTCTAACTTACCCCATCCTGAAAGACTCAACTCCACCAATGACCAGGTACACGTCATTAAATTTCACGATAATGAAGAGTTAAATTCATTAAGTGAAGCACTCAATCGGCTTAAGCAAAGCGAAAATATAAGTTTCCCCACACTGAATACACACAACATTCATCATTATGTCATTTCTTATGTTCTATTTGCGGTAATCCTGATGGTTATTATTGTCCAAATATGCAAAAAATGTAAATCCAAAAGGCTTGGCGCAAACAAAAGCACACAACAAAAAGACTTAGAGATTGAAAATCCCAAGTCATCCTATCAGTTAACAATGCAACCTTAACCACCTTAAGCGAATTTTCAAAAAAAAAAAACACAAATATATGCACACAACTCGGAAAAGAAAGCAAGTTTAACTACAAAGCACAAGAAAAACAAAAAGCTGTTTAATCTATGTAAGTTAATCTATTGTACGCCTAAAAAAAAAAAAAAGAGATAGTCATATATAGTCATAATCCTTGAAATTATATACAAATAAATATAATAAATAATAATAATAATAATAAATAAAAACTAGAACCTAATAACTAGCCTACTATTAAATCTAGTAACTATTTTCTATAAAATTAGTAACAAACAAGAATTATTACAATAACCTAGAGGTTAAGAAACAGTACTTTTACTATCATATCTTTACAACTACGATAGGTAATTATCCAAAATTTTTTATATAATTAAAATATTTTTATTACTATAACAAATTACTAATAGTCAGTAGACAAAAATTACTATTATCTTTATTACTATAATAATCAATAATCTAGAAATTACCACTACTGCAATTTTACTATAAATAAATAATACAAATATAATAGTATTAATATAACAATAGTATTATAAAAAAAAGAAAAAAAACCACTAACCTAGAAATTAGTGTTACCGATAAACTTTTACCTACAAAAAAATTATAATGTAAGTACCTAGATCATCGGCTTTTCGTTTTGCTCAGTTTTATCAGAAAGTCCTATTCATTTCATTCCCGGAACTTTCTTTTTCCAAGGGGGATGGTGTAATGAATGAATCATTACCTGCATTCATCATTATCTCATTAGCGCCACAATATCCCGATCAGTACAACTAACGTACATACATCATACATATGTACATATGCATATATCTATAATAACGACTCGTTATCATAATAAGAATCTTGTTACGTACAAGATTACAAATATACATACGTACATACACGATAACGTACTTCTTGAAGCTAGCAAGCAAAACATACGCGCATACGTACATACATATAACGTACAAACATATAATAAATTGACAAACGCGAGTACGCGCATCAAATTGCATTCCAAGCAATTTCGCGGCGATTCCACCGTCAATTTATTTATGGATTTTTACGTCACATATGGTTCATATGGTTAACCAAATCTATTTTCGTTTTATGAAACAACTTTCTCTGTTGTTCTTTTAAAACGATAAATTCTTGGTGGCGTCAACCTTTTTGCGGCAAAACGCCGGCTCTTTGTATACAAAAATACAAACACGGCATGAGACCAATTTCATGCATTATAATGGCACTAGGTTAACCCTGACCTAACCCACAGTCATTACATGCCGTTTATTTTTTCCTCACACAAAATTAAGAAACTTCATGTGTGACATTTTTACTTTTTACTTGTACATAATTGGGAAATCCCTTGTGTAAAGTGAAATGGAAACTGACCCACTTATTGGGCAATAGTGCTGAGTTTTTTGTAACATTGGTTTCTTCCGTATATATATGGTTGACCAATGGTTGCAAAGGAATTTTTGAATGAAGGGGAAATACTCTTGTGGAACTACAAAATATTGAGGAATATGCAAAATTGGCTATTACCAATATATTGAGAGGGCGTTCCCGATATATTCGATTTCTGGAATTCCTATATGGAATTTCCTAGATAGTTACCCCCATACCTATTTTTATCAATTTTGCTGAGCAATGCAAGAATCCAACTAAATAAAAAGTCGATGCATCTCAGGGACACGGAGAAGTTTTTCCAAAGTCTAAAGAATAAGGTTGACCCCCCACCAGAGGTAAGGCAACCTATTCCTATAAGTAAAAAATACTAATCTATTAAAGTACTAAAAGAAAAGATAAGAAAAGTGTACTAAGGAATGAATTAAAGTAATTATTGTCAAAGTAAAAAGTGTTTAGGTGTTTCGATTTTGTTCAATTGGGCTAGCGATCTTCGCAGTAGCAAGCACTCCTAGGTCCAAGTTACGGCAAAGACACACCCGTAACACCACGCCGGATTTTGGTACAGAGTGCAAACCCTCTAATCTTTCCCCCACGGAACGGACGCGCGCCCTTCCTTGGAGCTGTGCCATCAGTGGCTGCTGAGCGGTATGCGTGTTGGCAGGAGCGAGTAGATCGTGCACCCTCTCCCGGGCTGGAAAGTTAAGACATTATAGATCTGGGTTGAAGCGGGGACTCCCCGTGCTAGCCTTCGGAGTACTCAAGGTGGTGTAGACTGTTCGTGTGGAAGTTTTGGAAGCGGCCCCCGTTAAGGAAGCTCTTCCAAGGTTAACCTCGCCTACGGTGATGGACGGAACTGCGGAACTGCCAGGCTGTAAGCACCTTCCTCAATAGACACCCGTGCAGGCAGCGGAAGTCGAACTGTCTCAACTGAGCTCAGGAGACCCTCCAATGTTGCAACATATTCTTGGGCTTCTACACGTACAGATGGAGAAGTGTTCTGCAGCCGTCGGGCTCTGTAGAGGACATGAATAATCTGGCTACGATAGCGAGAGCGATCCTTATCCGTCCGAATAGGGTCCGTAGCGAGGTCAGATCTCAAAGCTTCCACTCGGCTGCTGAGATATTCAACCTCCGGCGCAGGATCCTTGTGAGCATGTGACTTTTGCGCTTCTTTGCTAGGATCTAACTGCTCGCCTTCAAAAGCCTTCTGAAGCTGCTCTCGAGCGTCCTCGTGAGATGAATCGATGTTGCGCACACTATATTCGACCGCCATCTCGTCTGGAGACAGGTAGTTGAAGTCCATATTCGAGCAGTTTGAAAATGACCACTTGCGGTAGAAATTTATGTTAGGAATTGTACCGATATCCCGCGAGTAGGGAACATGTACTGTCTAGTATGTTGGAACTATCTGACACGAATGTGCTTACCTACGAGTACGTAATGGAGTTACAATTAGGACTGATAACTGTGTATGTAAATACGAAAATGATTGAACTGACTGACTCGCCAATATACTTGCAACTGAGGATCTGGTCTGCAAGATGCTCATACACAACGGAACTAGCTTGACGACCAAACTATTACATAAGTACGCAAGTACCCATGTCTGACAAAAAGAAAAGGTCATGAGTAGTGCTAAGTCGAACGAGAAAGAGCACTGATGTCCTCAACGACAGCAAAGGATAACTTTCTTAATTCATGCGTGTATTATAGTCGTGTATATGTGAATATATATGTACGTCTTCGGCTGAAACCCCGAAACAATACCTTTGTTGTATATTTAAAGAGGGAGGTCTATAACTGGTGCGTATATTGGTATGCAGGTTCGACAGAAAATCCAAATTGATATATTACTAGTGATCTACAGAGGCTGATTCACAAATTTGCACGTACTAATTTTGTACAGATCCAAATATATATATTATTATTATTATATAAATTCGCCAGAAAATCCAGAATACTAAGTTACTAGGGATATAATGAGGAAGATCCATAAATATGCGTCAGAAAGAAAGAACCAAATCAAAGTTATTATACGACCAAAGAGGAAGGTCTGTAAATTATTCGTATTAATTCTGGGCGTATATGACTAGGTATATTCAAACGAACTCAGGGGATAAACCTTGAAATAGATCTAAAATGGGAGATCTATGAATTACTCGTACTGATTTTATGCGTATATAGCTATATATATATCTAAACGAAAAATAAAAAAAAAAAAAATATTGCTTTATAGTGCATCCAAAGAGGAAGATCTAGAAACTATTCGTACTAATATTCAAAATGCTAAATCATACTAAGGAGGTGGTTTGGCATGCAGCGGTCCACCCGCACACACACCCACAACAACATTTCAACAATCCAGTCCTGCGAACTGGAACAAAACAAATCGTTATCAATCTCTCTCTCCAACTCTCTTTGTCCAACCCCCCGGGCTGGTCACAAAAATGGAATTAGTTAGCGAAGAAGGAACTAAGACAAGTTGGCCGACTCCACCGCCCGAGCAAAGACCGGTGTCATAAAGACGAATTTAGCTCGTCAATTTACCGAGGCAGTGGGCCAAACCAAATCAGGAGCAGATGATCGACTGTTCCGTGGCTACCAATACTCAGGAAGAAGCAGTAGCTGTTTTGTAATGAGATACCAAAAAAAAAAGAATAAAATAAAATAAAAACGAACCATCAGCCGTCATGTCCCGAATGGACGAATCACCGTAATTACTGCCGCAAATTAAAAAAAAAATACTGTCTTCTTCCTGGAATCAGCAGCTCTGAACGGAGCTGAGGCTCGGAAAGCATTGTAACCGAGTTTCGGTGGGATGGCTGCGGATAGCTCGTTGGACCAGGGTTTCTAAAAATGAAACTCCTTCAGTTACAATATAAATAAAATATTTCTTTATTGGAAAAAATAGCCTACCAGTTACACAGCTAACTTAATCTATTTATCACCTATACTAGAGACTATGTAGTGGTAAGGAGAGCTTCACACGGCTTACCACTACTAGAATAATTCTGAACTTAATACTAAAGAGACTAGTTCTTATAAATTCAATATATATATATATATATATATCCTAGATCTATGGTATTCTATACTGAAACTGGGTAGTGGTAAGGGGAACTCTCACGACTTACCACTATGATAATTCTGAATTTAACAAGATGATAACCTGAGAGGGAGACGGTGACGTATCAAGAGAATATTTGATGGAAAAAAAGATAGTACGGGGAATAATCACATGACGTACCAGGAGATGTTCAGGCGGGATGGTTCACGCTAACCTTAACACCACGGATGAGGACGGATGGTACGGGGAAAAATCACACGACGTACCAGGGAAGTCTTAAGGCGGGATAGTTCACGCTAACCTTAACACCACGGATGAGGACGGATGGTACGGGGAAAAATCACACGACGTACCAGGGAAGTGTTAAGGCGGGATGGTTCACGCTAACCTTAACACCACGGATGAGGACGGATGGTACGGGGAAAAATCACACGACGTACCAAGGATGTGTTAAGTCGGGATGGTTCACGCTAACCTCAACACAACGGATTGGGATGAGGACGGATGGTACGGAGAAAGTCACACGACGTACCAAGGAGATGTTAAGGCGGGATGGTTCACGCTAACCTTAACACAACGGATGGGAACGGATATTTTAAGAAAATGCACGGGGATTATTCACACGACGTGCAAGGGTTTACTAGTGTGGGAAGTTCGCGCTCCACTAGTCACCCAGTAAAATGTCTGATCACCTAACTCGTTGAGCTTGCTGACCAGACTGATTTCTGTGGGCAAATGGCGCGCTTTATATAGCCGGGGGTCAGAGCTTCTCAGTGGCTGAGTGCCTGATGCTTCTACTGGCGTAAGTATAAAAGAGCTTGCAAGCTCTTTTAAAAAGCTTTTCTTGTACTTGACTAGTACATGTGCTGGCGTGCTGATCATGCAGTCTGTGACTATGACAGCTTGTTTGCATGCCTCAGTGGCGTGGTTACTTGGACTTAAGTTCAAGTTTTAACTAAATAACCCAGTGGCGGGCAAAAATAATTGAATTCGGTTTTAAATTTGTAACTTCGTTACAGCATGCTTCGCATATAACGTCCACTGTCCACTGATCATCCGATCATCATGCCTTACCAGTGCTGATGTCTTGCGACGGGCACTGACGGAGGGGTAGGAAAATTTCGAAAATAATAAAAAGTTTATATAATAAAAAGCCATGAAACCCCTTTTCAAAGCGATGTGAAAATTGTAAGCATTGCCAACTCAAGCCCATTGCCAAGGATACCGTAGAATCAGGAGGTGAACGCCGTTCACCAACTTAACGACGGAGCTGAGATATGGCCATGCTTCTTTAAATATGGAAAGCCTTTCTCGATGATTGATCATCTCCCCAGTGTTCACGGGCTGAAGCTTTAGCCTCGGAGAGTACCCCTAGCGTACAAAACCTGCTACCTACCGAGGAAGATGGAATTTCATCATGAAGGTTATAAAATTCAAAAAGAAATAAAAATGTATATATTATTTGAATGTGATTAGACGAGGTTTACGTGGTTGCACCAACGGAGCGAAATCACGAGCCATCTCGCCAGCTACCAAAGCCGGATCTAACGAGAGCCAAAGGGAGCTACCACGAAAGCAACGAGCTTTACGGGAGAAAAAGTTAGCTCTGCGTAGACCAAGCTATTGGCAGCATAGCAAGACAACTCGTTCCCGCAAGCTAAAGTTGTCTGTTTCAATTGACGAAAAGACCCTCATTTGAACTGAATTGAATTACGCGATATAGAACTTATTTAATAAAAAAAAATCGAAATTGAGAAGAAAGTACTGAATAACTTAAAGAAAAGTGAATGAAACTGACGAAATGGTTTACATGGTGTAGTTACTTGATCTACAAAAGAAACAAAAACGTTGGACATGAGGAAGTAAAATCATTAGACTTTAGTCAAGAGAAGCTTGCCTAAAGAGAAAAAAAATGCATTTGGGCGCTATTTGTGAAGCAAATGGGGCGACCAGAAAATCAAAAATAAAACCTGATATATAAAGCTTGACTCAAGATAAAAAAAAACCGAAGGTTGGGCGCCATTGTAGCAAAGAGCCCGCCCATTAACAGCCCTACCCACATCCGTCTTGCCACGAATGTAGATAGGCGCTGCAACGGACTCCTCTTGCTGCAAAATCATCTTGGGACTCATGTGGGTGGCCGCACAGCGAATACGCCGCTAGCTGGCAGCCGGCTTGGGGTGGTTCTTGCCACCCACATCCCTCGATGCTAGAAAAGCTGTGCGAAGTACACAAGAAAACAAACAGGAAACTAAGTTGCCTACCTGGGGACTTCAGACGGACGGACGGACAAAAGGAAAAAAAAACTTCTCACGTCGCCCCCACTGGTGCAACCTGAAAACCTGAAAAGAAAATTTACGTTGAATACCATACCAGCGTTGCAGTGCTGAAATAATAATTAAAAAAAGTCAACGCCGTACAAGTGGATATTTTGAGAGAGAGAAAACGTGGACTTCAGATGATGTTTAAGTCCAGACTGGACATGACTTGGGCCCATCGCCCCCATCCACCCTGGCTAAGATGTCACAGTCCGAAGAAAATTCTTAGCCCCATATCGTGCATGTGGGTGGTTCAGGTGTCTCACCGCGCGGGCAAACCACCAGCCAGTTGGCTCTTACTCGAACCTGTTAAGCATACTGCTAATAATTGACAATAGGTGCTGCTGAGAGGAGGACATGTAAATATGCCTCTATACGAGTACAGAAATCGGAGCTGGAGGAAATAAGTTTTAAACACCAATTCCAGAATCAAAACGTTATAATGTGAATCTTCATATTTTTTTTTCTTGAAGGTTTTACGACGACTGTATCACAATAAGTTCACAAATAAAAAAGAAAGGTATGCCCTATTTAGCTACTTCACATCCTTATCAACTAAAGGCAAAAGAAAGAATACATTTGTTTAGCCTTAGCTACCTAAATTGCTCGAGCCCTATTCTGAAGCCACTTAGAACTAGTTACAGGTACGTCTGGCCCCGGCCATACGACATTTCCAAACAATATTAACACAATATAGGTATATATGTATATATAATGCACTAATCAAATAAAAAAAACCACGGTGAAAGGGGAAGACCCCACTTGTCAAAAGGAGGGCGAGATCGTTAGCAGAGTTCAATAAAGCGACAAATAAAATATCAGTGTACTGAAAAAAAAATGCCTCTCAGTTTGACAAGGGGCGTTACCCTTCCTACGCTCAAACCTGGGTCCTAGCAAGTGGTGGTAAAACCTTCATTGATGAGCCCGCTTCTTGGACGCCGAATAGGTTCCTCTAGCACTTATTTCCTCTGTAGAGTCATCAGTGTACACGGCGTAGTGTAATCTTCGCTTTTGCCGATGGGTTACTGAGTTGCTCAAAGTAATAGCGTGGGGTCTGTGCGACAATTATACCTTCCAGTCGTTTCACTAAGACGTCGTGTAGCACTTGACAAGGTAATACTTTCTATATCTATTAATAATGAAATGATTTAGAATTTAATAAAGTAACGCTATTCACTTTATAGAGTCTATTCAACAATGGCAACTACTTTCTACTTTCGTTTCAAATATGATAACGTGTAGCACTTACAAGGTAATTCCTTCTATATATACAGGGTGTCCCGTAAGTCGACGTCAAGCCGGAATCGGGTGATAGACCAAATTATAACAGTTACCAGAAAAATATAAAAAAATTCTAAGTCATGTGTTTTTCAAATTATAGACATTTCTTTTGTTTTTGAGAAAATGTACACCTTGTGATGATTTTTAGCTCCTGTTGCTACAAATCTTTACCTTTTTTCAATTTAATTTTTTTATGTAATCCCGAATAGTGTTTATGTAACTTGCTGCTTTAAATTCTAAGCCTACTGTTCCAGCTTGGAAGAAAATGTCGCATTTTGCCGAACCAAGAATAGAAAATTAATATTTCACCCAAATTTAACTGACTGTAATGAAAACAAAATGTACTACGCCAGTTTGGCAAGTAACTTTAAAAGTTGACGTTAAATGCGTCAACTTTTAAAGTTACTTGCCAAACTGGCGTAGTACATTTTGTTTTCATTACAGTCAGTTAAATTTGGGTGAAATATTAATTTTCTATTCTTGGTTCGGCAAAATGCGACATTTTCTTCCAAGCTGGAACAGTAGGCTTAGAATTTAAAGCAGCAAGTTACATAAACACTATTCGGGATTACATAAAAAAAATAAAATTGAAAAAAGGTAAAGATTTGTAGCAACAGGAGCTAAAAATCATCACAAGGTGTACATTTTCTCAAAAACAAAAGAAATGTCTATAATTTGAAAAATACATGACTAAATTTTTTTTATATTTTTCTGGTAACTGTTATGATTTGGTCTATCACCCGATTCCGGCTTGACGTCGACTTACGGGACACCCTGTATATATAATGATTATGATTCATAATTTAAAGTGTTCGCAAAATTCATTTTATAGAATCTGATTTTTATTTTTTTTTATTTATATAATGATTATGATTCATAATTTAAAGTGTTCACAAAATTCATTTTATAGAATCTGTTAAATAATTGGAACTACTTTTCTTTCCAGATATGATATCGCGGAGGACTTGAAAGGTAATTTCTTCCATATATACGAATAATGATTTATAACGTATAATTTAATATGTATTCACGAAATTCATTTTATCGAGTCCGTTCAATAATTGGAAATACTTTTCTTTTCAGATATGACGACGCGGAGCACTTACAAGTTACTTCCTCCTATATATATATAATGATTATGATTCATAATTTAAAGTGTTCGCAAAATTCATTTCATAGAATCTGTTAAATAATTGGAACTACTTTTCTTTCCAGATATGGTATCGCGGAGCACTTGAAAGGTAATTTCTTCCATATATACACAAAAAAAATGATTTTGATTTATAATTCAAAGTGTGCACAAAATTCATTTTATAGAATCCTTCAGATAGTTTATGAAAACGTGGCTTCAAATATGTTTACGGAATCGCTGCATCCAGATTATCGAAGGTTAGTGCCACCAACCTTATAAGAGTAGTAGCCGCAGTTAGGTTATAAACTGGCTCGACTCTATAGGCATGATAACCACATCCATATGATAAAATTGTCGTTCACAGAACTCCGCGCGTATGGTACTACCTCCAATTAAAATGAATGCAAAAAGGAAATTTAGATACTTATCTTGGCCGTGGATTCCTTAGCTCAGGTACAGGAAAATTCCGGGTTTATACTCCCGTGGAACTGTCGTGTGGCTACTTATCGGTTGTACTGCTCTGTGTCACATACTCACATCTGGCCCGCGGCAATACCGCTAGTCGCGCGATGCTCACCCCAAATTCCTGCCGGGGAAGTTCCCAGGTTGATCACTTTACAGGTACCAATTCGCAAGCAAGTTTCCGGTCGTCCCTTTGATTTTCTTGTTGCCCTTTTTGTGCTATTACTTGCAATGCTTAGAAAAACAAACCCAAACTTTTTCACCAAGCACTCAAATGGCTACCTCGCTCGTTGACAGTCACTCGATCAATCCCTGGCCACTTCTTACCCGTTTCACAAAAACTCGAGAGCAATCCCTCGCATGCTATTAGCGGGTACACGTCTCAGGTTGCTATTGAGTGGTTCGTGGTCACATGATATCGCGCCGCTTGAGTGTTAGGCTAGTAAGCGACATACGGGACGGTGTTCGGATTCCAGGCAGGAATGGCATGCAAGTGCGGTTTAGTACAGGGTTTGTTAAACTTTTCGTACTTTCGCCTTCTGTTGAATGATTGTTAAATATTGATACGAGCTTTGGGCGCATGTTAGCGTGATAATCTTGTGGCTATGACTTAATCGTGGTGAAAATTTTTGTATTTTTCTTCTTGGTCAACAGAAGCCGCGGCGTAGGTATTTTCTTGTGTTTGGTATTATTTCTCTTTCAGGGGATTGATGCTTCGAATGGAAAGGTAGCGCAGGGCTACTTTATAAAAAAAAATAAGAACCCTGTTGCCCCTTTTTTAGGTACCCGAGAAATTTATGGGAAACAAAACAGAAATAAAAACGTAAAGTAGCGTGTGGGCAGAACGCTACAACGTAAACGAGTTTAACGTGGCTGTCTGATATTATGTGTATTTTTGCTCCACGCATATTTTGTTGTAGTTGTAGTTGTAATGTGCAATAGTTAAAACACGTTTTAAGTCGTCCGCAAATTTATAAATATTTTACGAATTTTCGTGCTTCTAATAAGCCAAAAACTTATCCGACTATATTGTTACTTTTGTTGCTATCCGAGGTATTTTAGCTGCGTGTGTTTTTAATCAGTTTATAGTCATAAATCGCTAATTAAATTTTTGTTGGTAATTTGTCAAAGTCCGTGAACTCTAACACCACCACGCGTGATACTCGCCTTAAAAATAAATTGAATGCTGCTACATTGAAAGACATATAAACTGAAACAACACCTATGCAATCTACTACCACATCCAGCGGAACACCAATGACAACAAAAACGGCAACTAAAATCACTTCATCAGTTTCTTTAGACAATGTTCACCTTGGAATAGCTGTGCCACAGTCTGATACTAATAACGCATTACTATCTCTCGTTAAGGAATATAATGAAAAAATTGATCGAATGAGAACCGATTTTCAACGTCAGATTACAGATTTGCATGCAATACTACAACGACTAGTAAACAATACCATCACAAAAAATAATCAGCATATAGAATCAGTAACTCAGTTAGAGAGAAGAATCGATACTCTTGAACGTCAATCTCTTGTTAATGATGTAATTATTGACTTAGTACCTGAAGGGATAACGAAGATCTTGGTCATCTTTTAAATAAAGTTTGCACTTCCTTGAATGTGCCCCCGATCTCAGCTAAAGAATTTTTTTGTGTCAAGATGAGGAATTTTGTTGGGAACAAAAACAACAACGACACCAACACTTGTAATTCTGCTCCTATTAAATCAGCTGATGGGTCCATTGTAGTAAATTACATAATACACGTCACAAAATCCTGCTGTTGAAAGCCGTTGCTGCTAAAATTAAGCAATCACAGCAGCCACTATCACTTCTTGGTATTGGTTTCGACTCTGATAAAAGGTTCTATATACATGAAAGTTTAACTAAATACAACTATCGGATATATCGTGAAGCGCTTAAGCTGAAACGGCTCAAACATTTTTCATCTGTTTTTACTATCAATGGATGCATCCACGTTCGACGCAATATTGGAGACAGAGCCAGACTTATTACCTCTCTTACTGACCTTGCGGATGTAATGAAAGATGATAAACTGCAATCGAAACCATGACCTTTCACAATTTTTGGCGACCACACCCATCCACTTGTTTTTCTTCACTTCAGCCTATGGTTATGACATATTTTACTGGTAGGCTAGCTCTAAGGAATTTTGTTATTTTAAATTTAGTTTTTGAAATTCTTTTGCATTTTTCTGAGTTAACTTTAAGGATTAAATTTTATGAATATGTCTCTGAATTTTCTTCTAGTAATATGAACTTTTTTTTTTATTTAGCGGTACGTTCTATCGATAATGATGTTAATCATGATTGCATACATTCTTGAGCCTTACGCCTTGCCTCCTGCTAGAGTATTTCTTTGGTTTATTTTGTTTTGTCTCTGAATAATGCAACCTGCTAATTCCGGTATATCTGACAGTTTGAACAATTCCCGAGTTATGCTTAATATTTTCTGTAATCGACATGAGGGTTTAAGGGTTTGTCATTTTAATGCCCAGAGTATCTTGCCCAAGATTGATGAGTTCCGGCAAATCTTCTGCGGATTATCTTTAGATGTGATATGTTTATCGAAAACGTGGTTGAAGTCAAGCATCGGCGACCAAATGATATCTCTTCCTGATTATACTGTACATAGAAACGATCGGGCTTCCAGTGCGGGAGGTGTAGCATTATACATTCGCAGTTCTATACATGCACGTTTCGTTGCTCAATCGGCAAATAATGCTGAGGTTGAGTTTATTTTTGTGGAAATCTGCAATGGCTCTGAAAAGTGTCTTGTTGGTGTTGTGTACAAGCCACCCGATATATCAAATTTTAACTCATTTGAACCTCACCTGCTTGATGTTAGTCAGTCCTATCAGCATATGGTGATTGCGGGAGATTTCATTTCAAATTTGCTTGCGCGTAATAGCCCACCAAGCCAATTCCTCAGTTTAATGGATACATTCGGCTTATCTGTTGTAAATAGACTTTATCCTACGCACTTTACAGATACTTCTGCGACCTTGATAGATATGTTTTTGACTGCTAACAATGAAATGGTTCTCTTTAATGATCAAATATCTTTTCCGGCATTTTCCAAACATGACCTAATATTCCTAACGTATGACTTTAAACCGTCACGCAATCCTCGTGTGTCTACCATCAGCTTCCGAGATCTTAAAGGTATTAACATTTATGCTCTATTTAGTGATGCTTACGTCTGCAATTGGGAAATGATCTATTTCATGAGAAGTGTTGATGAACAAATTAATTACTTCATGCACTTACTGCAATATCTTTTTGAGACACATGTTCCCCTCAGAACGACAAGTATTTTAACTTCCGGTAGTCAATGGTTTACCGCACGAATTCAAACATTGATTTCAATGCGCAATAATGAATATCGTAGATGGAAGCGTTTCAGAACTTCTGAAACTTGGCAAAATTTTCGTAATCTACGCAATGTTGTGACTAATGAAATAAGAAAATCTAAGAAGAACTACTTTCGATCGAAATTTGAATGCAAGAGTTACGTTTACCCTAATGAATTAAACTTAAATTTCGTAGCTTGCAGTTCAAGTCGACCCTCTCCACCCACTGTGGCGGGATATAGTACGACGGCAGCTACCAATAATACATTTTCTTTTGCTTGCGTCTCGCAGGAGGAAGTGTTTAAAGCAATTTTCTCAATATAGTCAAATTCGTTAGGTATTGGTGACGTACATCCTAAGTATATAAAATTACTTATACCTATAATCTTGCCATCTTTAACGCATATTCTAAATAATGTAATTTTTCGTTCGTATTTTCCATCCTCCTGGAAGTTGGCTAAGGTTATTCCCATACCAAAAAAGTCTGAAGCGAACGCTACTGAATACCTACCTATTGCGATACTGCTGTTCCTGTCCAAGGTTCTTGAAAAACTCCTTCATTTGCAAATTGTGGACTATTGTGAACGTCAGAGCTACTTGAATAAGTTTCAGTCTGGTTTCCGGTGCAAGCATAGCTGTACAACTGCTCTACTGAAGGTCACTGATGACTTACGTTTGGCATTCGATAGTGACATGATAACCATTCTCGTTCTCTTGGACTTTTCAAAAGCATTTGATTCCATAGATCATTCTCTACTTATCTACAAACTAGTAACTAATTTTAGTTTTTCAAGCTCGGCATACAATCTCATTCAGTCTTATCTTTTTGATCGGTATCAACAAGTCACATGTAATGGAAATTCCTCTGCCTTTTTACCAACTACTAGTGGCGTACCTCAAGGCTCAATACTAGGCCCACTAATATTTTCCCTATTCATAAATGATCTTCCAAATGTTATTCTTAATGCTCAATATCACCTATATGCTGATGACTTACAAATTTATATATCAAGGCCAGTTGGCTTAATTGAAGATGCTGTCGATCGCCTTAAATAATGACCTTTGCTCTATACATGAGTGGTGTACTCCAAATAAGCTTCGTTTGAATCCAATCAAGTCAAATGCAATTTTAATCTGTAGGTACAGACTGGATAATCTTCCCTGCCTTGTGTTGTACTCAATAGTGTCATCTTACCTTATCGTGAAAAAGTAGTGAATCTAGGAATCATTATTAACAATACACTTTCTTGGTCCAATCAGATTTCTAGTGTTATCTCTAAGGTGTATGGATGCCTGCGTAAGCTCTCAATCTCGGCCTCCTACACTCCACTTTCCACTAGGATGATGCTGGCTAAGTCACTCATAGTACCACTTTTTACTTATGCCAGCGAAATTTGGTCCAAATCTGATTCTGTTTCCCTACGTAAATTGAATATTGCATATAACTCCGTTGCTCGGGGTATATTTATAACTTAAGGCGTTTTGACCTTGTTTCAGAATTTGCTAGGACTATCCTTGGATGTCCCCTTCAATCATATCTTCTGTTTAAGGATTTGCTATTTCTCAATTGTGTTATCTCTTCTGGCAGACCTACTTATTTATATGAAAAAGTTTGTTTGTCCCAATCGTCACGTAGTGTTTGTCTGTCTGTATCTGGTGCTAACTTCTCGGTCACTGAGAAGCAATATTTTGCTCGAACTGTCAGAGCCTGGAATAGCCTACCTTTGATGTTGCGTAGAGAGAGAGGCGTTGGTATGAGGTTCAAGAACGTATTGTTTGAACATTGTCGTAGAAGCTAAATTGTTTCTTTTTCCTATTTTTTCCTATTTTATTATTTCTTTTGCTCTTAAATATAAATTCAGAATTTATTTTTTATTTTTATTTTAATTTCTCTTTTTTTTCCGTATAATTTTACTTACTAATTGTTTTTATAGTACATTATTAGTTTGTAGTATACGTAAGTTAGACTACGCTATTTTTGTTTACACTATTTTTACATCTACATACATATAGTTATAAGACCTCTAACCTTAAATATGTTGAGCATTATAATAATAAATAATAATAATAATAATAATATTTTTATGGATTATTTCGCGAGCGCAGAGTTCTATGGCGTGTATTTCTGCTTGAAAAATGGTTGGTGAGGCCCCCAGTGCCTTTGCGAGATGGCACCTTGGCCTATATATGCCCACGCCTGCTTTACCTTACATTTTGGATCCATCCGTATACCATTTAAGAGATCCTTTTTCAAAGGGAAGGTCCCCAGTGTTTCACTGTTGACGGTTCCACACGATCACCTTAAATGGTGTTTCAAAATTATGGCGTTTCGGCATAACGTCTGAAATTGGGTTAGCCATCGGGTCCTCTATGAAATCTTGGAGGACTTTCAGGTGGCCAACCAGATTATTTGAACTTAGGAGGTTTACTCTTTGTAGCCTAATTGCACTAAGTATGGCCTGCTCCTTAACATGCAAATGTAATGGTAGCAAGTCCAACATAGCCTCTAGGGCCGCAGTTGGGCAGGTACGAATGGCACCGGCTACTCCTAGACATGCAAGCCGTTGTAGTTTTTGCAAACTAGCTTGAGCTGTCTTTTGTTTTGTTTTTAACCACCAAACGAGTGAGGCGTATGTGACCATGGGTCTTATAATAGATGTGTATGACCACAGAGTCATTTTTGGTTTAAGAACCGAAGTTTTGCCAAAAAGCCTGCGGCCTGTCCATGTTGCCACTGTAGCTTTATCCAGTATTCTTTTTAAGTGAGAGTTCCAGGTTAGTCTATTATCCAGAGTAATACCTAGATATTTGACTTCCTTTGAGAATTCCACTACTGTTCCCTCACGGGATGGTGCTTTTAGCTAAAGCTTCCTTTTTCTCGTGAAGGGAACAACTGTTGTCTTACCAGGATTGGCTCGAAGTCCCATTATTTGGCACCAGTTGCAAACTATGTTTAGGGCATTTTGCAATAGATCAGAGATTATCTGATCATGTTTGCCCCTAATTGTAATGACCAGGTCATCCGCATATCCCTGATTGTCATAGCCGGAGTTTGTTAGCTTCTGTAGGAGATCATCTACAACCAGAGACCACAGTAGAGGGGACAGTACCTCACCTTGGGGACATCCCTTGGCAGCCACTACTGTAACAGAGTCCCCCCCAGGTTAGCTGTGATTCTCCGGCTTTCAAGCATAGCTTTTATCCATTTTA
This sequence comes from Dioctria linearis, assembly GCA_963930735.1. Taxonomy (NCBI): domain Eukaryota; kingdom Metazoa; phylum Arthropoda; class Insecta; order Diptera; family Asilidae; genus Dioctria; species Dioctria linearis. Next base: position 76,409,313 of record OZ005743.1, on the reverse strand, counting down.
TCAAGGACGGTTCAATTCCTTTTTTGGTAGCTGCATTCTCAATGGCTTCAAAGGAGGTGTTGTCAAATGCTCCTTCGATGTCTAGGAATGCGCATAGGGCAGACTCTTTATCCTCTACTGTCTTTTCTAGTCCTAGGACAAGCGGTTTGGTGCTTCATGGATGAAAGCGAAGAATAGAATTATAATTATTCTACTTCGGATGAAAGTGCTTGTTGGCTGTGATGTTAAATAACGAATGTATTAACGATGTAAGAGTTTGAGATAACCCATGTGTGGTGAGTTAGTCTGACTCGCTGTAATATAGCAACCTTTCGCGCATACCCCCTCAAGAAGGCTTTCTCGAGAGACATCCACTACGTAAACTATTGTGCCGATGAAACCTATTCTTACTAGCCCCATGGTTTTTCTTTAGTTCGAATTTATAGAAATAGGTCGTAATACGTATACCGGTGTATAACATTCTGCGGGGGTGAAATTAAGTCGGAACAATCAGCAAAAGGAAATCGCAAAAGGAGGAAAGGCAGTAAGCGATGCAGTAGTACGACCCGCCGTATGGCCCGACATCTCCTACACCACGGGGGTGATTATAAGAATTAAAAACAATATGTATTATAATTAATAAATTTTTCAGTATGAATAGATAAAACAAGTTTCTCTCTCATCAATCCTATTCCTGAGGTTTCTCTCCACTCTCCATAGGTAAAGATAAAGGGACATCGCAAAACAACTACCAGTGGTGTCATGGGTGGCAAGGGACGGCAACTGGGATCGTAACATCTGATCATGGAGTTCTTCGGGTGAGTGGTGTATGAAGTCCCTTCAGGACGTATGCGTGCGTGAATTTATTAAGTTTTTGTTTCAAACTCTTGATAGTAGACCTCTTACAGCATTTTCGTAAATTTAAGCAGGGCACGATTTCTTTTTTTGTTTATGGCAACGTGACAGCGCAGACTCTTTTTTGGTGAACTCACCCCACAATCTCCGCCACTTAGTCGAGGTGCTAGCGTGCCGACCTGATGACTGCTGTCAGGGAGTGATCTGTCAGCTCTGGCTGGCAGTCTGTACTTCACGACCAAACCAATCACTCATTTCAATGTTCCATAACAAATGGCGCCCAACGTGAGGCCGATAACATCTGGAGTGCTTTAGACCTCTTTCCTGGGGACTGTGACTCTGACGATTCGAGCTTTTGGCTTTAGCTAGCTGCTTGACTCAGGGTCGCACATCCAGTGAAGATGGGAACATACGTTTGACTCAATTAATTTGAGTTCGTGGCACTCGGCTCCACACGAACCTTCAGTTCAATATAAATGTTTTTAAATTTTTTTTGAGAATTTTTAACAGGTTGAGCGCGTTATGTTCCATATCAAATGGCGCCCAGCGTGGGGCCACCTCATTTGGACTTCAGTGGCCTAACTGTGACTTTTGCTGGGGACTTAGACTTGGTGTGAGATGGTCAGTTGGCACTTTGCTAATTGGCTAACCTCAAGTCTCATATCCAGTAGAGGTTACTTGCGGACCTGAGTCTGACTGGTTTTGTTATTTGAAATTTTTTTGTAGAGTAAAGTAATTTTAGAGTTTCTGAAAGTTGTTTTTGAAGTTTGATTTTTTGATTTGTTGATTTGAGTAAAGTAAAGTTTTTTTTTTTGAAAGTTCTTGCAAGTCCGACTTTAGGTTTGACCTTGGTCAAGCCTCAAGTCTTGAAAGTTTTTAATTTTTGAATTTTTGTATATCTTTCCGTCTGGCCTTCAGCCATGGAAATGACGGGTGGCCCCACTCAAGTTTTTATTCAGTTCTCACGGTCTGGCTGGACAGGATCATGCATCTGCGAGAAGACCCCTTGAAGACATTTTTGAAATTGTCTGATATTTATTCTTCCTTATCGAAGAAATTTTTTTGATTGTTTTGGCATATCATTTTAGTGGAAGATAATTTCTGCTATTGTTTGATATTCTTTCTTCTTGGTAGAAGAAATTTTTGAAATTGTCTGATATTCATTCTTCCTTATAGAAGAACATTTTTTTTTGATTGTTGTGGCACATCATTTTAGTGGAGGAGAATTTCTGCTATTGTTTGATATTCATTCTTCTTGGTAGAAGAAATTTTTGAAATTGTCTGATATTCATTCTTCCTTAAAGAAGAAATTGTTTTGATTGTTTTGGCACATCATTTTAGTGGAAGAGAATTTCTGCTATTGTTTGATATTCATTCATCCTTATAGAAGAAATTTTTTTTGATTGTTTTGGCACATCATTTTAGTGGAAGAGAATTTCTGCTATTGTTTGATATTCATTCTTCTTGGTAGAAGCAATTTTTGAAATTGTCTGATATTCATTCTTCCTTATAGAAGAATTTTTTTTTGATTGTTTTGGCATATCATTTTAGTGGAAGAGAATTTCTGCTATTGTTTGATATTCATTCTTCTTTGTAGAAGAAATTTTTGAAATTGTCTGATATTCATTCTTCCTTATAGAAGGAATTTTTTTTTTGATTGTTGTGGCACATCATTTTAGTGGAAGCGAATTTCTACTATTGTTTGATATTCATTCTTCTTTGTAGAAGAAATTTTTGAAATTGACTGATATTCATTCTTCCTTGTAGAAGAATTTTTTTTTGATTGTTGTGGCACATCATTTTAGTGGAAGAGAATTTCTGCTATTGTTTGATATTCATTCTTCTTGGTAGAAGAAATTTTTGAAATTGTCTGATATTCATTCTTCCTTATAGAAGAAATTGTTTTGATTGTTTTGGCACATAATTTTAGTGGAAGAGAATTTCTGCTATTGTTTGATATTCATTCATCCATATAGAAGAAATTTTTTTTGATTGGTTTGGCACACCATTTTAGTGGAAGAGAATTTCTGCTATTGTTTGATATTCATTCTTCTTGGTAGAAGAAATTTTTGAAATTGTCTGATATTCATTCTTCCTTATAGAAGAAATTTTTTTTGATTGTTTTGGCATATCATTTTAGTGGAAGAGAATTTCTGCTATTGTTTGATATTCATTCTTCTTTGTAGAAGAAATTTTTGAAATTGTCTGATATTCATTCTTCCTTATAGAAGGAATTTTTTTTTGATTGTTGTGGCACATCATTTTAGTGGAAGGGAATTTCTACTATTGCTTGATATTCATTCTTCTTTGTAGAAGAAATTTTTGAAATTGTCTGATATTCATTCTTCCTTGTAGAAGAAATTTTTTTTTGAATGTTGTGGCACATCATTTTAGTGGAAGAGAATTTCTGCTATTGGTTGATATCCATTCTTCCTTATAGAAGAAAATTTTTTTGATTGTTTTGGCATATCATTTTAGTGGAAGAGAATTTCTACTATTGTTTGATATTCATTCTTCTTTGTAGAAGAAATTTTTGAAATTGTCTGATATTCATTCTCCTTTGTATAAGAAAATTGTTGGAATACGCGTCTTTCTTAATCGAATAGAATTGTTAGGGTCAACTTGAGGAACCTTACGGCACTTGTGCGTCTCAAGTAGTCACAGTGGCGTTGGCAAGAATCCCGCCGGAAGCGGTGCCATTAGAAATTTGCTCAATCTGCCAGGATACGGACTGGACGATTAAATCACGAGCAGTGTCCACCTATTGTGGGCATATCTTCCATAAAAAGTGCCTCCAGAAATGTATTAAAGAGAAGTCCAGCTGTCCAAATTGCAGGCTGTTTCTTAGTCAGACCGACTTCTCTACATATACTGGCCCGACAGGCAACCGCCCAATGACCAGAGCATTCGATCAAGAATCTCTTCTTTCTACCTCGCGGCAGATGACCTCACCGACGAAGCCGCTGCACTCACTACCTACAAGCCCGCAGCGAAATCGCTCAAATGAAGAGATCCCTAGAGCAAGCCCAGTTTGCGGTACTGTCAGACGCGAGGCGGCAGTAGGTGAAACATATTTAGATCTAGCAGGTCTACAAGCACAAATCGCCGATCTAGTCAGGGGTGAGATGTTACGCTGCGTCAATGATTTTCGAGCCGAATTGCAGTCTCAATCCCTACGTCCATCCTGTCCTACAGGACCACCAATAGATGTCACCCGTCCACCCCCTGCTATACCACGCATGTCAGAACTAGTGCTTCCGGGCCTTGAGCTACCACAGAATTCTAATCAAGCATTCAACAATAGTCAGCGGAATATCGCTGGCCAAGACCAGAGTTCAGTACCACCAAGATCTTCTCCTCGACAGCCTTCTTCTCAAGAGCCATTTAGAGAGCCAGAATGAGCCTCTCGATCATCGTCGCAACATTGGCCTAGGCGCTCCTCAAGTCCTATTAAGGGATGGAGGCTAGAGTATAACGGGGACAATTCCATTTTGGCCGTGGAAGACTTCATCTTCCGAGTAGAGGTGTTAACGAATAACACCTTGTACGGCGACTTCGACCTCTTGGTCAGGCACCTGCACACCCTGTTCGATGACAGAGCGACTAACTGGTACTGGTCATTATTACGAATAAATCCAACTCCTAACTGGGAGCAAATCCGAGCTGCCCTATTAACTGAGCAGGGTGACCCTAAGGACGACATCAGGATACGACGTCAGATGATGAATCGGAGACAGGAAACCGGAGACAATTTTAACCTGTATCTCCAAGCAATGGTGGAACTGCGAAACCAGCTGAAGAATCCTATGTCGGAGCATAAATTTCTCGATCTTATTAAAACGAACCTTCTCCCGGCCATTCAGTGTCAAATCTGCCTACATCCAACAAACTCAATAACCCACTTGCGGGCGTTGGTAATGCAGATAGAAGCCACTCATGACCGATTTGTGTCATCACACAGTCCTAGTGGGAATAATAGAGCCCATTCTCTAACGGCTTCTAATGCCATGCACCCGTGGAGAAACGCGCGGTACCGAGTACATGATCTAAGCAACGTAACGCCAGACGACCAAGTTTTCCCGACTCCCCAGAGTTGTAAGTGGCTGAACTACACGCAAGAACTGCCGTTAGAACGGAATCCATCTGCTGGAGCTGTGACCAATGCGGCCATTTTTATACAGATTGTCCACGCACCCCGACGGGATATTTCTGTTATGACTGCGGTCAGAGAAATATAATAAAGCTTATTTTCGAGTTTGCGCTGCGAAAAACATGAGACGGGTCAGGAGCAACAACACCAGCTTCCGGCCAAACGCAACGAGGTAACCCCGGACAACTCCGACCCCGAGTCCCAGCCAACAGTCCCAACGACTGCAGTGGCAGGGAGTAGTCCAGCCCCGCAATAATTTCACCAGAAACTCTGGACTTGATCTCCTGGGGAGATGATCCAGGAACCGTTCCAGATAATGTCCCTAACAGTTTAACAGTCGAGAACGATGATTTCGAAAAGCGCTCGTCCTTATTGGACATAGAAGCCACAAATCTCACCTTGGAGAATAATAGTGGCTATCGCGACCACCTACTAGACTTCCGTCGGAACCGTCGTTAATCTTTGACGTTCCATTAATGCCAATTGCGACAAAACCTACGAGCATTGCTGAGGAGGAGATCCAGAGTCCCACCTATCAGATATTAAGACGGCCATCAACCTCTGTGAGGACGAGTGGCCGTGAGCCGGCTCAATACACACTGATGCCATACCACGAGCGCCTGAACAACTATCGCGTCGTGAGAAATAGGATCTTCTCGCCCGTGACAGAATTCCCTGGGGTGACAATGACAAATGACAATGACACATTACAGTGTCGGTGCCGGACGACATTAGGCCGTATGCTGAAGTACACCTACTCGGGAAAACCGTATCAGGACTATTAGACAGTGGTGCCACTGTCAGTATCCTAGGCCGGGGAGCTCTTGAGAGGTTGTCGGAGGCGGAGGTCCAATGGAAGAGGTACAAGACTCAAGTGGAGGTAGCTAATGGTGCCATGACGAGTGTTCATGGTCCTGGATGTCACGTTCCGTAGTGAGACCCAGAGCGTGCGATTCTACGTGGTTTCGGGGCTCACTCAAACTCTGTACTTGGGGATAGACTTCTGGCGCTTATTTAGATTAGCTCCAGATGTCGTGGGTGCAGCTGCGGAGGTGAAACCAGATCTGTTAGCTGCCTCAGACGCTGACTGCCATCTTCTCTCGGAGCAAGAGTTGAAATGTCTTGAAGCCACCAAACAGCTGTTTCCATCTTTTGGCTCTCTAGGTTTGGATAAAACTTCTCTAATTACCCATAAGATCGACACTGGCGATGCACTGGCGATAAAACAGCGTTTTTATCTTATATCACCAGCAGTACAGGGTCTGATGGACGCCGAATTGGAGCGAATGTTATCACTGGAAGTGATAGAAGAGAGCCAGCGCCCATGGAGCTCTCCAGTGACCCTAGTAAGGAAGCCAGGAAAGGTCCGACTTTGTTTTTACGCCAAGAAGGTGAATACAGTCACGAAGAAGAACGCCTATCCGCTACCACAAATAGGTGGACTTCTGGGTCGACTGCCTCCGGCAAAATACATCACAAGTCTGGACCTGAAGGACGCATTCTGGCGGCAGATCCCACTAGATCAGGGGTCCTGAGCAAGGACCGCCTTTACAGTGCCTTGTTATATATATATCTTTATGTACGTACCGGGGCGGATTTCTTTATATTTCCTCTGATGCTTCAACTCAAAACACGGATTCGTTATTTTTACCTTTTATTTCTTACTTATTTCCAAACAAACTTAAAATTCCTCTTTTTTTTATAACAACACTTTATCTATACACCAAAACCTTTTTTTTTCTATTCTAAAATTCTTCCAAACAAACGTTTTTTTTTTACTCTATCTCACCGCAACCGAGACCGCGCCGAACCCAAACTTTTTTGAAATCAACTTACTTTTTTCTCTTTTTTTTTTTAAAACTCGACCCGCAACCGCCGTTCTCAAGTGCAAAATATCCAACTCGCTAGTAGTAAATTTAAAATACAACTCGTTTCGCTTTTATGATTCGAACTCCGCTCTTGATCAAATTTAAAATTCAACTCGGCTCTTGATCACTTTCGTCGCGATCAAGAGCCCTCGTTCAGGGTAGAAAATGCATAGTTGCATTTTTACCCTGAGAAAATTTTCGTTTATTCTGGACTTGATTAAACAAGTCCAGAATATTTTTCGTTGGACGGAGTCTTGAAATTTGATGCTTTTATAAACATCAGCCACCGTTACGACGATTGAAATTGCGGCGCGCGTATACATATAATGTATTTTCGCGGGGCGCATTTCTGAGCGTGAAAGCTTTGTTTTGATATGTATGTATGTACGTTCGTACATGCATATTGTAATTTTCACGAGAAATCATACTGAAGGTACGATTTGTCTTTTGTTTTGTTTTTTAAATTAAATATTTCTACTGGCAAATTTTGCTGAAGACAAAATTTGCCATGGGAACATTTTGAAAAACAAAATGGTATGTGAAGAAAATTGCTGATGAAATTTTCTTCACTGATTAATTTGATAAGCTACTCATGTTTTTAAGCTTAAGTAGCTTCTATGAAAATTTATGATTTTACATGATTATTGTAAATACCTTTTTTCAGGTATTTTATGTATTTTAGGCATGTAACATTTAGGCATGTAACATTCCTCGCCCGCCAAATGGAACGAGAGTCATTCTTGGGAGAGGAATGACTCTTGAGAAGAAGAAAACAACCACAAAGAAAACTTTTAGTATTGGTGGTATAAACAAAACTATTTTGTTTAGCTACGGTTCTGAATTTCTTATCATAGGTGTCGGATTACCATCTCGGCAATTGCGATGGCCTGGATGGAAAATTTTTTTGATTAAGGTTCACTCGAGTTTTCTTCCTCATCCGTGACAGTTGCCGATTTGCTTTACGATGTTATTTTCACTACGCTTGAACAACAAGCCCCAGCATAGCCCGCCGGGTCTCACTTCCGTGGCCACCTCCATTTACGTAATGCACGTAATTCCCGGATGGCTAGGACCGATCCGGCTGGTTTTGTTAAGACGCGGGGAGCTGCCCTTCACCGTGTGGGGCGAAGACGCCATAGCCGGCCATACTTATACTGTGGACTTGCCCTTATATCCGCACCAGGGCCAGGCTTGGGTTGTCAGAGGTGAGTGTTATTGAAAAAATTCTTTGAATTCCCGACACTTATCCCATTTTTGTCTTCTTCTTTCAGGCGGTGCTCTAAATATATATGGACGACATGGACTATGTGCCTGCTACCACCCGGTTTTTGGGCCGGCTATTACCGCGATCATTCGGCCGCTGATGGTCACCCCTCCCCCTCTCGGAGTTGAGGCTGTGGCTGAAGATGACTGGGACCTTGAGTGGCAGTGAGCTTGTTTCCTGAGGGGGGAAACAAATTTTTTTTTGTCTTTTCTTTCTTCGTTCTTGTAACAAAAAAAAATAAGAAGTAAAAAAAATAATAAAAGTGGTTCCAAAATATTAATCTTTTCTCTCTTTTTCTTCTTCCCTTTTTTTCTTTTCAGGCGTATTTGTTTTCATAGTTGTTTTGTTTTTTTGTGTTACCCTTTTTCAGGTATATCTTACCTTCCTAATAATCTTCCCCCCTGAGAGAAAGAGAATTAGGGGAAGTTATTGTTGGCACTAATTGGGCGATTCGGGTCTTCAATACGGTGTGGGCTTACATAATTTTTGTTTTAGCATTTTCTCTTAAACACGTTCTCTTAAATTGTAATGCATTTTGAACTTATTTAACAAGTACTTATTTTCCAAGCCAGCACTTGGTTTTGTTTCATAACTATTTATTTGTTACTCTAGATTGGTGTAGTTATTCCAATAATAATTTTTTTTTCACCTACAAATGGTTTGTTAGTTTACTTTTATTTCTATATGTAAATACTTAAATATTTTTTTTTGTTTTATATATATATACATATATAGTAGCCTAATAAAATTTATTGTATAAAACTGCAAACTGCATTAAAAATCCCGAATTTCTTTAGGTGTAAAATTTAGAATTTATTCGTAAATGCATTACTCAAGTTGCGCCACATAATTTTCTCCCCGATCGCCAGACGCAACATGATCCCAGGTAAATTATCAAAACTTTTCCTGGGTAGCAAGCTTGCTAGAATTTGCTGGGAAAGTTATGTAGTGTGAATTGAGTCAGCACTTTTTATGAAGTACAGGTGCTTAGATTTTAACTTGTATATAAGTGATATTAAATTTAATAAAATTTGTCATTCGTTGTATGACAATAGCTGCGTTTTATTTAAAATATTTGTTAGTCGCTATTGCTGCCGGTACAAGAACCGAGTAGCCCGGGATATTAACAACTTTTTGCCTTTCAGATTTATGAATTTCGTGTAATCGGTGAACTACCGAATGCACAGCAACAAGGTTGAGCTGAATCACTTCAGCCTACCAATTTTAACAGGCAAACAAAAGAGTTTGCTTTAATATTTGGTGACCCCGACGTGATACAGCACGCTCAATAGAAAACATATAAGCAAAGCGCATTCTGCTGAACCATTGTACAAAGAAGGATGCCACCGAAGATTGACAAGGCAATGGACCCTTTGGCTGCGACCCAAGGTATTCAGGGCAAGGAGATCCAAAACATTCTAGCCAACTATAGGAAGGATCCTGTGGACAGGAAAACATATAGCTACTGCGAAGAAAGACTCGCACGTCTGGATGCAGCATGGTCACGCTTTGAAGCTACTGACCAAGAGATCCGAGGCTTACCTTCACCGCCGCTAGACCATGCATATTTTACTACGGATTTCTACCACAAGATAGAAGCAATCTACGAAGAGTTCAGACCATATTTATCTACAAGAATAAAACAATTCCAGGAAGCCGATGACCTAAATGGGGCAGCTCAACAAGTCGATGCTGGGAGGGTACCAGTACCACCAAGCAGTACGAATATTAGTGAGCCAAATAACACTAGTACAGTCAATCAACATCAGCAGTCTAAATCGAATGAAGAAACATCATCGAGAGATCGGCCAGTTGGCGCAAGGGCTAGCAAGTCAGATACAGATAAAACAGATACCACTAAAGGGGCCATACCCAAAACATATGAATCCAAAAGCCCTCCGGTATTATCAAAGGCCAATGATTCCGAAGGTGTCAGAATTTGCAAAAACAACAAGCGGTAACTCAAACATTGCTACGACTCCTTGATAACCTGGAGCAAACTGACTTCGCTGATGAGACAAAAACATTTTATGAGATCAAGATAAAAGCAGTAAATAAATACTGGGCTCAAATTGAAAACTACAACCATGACATGTGGGAATTTGCAACTGACCTTACCTTAATGGAATATAGCCTGGAAGAATACATATAATTAGAAGAGAGGGTACAGGAATTAATTATCCGGCTCTCAATCAAGCTAGAAGAGCTACATCAACCAGTTAGCAGTTCCGCGCAATCACAGACCATGGTGGCTACTAACCCATCTACAATGCTGAAATTACCGAAGATAACTCTACCCAAGTTCGACGGAGATTATTCCAAGTGGCGCCAATTCGTCGATTTATTCACATAAATGGTCTACAATCAACCTATAGCCAGTTGCCAAAAGATGTGGTACCTCAAGACGTACTTAAGAAATTGTTACGACATTTCACTTTATCCGAAGACAATTATCTTGCGGCATGGAAGATGCTGAAGGAAAGGTACGAAAACCCCAGGCTATTGACTGCATCACTAATTAATAAACTGCTGCATCAACCGTCACGTGCAACAGAGGCCCCGTCAGCCACATTCATAAAAACAATGCATGACACCACCAAGGAGTGTTTACTTGGGTTAGAAAACTTGGGTCTAGAAACAACCCATTGGGACCCACTTCTACTACACATTTTGTACAAAAAGATGGATCGGACTACACACTCGCTTTACGAACAAGGTCTAAGGAATTACAGACCATGAAGAATTTCCTAGCTTTCCTAGAGATGCGTTTTCAGTCGCTAGAGGCCTTGAGCAATAAGGGCAGAGGAGCAGAAGAAAACCAGTCTTGTTCAAAACATCAACCTTATCATCGATGATTACTCCAAGCCATGGTTGTGTAGCCTGCAAGGCCAGTCACCCACTCTTCCGGTGCCAGACCTTTTTAAAGATGACACCGAATAATCAGTTGATGTTAATAAATGCGCACAACATATGCCAGAATTGCTTAAAAAAGGTCACCATGTTTCTCGATGCACATTGAAGGGTTGTAATAAGTGTACCAAAAGGCATAACACGTTAGTTCACATAGATCCAACTATCAGACAAGAGAATGTATTGGAAAAAACGTCGACTACCAGACTAGCAGAATCCAGCTGGTCTCCACCCAGTAAGACGGCTACGGAAGCCCCATTGAGTCTAATGGCCTTGGTGGAACCTCAATCCAAGGGATATGTCCTGCTTGGTACTGCACTAGTTGAGCTTATAGACGAAAATGGAAGAGTAGTGGAATGTCGAGCTATTCTTGACTCCGGCTCACAAGTAAACCTGATCACGGAGAAGGTAGTAAAGAAACTCGGGTATGCGACCTTCCCTGCTTCCTTAGGAATTCAAGGCATTGGTAAGGGTCAGCAGCAGAGTAAAAGACGAGTCAACAACATTCAGCTACACTCAAGGGTCAATGGGTTCTCAACCAGACTAGAGGCATTTGTACTCGACCGTATCATATCGTATCAACCAAGCCAGTTACTGGATGTGTCGAGATGGACCATACCACACAACATCCAATTAGCTGATCCTGGGTTCAATCGACCAGACAGAATTGATCTACTTATTGGAGCAGAGTTCTTCTTTCAATTATTGTCCATAGGACAAATAAAGCTGGGTCCAAATTTACCCACGCTGCAAAATACCCTATTGGGCTGGATTGTATCAGGAAGGACGTCTCAAATCTACTCCCCAATTGCTGATTGCGGCATATGTTCAGAAGAAGAAGATCTCAATAAGACAGTCGAAACGTTCTGGAAAATAGAGGAAGTCGACTCAACACGATCAAATTTATCACAACAAAAGATGAAATGCGAATCGTTTTTTAATCAGACAGTTAAAAGAAATGCAGAGTGTCGATTTATGGTTAGACTACCATTCCAAGAAAGGCCCAGCAGATTGGGGGAATCGAGTGGTATTGCAATTCGTCGCCTTCTAGCCATAGAACGAAGACTTGCGAGGAATCCTGAAGTCCAGTCGCAGTATGTCGAATTTATGAAGGAGTATTTACATTTGAACCACATGAGTGAGGTGGACCCTGCTAAATCGTCAAAGCCCAATTACTTTCTGCCGCATCACTAAATCTTAAAACCCAACAGTACGACGACTAAATTAAGGGTAGTCTTTGATGCCTCTGCCAAGACATCATCGAATGTCTCATTAAACGACCTGCTAACAAACGGTCCCACCATTCAGGATGACCTGTTCACCATCCTATTAAGATTTCGCTTACCACGATACGTCTTCACGGCAGACATTGAGAAGATGTACCGGCAAATCTTGGTGTCTGAAGAAGATCGGAAATACCAATTAGTGCTTTGGAGAGAAAGTCCTAAGAAACCAATCAGTTCCTATCAGCTGAACACAGTTACTTATGGTAAGACTTCAGAAGATCGCGCAATCCAACTGGATCTTTTCGACAATAGTGATGAGAAGATTAATACATTAGGACTGAGTTGGGCACCGCAAATGGACGAATTACGAGTTAAAGGCCATTGGCAGGAGAGTGACAAGGTAACCAAAAGAACAGTACTGTCCGATATTGCGCATTTATTTGATCCACTGGGCTTTATGAGTCCTGTGGTTGTAATGGCAAAAATCTTCCTACAACAATTATGATAAATAAAGCTAGATTGGGACGCAGTCCTTCCAATGGAGCTGCATACGAAATGGATGCAATTTCGGAATAACCTCAAGGCCCTCGATGTTATAAGAATCCCGAGACACATGTTCAAAGGTGAACTAGCAAAATCCATACAATTACATGCCTTTGCGGACGCCTCAGAGAAGGCTTACAGAGCTGCAGTCTATTTACGATCGATCGGTAGTGGTGGGGTAATACGAGTCAATCTCCTGTGCGCCAAATCAAGAGTCGCACCACTAAAGATACTTACTGTCCCCAGACTTGAGTTATGTGCAGCAAAACTAATGGCTGAATTGGTTCACCGGGTTCTTCGAGATCTGCAGTTACCGGAAGTAAAAACTTTTTATTGGACCGATTCAGAAATTGTACTTGCATGGATTAACTCGGCAGCAGCCTCGTACCATACCTTTGTAGCCAACAGAATTGCGACAAATCAAGAATTAACCAGACAAGAGCAATGGAGACATGTAGAGTCTAGGCACAACCCAGCGGACATCGTGTCGAGAGGAGTCCCACCAGAAAAGCTAGCGTCCAACTCATTATGGTTCTACGGCCCACTGTTTCTACGTGGCGCAGAAGACGGATGGCCAGCACCCTACAAACGCACTCAGACGAGCTTAGAGCAAAGGGAAATCAAGGCGATAGTGGCAACAGTTAGTGATACCCCACATTTTATGGATTTGATAGATCATCAAAATACATTTGATAGATGGCAGAGGATAATCGCATATATTCGGAGATTCATCTCAAACACTCGCAAGAAAAAGGAAAATCGATGCCTAAATCGCAAAGCTACCACTATAGAATTAGATGAGGCGCTTACTGTAATGATAAAAAAGGCACAAGACGAAGAATTTCCAACTGAGCAAAAGGAAGTAGAACATTCAGGCCACATTAGCACCAGCAGCCCATTAAGTAGCCTTAGCCCATTTTCAGATGAAGCCGGATTGTTACGCGTTGGAGGAAGACTGGAGGCCGCGAATTTGTCGTATGATGCTAAGCATCCGATTTTATTACCATAACGCTCATAACGTCACGCGTCTACTGACGACCAATCTTCATGTTAACCACCTTCATGTCGCGCCACAAGCACTGCTAGCTATAACCCGCCAAAGATTTTGGCCCATTAAGGGCAAAAGTATCGCACGAGCCATTGTTCAGAGGTGCGTGCGCTGCGCGCGGGCTAAGCCGAAAATGTTATCACAATTTATGGGAAACCTTCCTGAACATTGAATACAGCCAGCGCGACCGTTTATAAATTCCGGAGTGGACTTTTTTGGACCTTGTTGGGCGCACTACAAACCTCGAGGAAAACGACCACAAAAATCTTATGTTGCTGTGTTCTGCTGCTTCGCGACAAAGGCTATTCATTTTGAGATAGTAACAGATTTAACTACAAAAGCTTTCATAGGAGCGCTTAAACGTTTCATAGGTAGAAGAGGTAATTGTCGTAACTTATACTGTGACAATGCTACGAATTTCGTCGGTGCCAAAAACAAGCTCCAGGAATTGAACACCAGCATCTATGATCAAAAATCAGAAGAGCAGATACAGGGTTTTTGTAGTACTAGGGCTATTGAGTTTCATTTCATACCGCCCAGAGCGCCACACTTTGGAGGCTTGTGGGAAGCTGCTGTTAAATCAGCCAAGCATCTACTGCGACCAAACCTCGAAGCCGCCAACTTAACCTACGAAGAATTAGAAACGCTAATGGTTGAGATCGAAGCAATTCTAAATTCATGTCCTTCAACACCAATGTCATCCTACCCAGATGACTTTGCGGCACTTACACCAGGTCACTTTCTGATTGGAGAACCGACGACGGCAATTACCGACCCCCAAGCACGGCCGCTAAACCTAGGGCTGCACCAGAGGTAGAAACTGGTAAACCACTTGAAAAACCAGTTCTGGTATAGATGGTCCAGAGAGTACCTCAGCGAACTACAGCATCGCTATAAGTGGAAGCAACAATGCACAAACGCACAACCCGGAATGATGGTGATAGTGAAGGAAGACAATATCCCTCCTGCAGCATGGCATTTAGGAAGAATTGAAAGAGTCATCAAGGGTGAAGATGGTTTGGTACGAGTTGCGGATATCAAAACATCCAAGGGAGTTATAAGAAGACCCATACATAAGTTGGCTCGCTTGCCTCTAGAATCTGAGACAGACTGCGCAGAATCTACAGCAACAAAAAATTGAGAGAAGATGATATGACGACGACATCCCCAAGTAAGCGCAACAATCAAACGAATTCGGACACCTCAACTGCAATTAAAAGACCGTTGCGTGGTGGTACAGCCATGGGTCTGACTCTACTTACATGTTTAATCTTGCCAATCATGGGACAAATTCAGATCAAACCGTTCGATACGCTGCCAGGATTATATTTTGAAAATTTGGGGAATACTCAACTGGTATCAAATGAATTGAACTTGGTGATCTACTACAATACTAGCACAATATGGGCCGAGTTAAATACTATTAGCCGAGGTGTAGAAAGGCTCCAAGAAGGTTGTAACTTGATGAAGGAATGGGATCAGTGTGGCCCCATTATGGAACAATTTAAAGCCGCATTAGAGGAAATCACAAGTAACAATGAGTTAGTCTTACACCAGAGTAGGCCACGAACTAAGAGAGATGCTTTGAGTATTGTGGGTAACGTAGCTACCACATGTCACAAATCATAGAGGATCTGAAGGAAAATGATGTGCACCATATGGCGCTGATGAAGAATTATACCTCTATCTTAGATTCAACAGTCAACCTCGTACAACGATCACAAGAGGCTACGGTGGCTCAACTAAGGCACTTCGACAAGTACCTTAATCAATCCATTGCCCAATTGCATAACATTAACACCGAGTTGCATCAACAAAGAGCAACACAATCGTTTATGGCATTAGCACTGCAATTGACGCTAGTTCTAAACAAATACCAGAGGATTCAATCTAACTTGTTAGATGTGATTATAGATACCCATCATGGCAAAATAAATCCACAGTTATTAAGCCAAAAACAACTATCGGAACAACTCACATTAATACAAGAAAATATCCCTACTACCCTTCGATTACCGTCACGGCCAGACAACCTGTTAAAGATATACAGCTTGATGAGTGTCGAAAGTCGAATAAGCGTGGATCAGATGATATTCCGTATAAAACTCCCGCTGCTTTCGCACGACGAATTCGAACTACTACATATAATACCAATCCCATTTTTGGCAAACAACGAGCTCATGATGATAGGATCAATAGAAACATTCCTAATCATTTGTCTACATCGGGATCAGTACTATCCCTTATCCGAGAATGATTTAAGGGGCTGCGTTACGTACGACGCTTTCATTTGTAAACAACAACACCCTATTTACAATATGGGAGCAAACGCTAGTTCCTGTGAACTCAGTGTTCTCAGTCATGGACCATTCGAGATCGCTTGTTCCGCCACCGCTATTAGTAAGACACCACGGTGGATTCAACTGTTAACTGTCAATAAATGGATATATGTGAGACCTACTCCTGCCACAATCAACATCATTTGTAAGGGTAATGTCGAACAGAAAACCATAGAGGGATCTGGAATTATAACATTACAGTCAAATTGTGTAATAAGGGATGAACACACCACTATTCATGGACACAATGTCTTTTCCAATAATTTAAAGGGTGGATTTACGCCACTAAGGAAACTTATCGACTTCATCCATTTGAATACTACACCTTCTCCAATAACGTACCAACCAACACCAGTAAAAAACATAAGTAAAGACATCGAAGACCTACGAGAGAGAATCAAGAGTTTCAACATAAATGCTACGCTGCCACCCCATACCACCAGTCATGACGTTCATCAATATACAGTTGCATATACTGACCTAATCATCATCATCATAGCCGGAGGCTACTGGTTAATCAAGCGCATCAAAAGCAATTCTGCTAAAGGTTGTCAAACCCAACAAGAAATACCTGTACCTAAGAAGAGAACACTATTCACCAAGCAGACAGAATGTAACCCATTAGCCAGAGCGGTATCGCAACCAACATTTGAAATTTTCGTATAGGCTTAAGTAACAATCTAAGTAGTTCAGTTCGAATAAATTGATACATGTATACATGAACACAGTACATCCATAGATCATAAGATAATTGTTTTGAGCCAGAGCTCAAGGCGGGAGGAATGTATAAAACTGCAAACTGCATTAAAAATCCCGAATTTCTTTAGGTGTAAAATTTAGAATTTATTCGTAAATGCATTACTCAATTTGCGCCACATAATTTTCTCCCCGATCGCCAGACGCAACATGATCCCAGGTAAATTATCAAAACTTTTCCTGGGTAGCAAGCTTGCTAGAATTTGCTGGGAAAGCTATGTAGTGTGATTTGAGTCAGCACTTTTTATGAAGTACAGGTGCTTAGATTTTAACTTGTATATAAGTGATATTAAATTTAATAAAATTTGTCATTCGTTTTTGGACAATAGCTGCGTTTTATTTAAAATATTTGTTAGTCGCTATTGCTGCCGGTACAAGAACCGAGTAGCCCGGGATATTAACAACTTTTTGCCTTTCAGATTTATGAATTTCGTGTAATCGGTGAACCACTGAATGCACAGCAACAAGGTTGAGGTGAATCACTTCAGCCTACCAATTTTAACAGGCAAACAAAAGAGTTTGCTTTAACATTTATCTTGTTTCTATGGCTTATTATTTTTTCGCTGTTTTTACCGTACTTTAGGAGGTAACCTATACTATTTTATATTTTACATCTATTCCATTTTTTTATTGAGTCTAACCTTGTTATTTATGTTAGTTATTCTAATTTATTGTTTTATCTTATATTCAATAATAATATTTATTAGGCCTTGCTGCCTGTTATGTTTCTTGTTGTTACGTTTGGCTTTTCATGTCGCCATTTTCCTACCTAGATTTATGTCATTTGTTAGGTCTATTTTTACAACCGTTTTCCTTTCTTTTATATATATTCTACTTTCTGTTTATATTTAATTCTAGCTTATTTTGTTAAGTATTTTTACTACATTTTTTACTTTTGACACCTTAGGTCTGTTTTGGTTCTGTTTTTTATTTTTTTTTTATTTTGCTATTTTGTTTTTATGCTTTGTACATGTGTCCAGGTCTATTTTTGTTGTTGGATTTTACATTGAACAAGTGGCTCATGTTGACAGTGTCAGTGTCGCATTTTTAAAATATTTGAATCGATTTGGTTTTAGCGAGGCTTCTAGTTCGCCTTAAACTTGGTTGGGGAGCATAAGTTCGCTCTTCTAAAGGAATTCCGTCTGATGAAATTTCGGGGTTACCTTGTGGCTGCGTTCTCTGTTGTCTCATCTTGATGACAACAGCGTTAAGATATTTTACTGCCACCACAATCATTATGGCCAGAATAAGTCGGCTCGTGAATGATATAGAGGTGGTGGACAGGATATGGGAGTTTCTGCACGATACCTTTTCTTGGTATTTAATAATTTTGCCTCTAATTTCCTCAAGTGAATGCGTGTCCTGGTAGACTGATTTGTGAATATCGTCTCCCGTTAAAATTTCCATTGAAACTTGCGTTTGGTTTTGAGATTCTGGTAAAATGTCAGCCAGACTCAAATTAAATAAGGAATGATTAAATTGCGGAAATTGTTTGGGTTGAATTATTTTCAGCGGGCGTTTACTTTGACCTTCATATTTGAGCACTTTGTCACTTATTTGCACTTGACATGGTTGCGTTATCTCAAGTATCCCTTGTCCTTCCAGTTTAGAGATCACAAAGTGATCTGGACATATGATATGTAACAGGTAATAAATGAAAATAGCCACGTATTGGGCTTGCTTAGTTTGATCAGCATGTCCTTTTGTGGGATTTGTATTCTGGACCTGCATTTGGGCACTTCATTTAAAGGGTTGTATAGTAATTTAATGGCACATTCGTTGGATGTTGTCGCTTTGATACATACATACATACGTGTTTTCTTGCAAATAACTTGTTATTTTCTTGAAAATTTTTATGTCCTCGCCCTTTAATAAGAGAAATTCCTGGGTTTTTTCCCTATTGACTATGTATGAATAACCAGTGTCCGGAATTAATGAATAATTTGCTGACTTGGGTAGCTGTTGTAGCTTCATTTTTGGCAGATTAAAAATTGGGACAGTAATTCTCACCACCAATTTGTTCTGCATAAGGAGTGACTGAGCTCCTACTGTCTGATATAGAACAGATAGACAATTTTGGTCATTTGGGCAATTCGAGGTCGTCTTGCGGTATATCTCCAGCAGATTTTTGGGAGACATTAGGAGTGGATGAATATGATTGGTTCTACTAGCCATTATTATATCCAGGAGGGCTTGTTGTCGATATTCGACTTCGATGATTTGGAGCAATAAGTTTGATATAATCTCTTGCCTTAGTTGCCTCCTAGTTATATTATCGGCCACATGGTGGAGATCGTTTATCTGGTGTGCTATTTTTTGTTGTCTGTCTATCAACATAGCCAGCGGTTTTTGAATCTTTTCCAAGGTAGTTTTTACAACACTAATTTGTTGTTTCTCTAGCTCGGCTAGGGCTTGTGTATTCGATTCACGTTCTTCTACCCTGCTGTAAATTTCTTTTTCGTTGTTATTGTCCATGGTCCGAAATGGGTAGTGCATTGCGCTGCCTATTCCGTCGAACAATGACCTAGTTTTACGTTTTCCTGGAACCAGTTCTTTAATGGTTTTCGTTCGTTTTTGGACACTGTCTATAATAGCGTGTATGTGATGCTGTTGTATGTTACACAGATCTCCTGGGTTTGTTATATTTATTCAGAGTTTATGCACTAAGTGCTCTGCATATTCTGCTAGCTTTATCTGGGTATCTAACTCACCCAAGTCCATCTCGGTGAGGACATTCCAGGTGTCATGATATACCATGAAGTTTCCCAGGTCCTCGAAAAATTTACCCGAGCCATTTAGCTGGGTTATTACATAGGTTTTTTCAGCGATTTCTCCTGTTGTGTACTGGATGAAGAGGGAAAATATGATGAATTTTAGCGCTGTGGACAATTCAGAAGAAGAAAACAATCCTTTAAGCATATTTGTACGTGCATTGTGCCGTTTTAAACTGGGCAGTGGAGTGCCTCCACCGCAAATGTTTATGGGGAGGTATTGAAATGAGGTTTAATGGACATTGTTGTAGGAATTTCAAGTCAACCTGGTTCATTTTTGTTCAACATGCTTTTACTCGAAATATGGTTTCAAGCGGTTATTATGTACCGTTACTATTCGCTTACCAATTTTGATTGTGGTATTTACATCGCTTGGTATTGCGATTACCTGATAAGGTCATACCCAGATTTGAGAAAGCTTATGTTTTCTGCTTTCATTCTTGATGAGCACCTTGTCTCCTATATTGAAAGTTAGGGGCCGTACTGTCTTATCGTAGTACCCCTTTGAGCGCTGTTTACTTGCCAATAAGTTCTTTCGTGCCGTGGCATATGATTTTTGGAGCTTATACTTCAATATGTGATAGTAGCTCTCATGATTGTAAACAGGTTCTGGATCCCGTTTCAAATTTGATGGGTCATCCGCTGTGAAGCCGTATAGGCAGTCTATTGGGGTAAGTTTAGTACCCTCGTGTACACTATTGTTGTACACGAATGCAGCGGTTCGTAGGTATTGGTCCCATTTTTTGGGATTTTCATCTACGATTGTTCGCAGGTATTCTATTAAGGGTCTATGTGCACGCTCTAGTACTCCATTAGACTGTGGCTGGTATGCTGAAGTTTATAGTTTCTTTACCTTTAGAAGCTTACATATCCTTTTGAATAGCTCACTCAAGAAATTTGTTCCCTGATCGGTGAGTATTGTTTTGGGTATGCGATAGTGCGTAACGATTTCATCAAAGAAAACTTGCGCTACTGTGACTGCTTCTGCATTAGGTATTGCATACCTGTCGACAAATTTTGTTAAATTATCTTGGAAGGTCAAGATATATTTGTTACCTGATGTGGTCTCTTCTAATGGACCTACAATATCGAGGTAAACTTTGTCGAACGGTTTTTCTGCGATGTCCGTGATAACCATTGGCATTTTATATTGTGGGGATGCTTTCATCGTCTGGCACTTTGGGCATTTTTAATGTATATCTTGATGTCGCTAAGCATGTGTCTCCACCAATACTCGCGTCTTATACGTTTGTAAGTTTTTATAAAATCTTGATGGCCACCGAATGGAGAATCGTGATAATCTTTTAAGATTGTTTGGATCTCCGTGGGGCTCGTGATAACCTCGGGTGTCTTACCAGTACTTACATGCGGGTTGGTGACACAGATTCAAGCGGATTGCAACTGCTAGTGTTCTGAACACCTACCATACTCCTCGTATTAGCAAGATTGAGGACCTGTCCCAAATGCTTGTAACTCACACCAACATTGCATGGTTATCAGCTATCTCAGACAGACAACCAGTGACTTGTTGGAATTGTGACCATGCAGGACGCTATTATCAAGATTGTCTACAAGAACGACAACAGGTATTCTGTACAAACGTATTCAAGCCAATCTGTAGATAATGTCTGCAGAAAAACTTGAAGCGGTTCGGGAATCACAACACCTCTTCTCGACCAAGTACGACATCCAGGCTGGCCACAGCGAACACAACTCCAGACCAACGCGGATCAGGGAAACCAATCCGCCCAATTAACAGACCCTATCGAACAGACGTTAAACTGTCCGATAATATCACTCAGTGATTCTGGTGATAGTAACAATCATGTAGACAGTCTCAATGTCAATGATAATTCACTGATAGAGACAGAGAATCTAATAGACTTCTCCGCAGATCTTCGAGCTCCCGTTTCCACCCTATTACTGTTACTTCTCTTTGCAAGAATGTGCACTTTTCGACATTAATTATCAATCCGAGTTCCTTCAAACGTTTAAAAATTAACTCCTGATGGTTGAGGTGCTCAACTTTAGATTTAGAGGCTACTAAGATGTCATCTAGGTAGATGAAACAAAAAGAAATTTCCCAGAGGATGCCGGGCAAACGTCATCCGAGTGAACTCGAGGAGACCAAATGGTGGGCATATAGCTGTTTTTGGAATATCTTTGGGCTCAATAGGGATTTGATGTTATGCGTTTTTAAATCTAGCGTCGAGAAGAAGGTGCAGTCTTGTAAACGATAGGTGAAGTCGTGTATTAATGGAATTGGGTAGCGGTCTGGTATAGTACGAGCATTTAATGATCTATAATCGCCGCATGGCCTCCTTTCACCGTTTTTCTTCTTTACTAAGTGCAACGGAAAAGGCCAGCTACTGTCTGAGGGTCTGCAAATGCCTTGTGCCAAGAGGAAATCGAATTCTTTCCGAGCCACTGCTAACCTCTCTGGCGCGAGACGTCGCACCTTCGAGACGACTGGTGGCCCTTCGGTGATTATGTGGTGAGTGGTTGTATGCTTTACTGGGGTAGTAAAATTCATTTCTAAAGTAATGCTCTGGTATTTATATAATAAACTTTGAATTTCGGGGTTTATGGACCGATCAAAAAGTATCGAAAGAGACGGACAGTACGTCGAAACTTTTTCGCCACAAGAGCTTGAGGATGTGCGTGGGTCAATCATAACTCTTCTTCTAATATCCACCAACAACCCGTAGTGAGTAAGGAAGTCTGCACCCAAAATTGGCCTTGAAATATCCGATGAAATAAAATTCCAAGAGAAATATCGTTTTAAACCCAAGTCTAGAGTTAGCATTTTTCGACCGAATGTGTCGATTTTCGAGGAACTTGCTGTGGCTAATTGTAAATTTGAGTTGGAACGACGATTAATTAAAGATGCTGGAAGTACTGACACATCTGCTCCAGTGTCAATTAAAAAAAATTATTTGAGGATTTGCCAAAAAATGTAGACGGCTGTTTATAGCCACTGCTGCTAACCGTCGTCAATGGCAGAGGGCAATCTAGTTTGTTGCAAACACCGCAACTGTTTTGCTATCCCTATAAGTTGTATTGCTAGGCTTTTGAGTTTTGAAACTACAGGGGGGAACGCAGTTCTTAGCCCGCTCCCAAATTTCGGATGATACCAGCAATATTAGTGTGGCATTTTGGCGTCGCTATTTAAAATCCGTGCCCGCGGTTGCGACTTACATGCTAAGTGGTACAAATGGTTTCTTACTCTGCTAGCCAATTGTTCGACAACATTCGAATCTTCTGTGGAAGGATTAATGGTATATACCTCTGCCCGAGTATTGACTTCTGCTATTTTGTCGGTGCAGCTTGCTAGTTCATCGAGCTTCCCGTGGTTATAGGCTAAAATAGCCTGCTTCTGCGGCGGCAAGCGTTGCAACCAGAGAGACTTCAAGATTCTATCTCCCAGCTTCAAACTATCTAGAGCTCGCATCTCACGCAACAATTGTGAGGGTTTTCCATCACCCAAGGACAGCTCAGTTAATAATTGTTTGATTTTTTTCTCTTCGCTTTCAGCGAACCGAAAAGTCAATGTCTCTTGAGCCTTTTGCTTCTTAGCTCGAGTCACGACGAAGCATTGAGCGGATTTCTTTTTCTTCTTTTTATTTGTGGAATTGTCTTCCTCCACATCTGAGTCCATCGTGTGGTGGACTAGGGCTTTTACCGTTAAGGTATTGCCTAAACTGTCTTCTTTTAATTCTTGAGGAATGCGACTTAGCGCATCTGCATTAGTGTTGTACTTCCCGGGTTTGGATTCGATGTTGTAATCGAATTCACATAATTTTTGGTGAAATCTCACCAAACGGGAAGTAGGGTCTTTCACATTGAAGACACCTTTGAGAGGTTTATGGTCACTATAGACCGTGAATTTCCGGCCTTGAAGATAGCACCTGAAATTCTTGGTAGCGCAGACAATAGCCAATAACTCTTTCTCTATAGTAGAGTAATTTCTTTCGGCTTTGTTTAATGTGCGGCTTGCATAGGCAATGGGCTGGTCCTTTCCGACTTCTCCTTGAGAAAGAACAGCTCCTAGAGCCTCGTTACTTGCGTCTGTAGTGAGATTAAAAGATTTCGAAAAATCGGGGTAAATTAAAAGTGGTGGGGAAATTAAAGCATTTTTTATGCTTTGAAATGCTTCCTGGCATTTCTCTGTCCAAGTGGATTTTACATCCTTTCAGAGTAAATTCGTAATTGGACGTACAATTTTGGAGAAGTCTGGAATGAATTTCCTGTAGTAATTGGCAAGTCCTAAAAATGACTGAACTTGCCTTACTGTTCTTGGAACAGGAAATGGTTGGACGCAGGTCGTCTTACTTGGGTCTGGTAGGGCTCCTTCGCTAGAACATTTATGTCCTAGGTAAACAGCTTCTCTTCGTAGAAACTGGTACTTCTCTGGCTGCAGTTTTAAGTTGTTCTCTCTCAACTTATTGAAGCCTTTCCTCAACTTTTCGTTGTGGTCATTTAAATTTTTCCATAGATGACAATGTCATCTAGGTAGACAAAACATTCGAGGCCTTGTAGGCACGCTTGAACTTGTAGTGCCCATAGCTTGTACTGAAAGCAGTTTTATGTCGATCTGTTTTTTCGACAAGAACTTGATGATAGCCGTTGGCCAAATCGAATGTGGTGGAATACCTTGCGTGACCTAGTTGGTCGAGAATATCCTCGATTCGGGGTAGCGGGAATGCGTTTCCAATTGTCTTTTCGTTTAATTTACTAAAGTCGACAACGACGCGCCACCTTTTTTCACCGTCTGGTCCCGCTTTCTTGGGGACAACTAGTAGAGGTGAATTCCAAGGGCTTTTACTAGACTGGACTATCCCGCTGTCTAGCATTTCTTTTAGCTGCTCATTAATTACTTTCCGCTGTGTTTCAGGTAAGCGGTACATTTTTTGATTGAATGGTGGTTGATCTTGCACCAATGGAATATTATGCTTTACCGCATTTGTATAGGTGAGTTTGTCACCTTTGAGGAAGAAGATATCGTTATACTCTTCGCAGAGTTCTGATATCGCGGTTTTTTCTTCCGCGGTCAAATTAGGGTCTAGGCTGAGTTCTTGCTCTAGCCTAGAAATACGCGGGTATTGCTTTATGTCGTCCGGAATCTCATAATCCGGGTATAGATAGCGTAGATATTGTAAAATTGCTGATTTTTCAGCTGAACCTTGGGTTGACCTTTTCTTCCTGTTTAACTTGTTACCTGTAGGTAGATGAGGCTTATTTGATTGCTTTTGAGGCTTTATTTCGTTGTTTTTAGCATGTCGCAGGGTATTTGCTTCCTGCTTTGTTGACGGCTGAGTTTGGTACACCTGTGTGGTCTTTGCCGTAGGTTGTGTGATATACTCATGCGCGTCAATGCTATTGCTGTTTGACCATGTAGAATTTTTTATGTTGTGTGACGGTGGAGTAATATGCACCTTTAATATAGGCTTTAGCGACTCGCTACAATTCTTATATGGCCGTTATTTGTTTAATAGTGATTTATGCCTCGGGATTTTGGACGGAAGAACTATATGCACCTTTTTGGCAGGCTTTGGACTCTCAGTTCCGTCTCTTGCGGTGTTTGATATTACCTCTAAATTTGGTATGGGAATGTGCGTATGATTGTGGTCTTTTGTGTGTGTTAATGGGACTATGGTGAAGTCGTTTATTGGATATAGCTGTAACTTTAAGCTATGTATGACTACTTGATGACTGTTAGCGTTGAGAATACTAACCAGCACTAATTCTTCTCCAGATGACTGTTTGCCAAGAAGACTCCATCGCTTATCTCTTGTGATAAACAGAGCATTTCTTCCTGAGCTTGTAACGGGACTGGGGCAACAATTTGAGAGCGCGGAGGTATGCAGAGTGGTTCCTTAAAGGTAACCAATTTGTATTAGCCTATGCAGAGACTAATCATAAAAAAGTAGAGCGGTGCCGGTTTGGATGGGATATACTGAAATTCAGGGTATCTATGGCAGAAATAACAAGAATTTTTTTTATCCTTTCACAGGCGTTATTTATTGAAAATAATAATACAAAAAAATTCAACTCAAATAATAAAACGATAAAAAAAAATGAAAAAAAAACAATTTATCAAAAAAATTCAAAGAGATTCAAAGAGAAAGACAAAAAATGATGAAGCAATTCAGCAGTAAATAATTCTTGTGGGCGCTGCAACCACTTGATATATTAAAGTTTATGTAGCGTGTAGCACTACAATGAAGCGTGTGGTGAAGTGCGTAAAAACCGGTTTGCAGTTGGTGAAGGCAATTGCTGCAGCACAAGCAGATGGCGTGATTACGCAACCCCTTATTCTGAAAAAAAAAAAATAGACTTAATTAGTTTTCTACTAATTATATGTTATTTTATCATTGTGGGTTCAAAGCTGTCCTTTTTAAAGAACCGGTGTCAAATACCTCCCGGTCTTTCCTGAAAAAAAAGCTGGAAAAAATAAGGAGTTTATTTTATGTTGGGCGCAATACTGCCCTTAATCGCAGACTTATATCAATTCAATACTATTGATCCGTCTGGATTGGATTCTCAAATCAGAATGCCAAATGCTTGGAGCAGCGCGCTTTATATACGCTTCGAAAGCATTGTGTTAAATGGGCTTCATCAGTTTTCATTGTGAATGAGCGTTGTGGTGTAGTATGGTGAGTATAGACAGCTGTATGCTGTCTTCTCACTTCACCATTCCGTGCTGATGTTGTTGTTGTATGGTTTGATGTCGCTGTCATCTGAGCTGCTGGTAGCAGTGCATCAGATAAGTATTTATAATTTATATATAAAATATATTTTGCTTTGTGGTTTTTTTGTTCATTTTCATGTTCCAACGATTGTAGGGACGATTCTTGTGTAGCTGGGGAGACGGATTCTGCTACAGGTTATTAATTTGTGTTCTTTGAAATTATTTTTGTTATTTTTATAGGTTCGTGGACCGAACACAATTTCTGCCTTATTTCATCGGTCTCTTGTTCGCCCAGACAGCCTTTTTCACATTCATTGAGCTCTTTTGGAGTTTTGCAGCCAGCTTTTCTCGTTTGAGTAGCCTTGAAGACACTGCAGGTGGATAGTTCAGCCTGTTTAGACTCTACCTCTTCTGCAAGTGTTCTTACTTCGACTGCTTTTACAGAATGTAGCTTGTCCGTTTCAAACATCAATGGCAAAGCAAATTCATCGGGATTAGTCTCCGTGCGAGGAAACCTTAGTGCCTTATTAGGACCCTCAACGTTACTGTTTTTTGCTAGGAAATCATTTCCTAGAAGTCCATCGTCGGAAAGGCCAGGCAAGTTCTTTACGACTTGAAACTTGCAGGGAATTTTGTTTTTGAAAACGAAGTTTCCCTGGCAATTTCCCAGCGTCTCTCCGGTACCAAATGGGGTCTGAAGTGTACATGCCTTATTGTGGTTAATTTCTTTGAGATCTTTTAATGACCTTTTCTTTATTATGCTTACCTCAGCGCCTGTGTCTACTACTAGTTTAGTTTGGCTGTTCAGGCCTATGTCTAAAGGAAGTTTTACTATAGCGACACTGGAATCGGGCTGCTGAGGGGACCCTATTTTGTTAGATGGGAGATTTATAGTCGAACCGGGGAGTTTTGGGTCGACTGTAGGTCGTTTCCCTGACTCCGGGCTTCCCATTTACGTTTTTGTTGGCAGTTATTTACTGCATGTCCAGAACGACCACAAAATTCAAACTTTTTTCGCACATTATATTCTCTTGAGTTGTTGGGACCTTGTGGGTCTCTTGGTCGTTGATTTGGTGATACATTGTTGTTATGTGGTCTCTGGAAACTATTGAGGTTTCTCCTGCAGTCACGTATGTCATGATTATACATTTTGCAGTTCACACAGTACGGCGTATTTTTACATTTTAGACAATCGGCGTATGTATGGCCTCTTAAATTACAAAAACTACAACTGATTTTATTTAAATAATTATTTTTATTTTGTACATTATAATTTTTATTAGGAGATCTTGGCTCCTGTTTGATGTATGGTGATGTGTTTGCCTGTGTGAACTGCTGCTGCTGAATGTGACTATTTTTGTTTGGCAGGGTCGGAGGAACTTGAGCGGATGGCATTATGCCTGGATTAAATACGCTGTGGTTTGCTGGTGAGTTAATTCCACTAAATTGTGCGTTATTGGGTGTTATTGCACTTATTGAATGGGGTAGTGTATTTTGTATCATATTTTGTTGAAATTGCCCTGAAGGTTGCAGGAATAGAGCACTTTGCTGGAGACGTTCCATGTCAAGTGCTCTTTGTATTAATTCATTTATAGTGCCGTCGGTCATTGTCAACAGGTACTGACACATATAAGGGTTATTGACTCCAGTCTTCAGGGCGTTTTTTGCGAAATCTTCCAGCTGCGTTTTAACAGCTGGTGCTGCTGTGGCTCCGTATTTGGATTCTGCTACTTCATTGCAGAGTGCCAGCATTTGTTTTATTCGTGCCGTGAAGGATGTGAGGTTTTCCAAAGGGTACTGCCTAGTGTTGATTAATTTATTTACCAGTTCCTGGTAAGTTTCTCTAGGCAGGTATGTTCGATTTAGCCGTTCTTCTACTTCTTTGGAAGTAGTGGGCATATTTGAGGCAAAAAGCTGGTAAGCTTCGCCTCGAAGTCTGGTGGGGAAGATTTGTAAAAATGCTGATAGTTCCTCCACCGAAATGCACCGAATTACCTGCCTGCAGCATCCTAGGAGAGTTTGGAGCTCAAGGTTCAATTTTGGGTGCTATTCTCCCGAAAATAGGGGAACGAGCTGGGCAGTTAGCTTTGCGATTTTAGCGTAATCTGCCATGGTTAAGTTGGGAATTTTTGACTTTGATCTTGGTACTATTGGGGAACTATTTTCTTTTATGCTGGTTTCCAGAAGAGAGTCGCCCAGCCAATTTAAAAGGATTTCACTCGCGGTGGAATCACTGACACTGTCTTCAATGGCACCTTCTCTTAATTCTACACTATTATTTTTACTTTCTGTTTCGAGAGAGTGCGAGAGTTCCCCAAACTGCTTTAAGCTTTCTTTAAACTTTTCCGTACTTTCTTTGAATTGCGCGATTTGCTCAAGCCGCCGTTCACGGGACTTTATGAGCTGTTTATTAATAGAATCGCACTGTATAACAGAAAGTTCGGAGGAGTCTCGCACTTTCCCCTCTAGATACTTTAAATAATTTTCTAAATTTAAATTAGAAGATCTTACTTGGTGGGGACCTGTAAGGATTGTCCCGCTCCTGAGTGTTAGCCCTTTTACTATTGAGATTATTGGGGGTGTTTGTACTCCACCCTCTGGTGCGGATGTTGCTCCCTCGTTGCCTCCTTCGTTCCGAGACGGAACTTCCTGTGCGTCGCCCGGTGAGGAGGATTGTTGTGGAGTTGGGAGATATGGTAATATTTCCTGCGGCGTCTCTTGGTGGGAGCTTTCCTCGCTCATGGACCACCGTGTGTAAAATTTGCATCTAGGGGGGATTCTGCCGTCTTAATTCCCTTGGTTCAAATTGAGAGGGGGGCTTATTGCCGTTTTCGAGGTCCCTCTCAATTCAAGATCGCTGGTTGTTCGGTTGAAGTACTTTTGCTGCCGGGGGGCCCGTGGCCTACTTAATTTCCCCTGGATAAAAGCTGAAAGTGGGGCGCGTTGCCTACTTCGAAGTCCCTTTCAGCTCCGGATCGCGTTGGAATTTTCCTCTTAATGTGGACGCCTTTTTTTCTTGGGCTGGGATGAAGCCCACTATTATCCCACGTTGGCACTTTGTGCTTTGATGAGGGAGTGGCTGCGTGTTTTAGAAACAGAGGCAGATAAAGCTGTCCTACCCCTAGCGTTGGGAGCCGACGAGATCGAAATACTCCTGAAGCCAGACTCAACTTCAGGCGGAGGGTAGGGTGTCTTGCCCAGTATTTGCTCTCGTCTTCAACTCATTTTTAATTCGTAGGATAGAGGGTTTTCGAGCGCTTATACTTCGTTTGTTTAAAGTAGACTTCCTCTATCCTACCGGCTGCGCCAATTGTTATATATATATTTTTATGTACGTACCGGGGCGGATTTCTTTATATTTCCTGATGCTTCAACTCAAAATACTGATTCGTTATTTTTACCTTTTATTTCTTACTTATTTCCAAACAAACTTAAAATTCCTCTTTTTTTTATAACAACACTTTATCTATGCACCAAAACCTTTTTTTCTATTCTAAAATTCTTCCAAGCAAACTTTCTTTTTTTTGTTACTCTATCTCACCGCAACCGAGACCGCGCCGAACCCAAACTTTTTTAAAATCAACTTACTTTTTTCTCTTTTTTTTTTTAAAACTCGACCCGCAACCGCCGTTCTCAAGTGCAAAATATCCAACTCGCTAGTAGTAAATTTAAAATACAACTCGTTTCGCTTTTATGATTCGAACTCCGCTCTTGATCAAATTTAAAAGTCAACTCGACTCTTGATAACTTTTGTCGCGATCAAGAGCTCCTCGCTCAGGGTAGAAAATGCATAGTTGCATTTTTACCCTGAGAAAATTTTCATTTATTCTGGACTTGATTAAACAAGTCCAGAATATTTTTCGTTGGACGGAGTCTTGAAATTTGATGCTTTTATAAACATCAGCCACCGTTACGATGCTTGAAATTGCGGCGCGCGTATACATATAATGTATTTTCGCGTCGCGCATTTCTGAGCGTGAAAGCTTTTTTTGATATGTATGTACGTTCGTACATGCATATTGTAATTTTCACGGCAAATCGTACTGAAGGTACGATTTGTCTTTTCTTTTATTTTTTAAATTAAATCTTTCTACTGGCAAATTTTGCTGAAGGCAAAATTTGAAATGGGAACTTTTTGAAAAACGAAATGGTATGTAAAGAAAATTGCTGATGCAATTTTCTTGACTGATTAAATTGTTAAGCTATTCATGTTTTTAAGCATGAGTAGCTTCTATGAACATTTATCATTTTACATGATTATTGTAAATACCTTTTTTTATGTATTTTAGGCACTCTATGATTTTACGGTGATGTCATTTGGACTATGCAACGCTCCTCAAACTGTGTGCCGCCTTATGGACAAAGTCATCCCATTTGATCTTCGCGACAACGTCCTGGTATACCTGGATGACTTGTTAATTCTGTCTCAAGACTTTGATTCACATTTAGCGTTGCTAGCCAGAGTGGCGGATTGCTTGAGGAAGGCTGGTCTCACTATTAATGTGAAGAAGAGCAGATTCTGCATAAAAGAGACCAAATATTTGGGCTTTATAGTCGGAGAAAGTGGCATAAAGACCGACCCGGACAAGGTCGCAGCTATAGTTGAATATCCGACACCTAAAACCGTTCAGCAGGTCCGACGCCTTTTGGGTATGGCAGGATGGTATAGACGTTTTATACTAAACTATGCTGACCTGACTGCTCCAATAACTGACACCCTGAAGATGCCAAGTCAGTACAAGTGGACCACGGAAGCCCAAACGTCCTTTGAGCAATTGAAGTAGAAGCTGACATCTGCTCCATTATTAGTGAGCCCGTGTAAATAAGTTGTGTTCTTGGTATAACTTTGCTTGCCTTCTTCAGTTGTTCGATCTATTAAGGATGAATGAAACGACTTTTAGTATTAGAGCGAAGAAAGCTCAATCTCTAAAAAATCCACCAAGTTAAAGCTTAAGAGCTCAATATCTGGTGTAAGAAAAAAGGAGAGATATTATTAGTGAGAGCTATACAGCTCAATACCTTTAATATCAGCCATGTTGGAGCCAAGGGGCTCAATATCTGGCAGTTAAATGATACGCTTGGAGTTGTAGGTAAAACTCTGAATTTTTATTTTCAATCGCACTTAATTTATACTTTTAAAAATTGCTTACATGGTAAAAACCTTAATACAAAAAATATTATTTCTCATGAGAACTAAAGACTATTACAAAATTGCTTACATTGCTCATATCAGCAATATCGATCAAGAATATATTTAATCGATAAAAAATACATATACATTGACCCCTACATGAACAAGCATAGCACTGCTTCGATGCTTACTTTGCAATCTTTTTCTTATTGAACAAATGCTAAGCAGATATGACACAGTTATCGATTGCGTCATTGAGCAATTACTTTTTTTTAAGCTCAATGAGTAATGTATTGTATGTATCATCACGGTGCAATGGTGACCAGTGGTGATCATATCACATTTTACAACTTTCTTTCACTTAGCGTAAATTCATTAAATGATCGTAGAATGGCTCATGGCTATTCCGATCATATTTCTTTTTTTTTGTTGCTATTTACTTTTGCTTGCCATGTTTGTTTCGTTTATATTTATTTCTTTATTATTATTCGTTGTTGAGGTAGGTGTATGTGCATTTATTATTGTGGTATGTAGGTATGCTCTACATCCTTACCGTAAAAAGAGGAAACATTTTTTTTTTTTTATAGAAATTTTTTTTTTTTTTTATTTGCTTATATGAGTGCAATAGGCAATTTGCATATACATGATTTTGATGGAGATGACAACACTATCTTTACTTAATCAATTATTTCACATTTTTAAATGTTTCTTTATAATTATTAAAGTTGATATGTACATTATGTGTATATATACTATAATACATATTATAATAAATGTCAGATGTCGATATCATATTATTCTAATGCTATGAGATTTCTATATTCTAATGAAATGGTATGTTATTTATATATTTTATTGGTTATAAGTTATCTTTTTTAGCCTATTCTTATGTACTTTCTTTCTTTTACTGTCAATATCTAAGTAGACATTTACTTCTTCTATTTCTTTTACTTCATATGGGCCTTTATAAGGGCTTTCACATTTTCGTTTATCTTCTCTTTTCAGAAGTACAAAATCTTTTACTTTTATTTCAATTGGGTTTATTACTTTATCTAATTTTTCTTTACGTTTTGTTTTTGCTAAGTCTAATAATATTCTAGCTCCATTGTGGGCTTGTGTTAACCTAAATTTTAGTTCTTTTGCGTAATCTTCATAATTGTATATAGGCGTATTATCATTGAAATCTACATCGTTCGCCAGGCTAGCGAGTTTTCCAAAGACTAGTTCGTATGGAGTGTAACCTGTATCAGAATGTGGTGTCGTGTTATAACAAAATGAATAGTACGGTATCCATTCATCCCAATTGTATTCCTGTGTGAATGATAGAAGGTATTCATTTAGGACTCTGTGGTTTCTCTCAATTGAACCTACTGTTTGGTGGTGATATGGTGTAGATGTTCTGTGCTCTATCTTCAAGTATTTGCATATGTTGGTGAATATTTCATTTATGAATTCCGTTCCCAAGTCTGTTTTTATCGTATTGAAGGTACCATATCTTAATATGAATTTTTCAACTAATGTTCTGGCAATTGTAATTGCCTCCTTGTTCTCCAATGGTATAGCTTCAATATACTTGGTCAGTTCACACTGTATAGTTAGTATATATCGAAATTCTTTTGACATTTTTAGTGGACCAACAGTATCTATAGAGATTACTTCGAAACTCCTTTTTGGGGTATCCGTTATCACTAATTTTTCTCTAGTGTGTCCTCTTTTTAACATTGATTGCTTGTAATATCTCTGTTCTTGGTGGGATCTTTATCAAATTTAGATTTGGTAGTTTAGTATTCATTGGCAATATAGATTCTATCTCATTATGGAAGATAGAGATTGTAAAATTTTCATAATCAATTTTACATGAGTTTTGAATTAAAAAATCTCTTCCTAGAATTGCACTTGTCAAGATTGGAAAATCATCATCTACTATATGAAATTCTTGTGGAATATCTTGACCTTCTATTTTTAGATCTGCCTCTAAGGTTCCTACAGAGAATAATTCTGATTTAGTGATGCCCGTTATTTTGCATTTTTTGTGTTCGTGAATTCCTTCACCAGATTTCAATTCATTGCGTTTCATAATTGATATGTCAGCTCCAGTGTCTATAAGAAATGACTTCTGGCCCGGTGATACATTTATGGATGTTGTTATGTAGTTGGTTAGGTGTTTAGTAAGACTATATATTCTTATTGGATTTATTAGTCTATTTCCCCCGAATCGGTTACTTGGGGGATTTCCCCGTTTCCCGATTGCGTTAGGTTGACTCTTCTATTGGGAAGATTTCGAGATTGGTTGCCATGTCTATACTGAATATTTGATTGGTTGTAGTTTTGGTGTTGATTATGAACTCTATTATTTCTTGAATATGAATTTGAGTTCATATTAGGACGATTTATAGCATAATTTTGCGAAAATCTACGGTTATTATGATTGTTATTTCGTCCGATGTTGTTAAATTGTTGACCTCTTGGATTGAATGAATTCTGTGCATGTCCGTTTTTTCTATAATGATGGACGTATGTTTGCGGTCTTGGTACTTCAACTTCAGCCGCAATTTGTATTGCTTCTTGCAATGTTTTAGGCCTTGCCGCGAAAATTGTTGCCTTTATCTGTTCATTAAGTCCATTCTTAAATGCATTCAATGCTATTTGGTCATTGAGTTTCGCAATTATTGTTCTATTTTCTTCACCTTGCTCTGTTATCTCTATAGAGTTTAATTGAGCAACCAAATTTTCTATTTTTGTTGCGTAGTCTGTAATTGTTTTACCAGACTGAGTTATTTTTGTTAACTCTGTTTGTATGCTGAGTGGTGTTTTCGTGCTTTTAAAGATGTCACGCAACGTTTTCTGTAGCGAGTCATAGTTTTTTTCAATTGTGATATAGCTTATCTTGTTTTTGACTGCTGCTAAGAGTCTTGTCTTTAAAACAAAATCTATTAATCTGCTTTTCTGCTCATTATTTGCTAGATCACTATGCATAAAATGCACTAAATTTAGAAAGTTGTCCAGATTTTTTATTTCTCCATTAAATTCTGGAATAATTTTTATGGCTGTAGCTATATCAAATGTTGCCGTTATTGGTTCTGAGTCCTTATCTTTTAATAATTCATTTGATTCTGAGTCCGTATTTTCTAGTAATTCATTAGTTTTTTGTATCAGTATTAAATCTAGTTCTGTGTATTTTGCCTCAAATTTTTCTTTTTGTTTGAGTGCGACAATCTCATCTTGCTTGTATGCAGTTTTATATATGTTATTAAAGTTATCTTTTATCTCTCTGGCTTGTTTAGTTTTGCCTAGTATATGCGCGGAAGTGTATGTTCTATTTGGAGTCTTTTTAAAATTTTCCAATATTTTATCTAATTGTGAGATTAATTCCTGTAAACTCATTATTCTATATATCTGTTTAGTTATACTCTAGCTATGGCTATCTGTCTATCTACCTTTTTAATGAAATATTTTTTTATTTTTATTGCTATTAAATATAAAATAACTAGAATTCCTAAAATGAGTAATATTAGCTCTAAATCTGAAAGTATTCTATTCCCTTGTTCTATATTATTTGTTGCTGAACCTGCATTATTGTTTATTATAACCTCTTCTTTGGATTCTTTCGACTGTTTTTTACCCATTTTGAGTGACAAAAAAAGAATGGTAAGCAAAAAAATGAAGGATTTGTTGTGAGCTGATATTGAAGGTAAAAGAAAGAGAATAATATGTAAATGTAAATAATAATATGCCATGTAAATAATGTAAATAGCATGTAAATAAGTTGATATTTTATTTTTTTTGTATATATATATAATGTAATAGTTTATGACTAATTAAAGGTTTATTTATAACATTATTTTTTTTTATATATGTTTTTTATTTTTTTTTTTATTTATTCCTTCTCTTTTTTTGTTTTTCTTTTCTTTTCTCCTTTCTTTCCTTTTTTAGCTCTGCTATTTTCATCAGGAACTTCTTTCTCTGCTCCCCTTGTGATATCACAGCCAGACGGTGATATTCGCCGATTTCTCTTCTAAATTTTGCTTCGAAGCCAGCTCTTCTTTTTGTATAATTTTCCTTTGGTGGTTGTACTTGAGGTTGTTGGTTCTTGTTTCTGCTTCGGTACTCCTCTATTGTGATGGGCCTCGGTCCTTTGGTGGGGTCCCGTAAAGCGTCTATCAGGGATTCCTTTAACTCTTTCCAGGGTTGTACAGTCTCTTCAAAGATTCGGTCCGCAGGGTCGCCATGTAAATAAGTTGTGTTCTTGGTATAACTTTTCTTGCCTTCTTCAGTTGTTCGATCTATTAAGGATGAATGAAACGACTTTTAGTATTAGAGCGAAGAAAGCTCAATCTCTAAAAAATCCACCAAGTTAAAGCTTAAGAGCTCAATATCTGGTATAAGAAAAAAGGAGAGATATTATTAGTGAGAGCTATACAGCTCAATACCTTTAATATCAGCCATGTTGGAGCCAAGGGGCTCAATATCTGGCAGTTAAATGATACGCTTGGAGTTGTAGGTAAAACTCTGAATTTTTATTTTCAATCGCACTTAATTTATACTTTTAAAAATTGCTTACATGGTAAAAACCTTAATACAAAAAATATTATTTCTCATGAGAACTAAAGACTATTACAAAATTGCTTACATTGCTCATATCAGCAATATCGATCAAGAATATATTTAATCGATAAAAAATACATATACATTGACTCCTACATGAACAAGCATAGCACTGCTTCGATGCTTACTTTGCAATCTTTTTCTTATTGAACAAATGCTAAGCAGATATGACACAGTTATCGATTGCGTCATTGAGCAATTACTTTTTTTTAAGCTCAATGAGTAATGTATTGTATGTATCATCACGGTGCAATGGTGACCAGTGGTAATCATATTACATTTTACAACTTTCTTTCACTTAGCGTAAATTCATTAAATGATCGTAGAATGGCGCATGGCTATTCCGATCATATTTCTTTTTTTTTGTTGCTATTTACTTTTGCTTGTCATGTTTGTTTCGTTTATTTTTATTTCTTTAATATTATTCGTTGTTGAGGTAGGTGTATGTGCATTTATTATTGTGGTATGTAGGTATGCTCTACACCCGGACTTCACCAAGCCGTTCGTCATCCAATGTGACGCCAGCCAACAAGGAATTGGGGGAATACTGCTGCAGCTGGATGATGCAGGCCACGAAAAGCCTATCTCTTACGTTTCGAAAAAATTAAACTCGGCACAACGTAATTACACCGTCACTGAGCAAGAATGCTTGGCAGCTGTCTTAAGTATCCTGAAGTTCCGCCCATTTGTAGAACTAATGCCA
The DNA here is from genome assembly GCA_963930735.1 of Dioctria linearis. Lineage (NCBI taxonomy): Eukaryota > Metazoa > Arthropoda > Insecta > Diptera > Asilidae > Dioctria > Dioctria linearis. The sequence goes on along the minus strand of OZ005743.1, from coordinate 76,372,474 downwards.
TTCAAGATCGTGACAGATCATGCTAGCTTGAAATGGCTGATGTCCCAAAAGGACCTCAGCGGTAGACTGGATCGGTGGAGTCTGAAGCTTCAGGGCTTTGACTTCACCATAGAACATCGGAAGGGAAGCCTCAACGTAGTACCTGACGCATTGTCACGGATACACTGTGACAGTTTAACAGCTAGACAAGAGACTGGTCCCGAGGTCGACCTTAGCTCTCCACACTTCAATTCATTGGGGTATGAGTAGTTGAGGCAGCGAGTTAAATCGGCCTCAAATAAGCTACCAGATCTATGTGTCAGAGGGGGTTTCGTTTACATCCGAACAGTTCCAAGGACAGGGGATCCAGTCCAAGAGGAAGAAGCCTGGAAGCTTTGGATTCCACGTGGGCTCGTCACCAGTGTCATCTCAAGAGCGCATGATCCGCCATTGACTTCTCATGGAGGCATAGGAAATACTCTGAAACGGTTACGAAGACATCTATATTGCCCAAGGATGACCGTCGACGTTCGAAATTATATAAGCTCCTGTGACGCGTGCAAGGAAATAAAGGCTCCAAGAACCATTTTAAGACCACCTATGGGAAATCAGTCTCAGGCCGGATGATAATGGCAGCGAATACATATCGATTTACTAGGTCCCTACCCCAGATCAACAAAAGGAAACCTTTACATGATTATAGTCCTGGATCACTTCTCGAAATATCCCTTGTTAAAGCCTATTAAAAAGACCTCTGCTCAACAAATTTGTCAGTTTGTGGAGACCGAGCTCTTCCACATGCTTGGAGTTCCAGAAACAATAATAACAGAAATTGGATCCCAATTTCGATCGGCCCAGTTTGCGAAATTATTAGAGAAATACGGCGTGCACCATCTCCGAACTGCGGTATACTCCCCACAGCCAAATGCATAAGAGCGGGTCAACAGGTCCATATTAGCCGGAATCCGAGCATGTCTCAACAACGAACACAATAAATGGGACGAGAAACTGAGTTACATCGCCAGCTCCTTACGGAGCTCAGTACACCAGGCGACTGGTTTCTCTCCGTATAAAGTACTTTTTGTATTTCACATGGTGGAACACGCACACTCTTATAAACTACTGAAATATCTAGGTATGTTGAGCGAACCCATAGCGATAGATCAGACCGACAAAGTGCAGATAATTCGGGCCAAGGTCCAAGAGAATTTGAACCATGCATTCCAGCAAGGCACAAAGAATTATAACCTGCGCTCAAAACCAATAGGGTTCAAGATCAGTCAATAAGTGTATAGGAGGAATTTTATGCAAAGCAGTTTCCAGAATCAAATTAGCGGCAAGTTAGGTCGCAAGTTTCTCAAGTGGCGCATCAGGGCTAGAAACGGAAACTCGTTATACGAGCTGGAGGATCTACAAGGGAAGGCAATAGGAGTATATCACGCCCTGAGAATTGGCCCCCTAAACTAGAGAGCCTGACAGATTCAAGCACCAGTACGTCCTCTAACTTCCTGTTAGCCCTAAAAAGGCATCCGGCCAGCTTAACTGGTAACTACAGGATACCAATGTGCCGCGTAGGACCTAACCAGCCTAGCGGCCGGTATACCTCTTGTTAGTAGGACCACCTTCCTTTTTTCTTTTTCCACTCCCACATGGTGCACTACGGATAGCGGAGCTACCGTAGCAATACGAATTGTTAAACCGATACCGAAAATTTAAACCTAGCCCATCTCTACCTTGAATGTGTGGATGTTTCATCTCTGATCCCTTCTGGATTAGCCTCGATATGAGGATTTTACTTTTCTATCTCTTCTTCATAATTCTTCAATCTGCGGTGGTCGAGCAAAATTCTTATAAAGGACGATGATCCTAGTCTAGCCCATCTCTACCTTGAATGTGTAGATGTTTCATCTCTAATCCCTTCTGGATTAGCCTCGATATGAGGATTTTACTTTTCTATCTCTTCTTCATAATTTTTCAATCTGCGGTGGTCGAGAAAAATTCTTATAAAGGACGATGATCCTAGTCTAGCCCATCTCTACCTTGAAAGTGTAGATGTTTCATCTCTAATCGCTTCTGGATCAGCCTCGATATGAGGATTTTACTTTTCTATCTCTTCTTCATAATTCTTCACTCTGTGGTATTCTGGCAAAACTTGTAAAGGACAATGATCCTTATAATATACCTCTACCCATTAGGAGTAGATAATTTCCTCCTAATACCTTCAAAATTAGCCTCGTTATGAGGATTTTCACACATTGGGCTCCTCAAGACCGGCTAGTTCAGTCGACCATCTTCCAGGATCGTCTGTCACACAAATGCATCACCCGACCCTGCCCTGTTATGGTCGCAGGTGTAAACCTAGCATTGCTATAGTACATACACCTACCCACCCATGACTGTCAAGGGAACAGCGGACACCATGCGGTGGAACGGAGAGAAAAACGGAGCGCAAAGGCCGGAAGAAGCGACAGCCGGCATTCTAGTTTTGAACTCTGGTAAGGAAAGGTGAAAAGAAAACGAGAAGGAGAGCAGTGCCAACACCGTGGATAAATCGGGAAAAATATTAATAAGCAAGGAGCATCGGCTGCATGGCAGTGAAAAATATTGTAAAGGCTGAAAAGAAAAATTGATGGAAACAGGGATGTTGACGAAAAAAGGGAAGCAAAAATTTTAACGATTATCACAATGGATAAGGTTGTATTCTTTTTTTATATTTACCTATTGATGTCTAAATGCGTCGTCCGCCAGAGGAGCGCTAATAACTACAAACACATATATTATTAAAGTGCTCATGGGACATAAATTAATTAAAAGTATACCCACATTTTGAATGGAATGAATTCGTGTCCGCCAGAGGAGCGCTAATACCTACAAACATATATATTATCAAGTGCTTATTGAAACATAATTTATTTTAAAATATATTTCCTTTTGATGTTAAATCTCTGCGCCCGTCAGAGGAGCGCTAATACCTACAAACACACGTATTATTAAAGTGCCTATTGGACATAAATTAATTAGTAGTATACTTACGTTTTGAACTAAATGAATTCGTCGTCCGCCAGAGGAGCACTAATACCTTCAAACATATGTATTATTAAAGTGCTTATTGAAACATAATTTATTTTAAAGTATATTTACCTTTTTGATATTAAATCTCTGCGTAAGCCAGAGGAGCGCTAGTATCTACACACATATCTAGTATTAATGTGCTTATTGGACAAATTATTTAAAAGTATACTTACTTGTAGAAATGAAATCGCGTCGTCCGTCAGAGGAGCGCTAGTACATATGAACATATCTAGTATTAAAGTGTTTACTGGACATAAAATACTTAAAAGTATCAGAGGAGCGCTAGTACCCACGAACATATCTAGTAAAGTGATAATGCTACATAAATTATTTAAGAGTATACTTACGTTTTAGCAATGAAATCGCGTCGTCCGTCAGAGGAGCGCTAGTACATTTGAATATACCTAGTATTAAAGTGATTATTGCTACACACATTATTTAAAAGTATACTTACGTTTTAGAAATGAAATCGCGTCGTCCGTCATAGGAGCGCTAGTACATATGAACATATCTAGTATTAAAGTGTTTACTGGACATAAACTACTTAAAAGTATACTCCCGTTTTGAACTGAACTGAACTGTCGTCCGTCAGAGGAGCGCTATCAGCTACGAATATATCTAGTATTAAAGTGATTATTGCTACATAAATTATTTAAGAGTATATTTACGTTTTGGAAATGAAATCGCGTCGTCCGTCGGAGGAGCGCTAGTAGCTACGAATATACCTAGTATTAAAGTGATTATTATTACATAAATTATTTAAAAGTACGCTTACGTTTTGAAATGAATAGAACTCGTTGTCCGCCAGAGGAGCGTTAGTACCTACAACCATACTTAATTAGTTATTGAGATAAAGTTTTTTCGTATACCAGTGTTTTCGAACTGAAATCGCGTCATCCGTCGCGTGGTGACGTTAGTATAGTGTAGAGTAATAACCCTAGGATTTAGAGATAAGCCAGTATGAGCTCGCCTTTTAAAGGAATCTTTAACGAATGTATTAACGATGTAAAAGTTTGAGATAACCGATGTGTGGTGAGTTAGTTTGACTCGCTGTAATATAGCAACCTTTCGCGCATACCCCCTCAAGAAGGCCCTCTCGAGAGACATCCACTACGTAAACTATTGTGCCGATGAATCCTATTCTTGCTAGCCCCATGGTTTTTCTTTAGCTCGAATTTATAGAAATAGGTCGTAATACGTATACCGGTGTATAACATTCTGCGGGGGTGAAATGAAGTCGGAACAATCAGCAAAAGGAAACCGCAAAAGGAGGAAAGGAACTAAACAAAAAAAACATTAGTTTAGTAAGCGATGCAGTACTACGACCCGACGTATGCATGACATCTCTAACACTACGGGGGTGATTATAAGAATTAAAAACAATATGTATTATAATTAATAAACTCTTTCAGTATGAATAGATAAAACAAGTTTCTCTCTCCTCTTCCTGAGGTTTGTCTCCACTCTCCATAGGTAAAGATAAAGGGACATCGCAAAACAACTGCCAGTGGTGTCATGGGCGGCAGGGGACGGCAACTGGGATCGTAACATCTGATCCTCATGGAGCTCTTTTGGTGAGTGGTATATGAAGTCCCTTCAGTACGTGTGCGTGCGTGAATTTATTAAGTTTTTTTTCAAACTCTTGATAGTAGACCTCTTACAGCATTTTCGTCAATTTGAGCAAGGCACGATTTTTTTTTGTTCATGGCAACGTGACAGGGCAGGCTTTTTCTTGGAGAACTCACCCCACACTCTCCGTCACTTAGTCGAGGTGCTTGCGTGCCGACCTGATGACTGCTGTCACGGAGTGATCTGTCAGCTCTGGCTGCCAGTCTGGACTTCACGACCAAACCAATCACTAATTTCAAAGTTCCATAACAATATAATATTCTCTATCAAATAAATTATTCATAAAATGCGCATCGAAAGTCATAATGAGTAAAATGGAATAGAGTAATAACAAATTCAAATACATATTAGGGCTTTGTACTTTGCCCTGTGCTTATACCGCGAATAGTTTTTGTTTTGAAAAATAATTCGAACCACGGTGACAGAAAATTATAATTCATCAACTACTTAATAAAGGTTCAACCACTAAATTATGTGTCCCTATGAAAATATCACATCGATGCGATTCTTCAAGAAAAATGCTAAGTTTTTCTTATTTGATCTAAGCTTAGAATATAGAGCAAACAGGAATAGTGGCAAACCAGATATTGCGTAATGAATTTCTGGTTGTGTTGGTAGTCTATGTTTATGAGTTGAGAGTTCAGTACAGGCTTATATAACTGATAAATCCGGAGGGGCAAAAAGTAATTTTTAAAAAGTTTTTAATTTGGTGTTATGTTGCACTTTTATTTCATTCAACAAGAAAACTTTTATTTTTGTGAATTTTATTTAAAAAATAAGTTCTCACTGTTGAGAAAGTACAAAACAACATCGAAGCCCCGAGCAGATGCGAGTATGCTAGGAATGCTTTATACCCTAGATGAAATCATAATGTAGATGTAGGTATATTATGATTGTGTTTACGTTTTTGTGCATAGAAATAAAGGCATTGTATCATCTCATCTGCCAAAAGCATAATAGAGATGTAACTATGTCATATAGAAGAGTTAAAAACATTCAAATGTTTCATGTTCGTTTGGCTGATTGCACCGCATCATTGGAGGACTGGGCCAATTATAACTTTTTTAAGTTTAAATATCTACAAATAAAATATTTTGTTTAGTATATATATATATTTAGTATATATATATATATATATATATATATCTAGTCAGGAATAACACCATTAGCCATAGCAAAATAAATTCATTCATTTATAATAAATTCAACTATACAGGTTGCAGTCTAATATATATCTTTTATTGTGTCATTCCTCTTCTCAAAACGAATAAATAATAATAATTATATCGTTCTGATAAGGGTCCAAGACAAAAAGAAAGTATCTCGAATCACAAAATGTACAAATATAAAGAATTTTCTGTTTATTGTGCCAAGCTTCATATACAAATTTTCCATGAGTTTAAAAATATATAGATTACAGAAATTTAATTTAATTCTTGAAACCATATAACATTTTGTTGAATTCTTTTTAAGCTCTGTAATTAATTGTAAACAAAAAAATATGAATAGACTGCGTAATAATTACAATTGATGCTACTTCAACTGGAGCTTCCTCCATATTGCTAGTGAGCAAAGATTCAGATCCTTCCATATTGCTAGTGAGGAAAGATTCAGATTTCTCCATAATAAGTCCGGGCTGTTCAAACATTTGAACATCCTTATATGTAATAGGTATGTAATAATTATAGTCAATGTTCATAGTCATTACTTACTATCATATCAATAAGACGAGAAGGTACTGCATCGCTTTTTAAGTTTTTCCGAGTCGTTGAATATCCGCCTCTACAAAGTGGTTCTCACAAATAAAATATCTACTATCTGGGATGAATTCTGGTTTCCTTATTGCTTCGATTTAAACTATTGTTAATAACTTGTTAACTCGCAAGCTTATCACAAATTGAAAGTTTTCCCCCGCAGAAAAAATATTTACAGCCGTCGCTATTCTGGGGCAAGTTGTCAATTTGCAAAAAGTAAACAAAGTTTTTGTTCGGGGCATCTGCGGTAAAAATGTTCTTTTGCTACTTTATTTTGAATTAATTCACATATTTAATTTATATAAATCTTTGCTTTTATTAACAAAAAAGATAATTTACATAGTGCACCTGAAACACGATTTCCTTAGTTTATAATCCTATAGATTTTTGCAAGCACTGACCGAACACTTCATTTCTGTTTTTTTAATTGTTATGAAGGTTTTAACAAGCACTAAGTGGCACTATAAAACTTCAAAGATAAATAGTTGGTTTTGGAAAGAATTGCTTCCGTACTTTTGTTAAATTTCGCAAAAGAATTTTAAATTGAGTAAACATGTTTTTTTTTTAAAAATATTTAGCCAAGCTCAGGGGATACCCTATGATGCAAAGCACAGCATGGCAGGAAGAAGATAGGGAAAGGATTAGGGGATATGAGGAGAGTGGCGGAGGTGCCGATGTATGGTTATGGTCGTAGCGGAATGCATAGAGCAGAATGCTACACTGAGACGTACTGCAGCATGTATGCCGGCCTGCTGCCAAACCGACAGCCCGAACGCACCCCAAAAGCGAAGAGCTCTGACTTGTTGGTTGAGAAGAAGAAGACAATCGTCTCTGTCTTGTCAAACTTTTCGCAGAGTGAAGAACTAAAAAAGTGAAATTGCAATCCTCCGAAGACATCGAGAAAAATTAACCCCTCAGGTAAGTTCAAAAGAGTATTTATTTCTACTAATAGCATAGTTTCAATTAGTAAAAATATTCTCCTCATTAGAACAAGAAAATCCGGAGAAAAAGAACAAATCGAAATTCCGGCAGCAGCAAAGTCGCCGCATCTACGCTGCGGATAATAATATTGGCGAGGATAAAGACTGTGCAGGATTTTAAGGTACAAATTATTTTGAAGCCAGTTCCTCGAGGTTATTTAAGTGGAAGTGAAACACAGCAAAACCATCATTTCCTTTTGCATATCAAATGCAAAATCTTAAAAATCACCACCACCACCACCACCACCACGATCTGCGTAATAATCAGCTACCGAATCATCCACCTATAAATTCAATAAATCCACAAACAACAATATTAAATAATGGAACAATTTTCGAAGCAGCAACGGGTGGCGGTGGTGCATTAGTTGCACCAGAAATTTCATCCAGAAATAATAAGAAGAGTCCAAATCATCAATATCAGGAACTCCAGCTAATGTCCTGCCGGCTGTAAGATTTTTAATTTATTTCTATCGATATACATAGGATAATTTTATCACAAAGTCATGCCTAATAAATTTTAATTATGCAATAATTTTCAAATATGACATAGAAGCTAGGCAATTCTTCGGGCAGTTTCTCCGAAAAAGAAAATCAAACCTTTTTGTAATCAATTTGGTTCCTTTCTTGCCAAAATTTGCGTATGCAATACGAAAAATGCAAAATGGATTGATCTTGAGTATTTTTGTCCTACTCCACCAAAAGAAAGATTTTTTTTATTATTTTAGTCCTGTATATTAAGAATAATATTATACTAACAATAAGTGCATTTTTCCATCAGTGCTATAGTAAAAAAAAGGTTATTTTTTTCATGTTCACATTATACTTACTTAAATGCATATTCTCCGAAGTATTCTTTCTAGCTGTGTAATCCGTCCGCTTCTTTTTCATGTTAATTCTTAGGAGCTATATTTTGTTATAATCAGTTATATATTTATTTCAACTCGATTAAATGCAAAAATACAATTTCAGTTTCTCACGAAATGCCACTGAAAATATCAAATGTTGCATAACGTAAACATGGAAAAAAAAGCTTCATAGTATCGGCATTTAGTCTGTAATCCGAATTCTCAGTTTAATTAATACGAATTCTTCTTAAATATTTTTTTAATTGAGAGCTCAGAAAAATTTACGATGAATTAAAATATCTGAAAGGCCAAGTCTTAAATTTCAAATTTTTTTAGTTTGTAGAGCTGGGCGATATATCAGTAATGCTATATGTATAATAGATAGACGGCTTATTACGTTTCACTCGTGTTTCATCGAGCTTTTTAAAAATAGCACTTATTTTAATTTACATCATTTTGTTAGGTCAAACGTAGGGTCTTTAAAGAAATAACTCAGCGATTATAGGTAGGGTGTATGCAAATCACCTTCTCTTACCAAATGATGTAGTGCGTATATCTCCACCTTAGAGATTTTTTCTTTTTGTTCACCATTCTTTAGTTTGTGAATTTCCTTATTTCTAATATACTTTTAAGATTTTCCTTCATTAATAGAATATACGTTCAATTCATAATAATTTCATTAGAATTAACGCTAATTTAACATTTATATGCTTAGAATGAATCCATGATTTTATGTATATTTTTTCCGAAAATGTCTTGAGCAAGAAATGTAGCCTAGGACTCTGAATTATAACGTAAAAATGAAGTGTTGAACGCTTTTATTTCTCCTCTCTCTTTCCTGGAGCCCTCTCACATGAAGGTCGTCTAGGTCCACTACGCTCTCTCTTTTCAGGTCTACCAGGGATACTGTTCAATATCGCCCGCAGTATCGTAGGGTGGTTGGGGCAACGGCGATGGAAGGCAGAACATCTGCGTCTTCCCACGGGATGTAGGTAAGTGATGTAAGGGTCCCTTCAGGACCGAATGTGTGCCGGCGTTTTTTTTTTGGTTAATAGGCACGAATTTTTTTGTATGTGGCAGGCGGCAGCGGCAGGTTTTCGTGGAACCTGCCCACACTCTCTGCCAATAGCCGAGGCGAGCTAGCGTGCAGCTCTGCAGTCAACGCTGTCCGTCGAGTGATCTGTCAGCTCATGCTGGCAGTCGAGACTTCACGTCTAAGGTAAATCACTCAACATAGTTCCATAACAAAATGGCACCCAACGTGGGGTCTTAACACCTTGAGTACGTCAGACCTCTTTACTGGGGACTGAGATTACTTTGCAGATATGGACATTTGGCTTTCAGCTGATTGTCTGACTCGGTATTCTCACATCCAGTGGAGAAGGGATAACTTCAGTAATCGGCTTCACGTGAACCTTCTGTTAAAGGGTTGTCCATTATTCTAGGTTTGATACGTTGTGCGCGTCCATTGTTATGTTCCATAACAAAAATGGCGCCCAACGTGGGGCCACCTCAGTTAGACTTCGGTGGTCTAAGTATAAATTTTACTGGGGACTGGGACTTACATAGAGTGAGATGGTCATTTGGCACTTTGCTAATTGTCTGACCTCAAGTCTAATATCCAGAAGAAGTTATATGCAGACTTGGGTCTAATTGGTTTTTGTTGAGAATTTTTGTAGAGTAAAGTAACGTTTATGAAAGTTTTTGAAATTTTGATTTTTGATTTGTTGATTAAAGTAGAGTACAGTAACGTTTATGAAAGTTTTTGAAATTTTGATTTTTGATTTGTTGATTAAAGTAAAGTAAAGTAACATCTTTTTGAAAGTTTTTGAAAGTTTTTGTGAAAGTGTGTAAGTTTGACTATAGGTTTGACTTTGGTTAAGCCTCAAGTCTGAACAAGAGTAAGTTTTTGAAGTTTTTGAATCGATCTTTCCCGCTGGCCTTCTGCTATGGAAATAGTAGGTGGCCTCACAAATTTTTTGATTGTGTTTTCACGGAGACATGTCTCTGTTGGCCAACTGGCTGGACAGAGTCGTAAGTCTGTGAGACGACTTTTTGGCTTTCAGCTAACTAGTTGACCAGATTCATGACCAGTTGGAAGATTAGCTGGATATGACCATCAGGTGAAGAGGAAGGAAAGACTTGTTGGAGGATAGAAGTGATGCTGGAGACCTTCAGTAATCAGGAGTTGGCATACTGCTAACTGCCTGGCTGAAGGATCTCTAGTATCATTTTCAGTCTCTAGCTTCTCCAACCCGACTCTTCCCAGATTTCTGTGAGAACCCAAGGTTTTCATGCGCACATTCACATCACTTGCCTATCTCGATTGACTTCTGACCTGATTGGGGAGAGTGGGACTGTGGCATCTTTGTGTTGAGAGTTAGCTCTTGGAGAGTGAGGGAGAAACGGTATGATTTTCTTTTTGTGGACTTTTCTTACGCTTGATCTGACTTCTTGGTAGTTTGCTTATAAGAATTAGCATTTATATCTGTGGACTGTACGATTGCGGTAGTACAATTATTGAATTCTGAGTTGAGAGTACTGCCCATGTTGACACTCCGTTATCTTCGTGAATATTTAGTACTTTAGTAATTATGATAAGACTTTTTCTCAACTTTTGGAAAAATTTCTTCGAGGATCTTGTCATCTTTTCTGACCTGTTGGTGAAATTTTTCCAAGTTTCAAATTGATTTCGGTTTGCTCGATTTTTAAAGATTTTGTTATCTTTTCCGAACTTTTGATTTTTTTTTAATTTTCTTGGCATTGTTATATACCTAAAATAAGGAAAATTTCCATAAAAAACCTGAAAAAAGGGCAAGAAAATGAAAATCATATTCATTAATTTTTTCACCTAAGCTAACCATGCTTAAAACATGGTTGGCTTATCTCTTAAACCTATGAAGAAAACTTCATCAGCAATTTTCTTCACATTCCACATAATTTATAAAATTTTTCTCATAAAACAACTTGGGAAAAACAAAAGTTTCAGTTTACAACCCAAGTCGTTTTACTTAAAAATTTCCACGACAAATTTTGCCTTCAGCAAAATTTGTCATTTCAATAATTTAATTAAAAAAATAAATCAAAAAGCAATTTGCCGCGAAAAAATTCAACATGCATGTACATACGTACATACATATTACGACAAAAAACTTTCGTAATAAGAAACGCATGCCACACAAATGCATTGCATGTATATGCGCGTCGCGATTTTCAAACGACGGGACGGTGGCTGATGTTTTCAAAAGTGTAAGATTACATTTTTGAGGCCATTTGTCAAACGCGAATAATTCTGGACATGTTTGAACAAGTCCAGAATTAAAATCGTAAAATTTTCTCAGGATAAGAAAATGCAATTTTAGCATTTTCGATCCTGAACAACCGCTCTTGATCACGATGAATGTGATCAAGAGTTGAGTTGGTTTTTTGGTATGTTGGCGGGCGGTCTCGAGTTGTCGAACGGAAAATTATAAAAGATAGAGTTTTAAGTTTTTTGAACGGAAAATTATAAAAGAAAGAGTTTTGAGTTCTTTGAACGGAAAATTATAAAAGAAAGAGTTTTAAGTTCTTTGAACGGAGAATTATAAAAGAAAGAGTTTTAAGTTTTTTGAACGGAAAATTATAAAAGAAAGAGTTTTAAGGTCTTTGAACGGAAAATTATAAAAGAAAGAGTTTTAAGTTTTTTGGACGGAAAATTATAAAAGATAGAGTTTTAAGTTTTTGAACGGAGAATTATTAATGAGTTTTAATTTTTTGAACGGAAATTTTTAAAGAAGAGTCTTTAGTTTTAAAAGGAAAAGTGTAACAAAAAACTTTAATTAAATAGCACAAAAAGGAGAGTGTTTGTGTGTAGAGAGAAACAAAAATCACAAAAGGATTAGATCCAGGTGAGAGCTTGACAGTAAGTACCCCTTTGGATTATACATATATACACAACAAAATTGGCGCAGCCGGTAGGATCAAGGAAGCTTGGTCAATTTAAAAGATCGTAAACGCCTGAAAAGCCTTGATCCTGCAAGAATCTACGGGGAACCTGTGACACTAGCCAAGCAATATGGCCACGTCACCCCCAATGCTCGGGGTAGATATCATCTATAGGCGCCTCTGCTCCACGCGAGCAAGCGTTCACCCCAGTGAGTGAAAAGACAGCATTAAGAGACTTGGACCTCCAGATTGGAATTCATCACAGAACACCTGAAGCTTTTTCCAGCAGCGAGAAGGAGGATAACGAAGACAGGCCCAATCAAAACCAACTCCAGAAGGAAGAGGATGGGGATTTCGAAGAAGGCTTTAAGCCCCCCTTTCAACCATATCCAGGGGAAATAAGTAGGCCTAGGGCCCCCCGGCAGCAAACAGAAGCACCGGAAAATTGTAACTTCGTTCCAGGATTGAAAAGGATCTCGAAGTCGGCATAAGCCCCCCTTTCAATCTCAGCCAAGGGAATTAAGACGGCAGGAGCCCCCTAGTAGCAAGAAACATTCCAGAAGGGAATACTCCAAGAAGGCTGGAAGCCCCCCTTTTGGACAACGCGGGACGCATATTTCAGAAGGAAACTCGACACCGGCACCTGAGACAGGCACGAGATTAGACTCCATACCTTCATCCGACGCGGAGAAATCCCAAGGTGAAAATCTTCATCACCTCCGGGAAGGTACAGACAACGCCTCAGAAGACAACGAAGCACAATCGGGTAGCCAGGAGCGCCAGAATCCAGACCCATCACAGCAAGACACAACAGGAGTTCGCCTTCGAAACGGCACCAGTTTAACAGGGCCCACAGTTGTAAATAAAGTAAGTCTAGATAAGTTTTTAGATAAGTTATTGGAGAAGGCACGCGAATCCGATAAGCTTACTGTCACGTACTGCGACGCTCTTGAACACAGATTAAGTCAAGGCAGAGAGCAGAGGCTGACAAAGATCGAAAAATTAAAAAAAAGATACAGAGCGTTTCAAACAGGAGCTTATCGAATTCGCCGGGCTTTCACGTTCACTAGGTTTAGATAAGAGCTCAGCCAGTGTAGTTGTAAGCGCTGAAAGTGACAGTGACATTAGTGACGACGCACCTGACCAAACAACCGCCGAAAATCTCCTTAGTGGCTGGCAAGAAGTATCCTTCACGGAATCAAGTCCAGAAACCACCCCTGAGACCCAAAAAGGCACAAGCAGACTACCCTACAAGCCTACAAATAAAAAGATAATCACAATGGTAGACTATGCAAAGGTGGCCAAGCTCACGGCATAACTAGTTCCTCTGTTTTCGGGTGAAAATGCCCCACAGTTAGGTCGTGAGCTGCAAACATTTATTGGCTGTTGCAAACAGGCCCTACACTGTTTAAGTAAGGAAGAAAAAGCAGCCTGCCTACATATCTTGCCCACAAGACTACGTGGCCATGCCTATCAACTGTTTGCATCGGACGTTACGACTACTTTTAGTGAGGTGGAGGAACGTCTGAACAGAACCGACCTACCACGAGAATCGTACCAAGAGTTGGTCAACAAATTGATCACAATGAGGCAAAACCCGTTGGAAACTCTCACTGCCTTCACAACAAGAGTGAAGCAGTTGTTGATGCTTTGTAACGAGGTAGCGGTACTGAAGTACGGAGCAACGGCAGCCCCAGCTGTGAAGACACAGTTGGCGGACTTCGCCAAGAATGCCCTCAAAAGTGGAGTGAACAATCCCCACCTATGCCAGTACCTCCTCACTCTGGTAGAAGATGATCTAGAGTAGCTGATACAAAAGGCTTTAGATATGGAAAAGCCGCAAGCAGGCACAGTTTTCGTCCAAACACCATTAACGCAACAGCCATATCCAATGGCACCAATAGACCCTAGTCTTCGAGTTCGAGCTCTTAGCCGAACTCCCTACAATCAAGCACCACAGCCACCCATGTATACATCACCACGAGCACAAGAGCCTAGACAGTTTAATAATCCCCCATACGTACATGCTCAACCACTACGCCCGCCATTTCCACGAAGGGATTGTAGACAACCGGATAGACAGAATCTGGTACAAAACATCACTTGCAATTTCTGCCAGAAGCGGGGACACACCTACACGGAGTGTCTAAAACGCAAGAACACCCCATTCTGCGCTAACTGCAGAAGTTACGGGCATGACATTCGGGACTGTCGAAATAGCCAAGCACAGTCAGCAACTCGTTTCACATGAGGATCGCCTAACAATCCACCACAGTCAGACCCGAGCAATATAAAAGACCCCAGAGTCTTTAACATAAGGCAAAAATGTGATTTTTGTGGGCGCCGCGGACACCAGATCGACGAATGTCGACAAAAGCAAAAATGGGAGGATAAAAAACAGGGAAACGACAAAGAGTCGACCCAAAACTCACCGGCTCGACTATAAACCCTACCAGCAATAAAAAAGGGTCTTCCCAGCCGCCCGAATTCAGTGTGGCCAGCCTTCCTCTAGACATAGGTCTAAATGGTCAGGCCCAGCTAATAGTGGACACCGGCGCTGAGATCAGTATAATTAAGAAAAAAGCTTTTAAATCTCGCGAGCTAATAAACCCCAACAAAAAACTAACGCTTCAAAGCCCCTTTGGCACCGGAAAAACCTTAGGAAGTTGCCAAGGAAACTTCATGCTAAAAAGTAACTTACCTTGCAACTTTCAAGTGGTAAAAAACATCCCAGGTATTTCTGACGACGGCTTGCTAGGAAATGATTTCCTAGCCAAAAACTGTAATGTTGAGGGACCCAACAAGGTTCTGCGATTTCCTCGCACGGAAACCAATCCAGAAGAGTTTGATGTTCCATTAGAAACCGCATCGGACAACCCGTGTTCACAAAACACAGTCAACAAAGAGACACTGGTAGAAGATGTTAAACCCGACGGGGATACACCTTCTACCCGAAGTGTTCTGAAAGCTTCTCAGTCAGAAGAAGTCGGCTGTGACTTACAAGAACGCGATAAGGGTGAGTTGATTACCAATAATCTGGTTTGTAAGACTGGCTAGCATCAGGTGACTTTAAATGAACCTGTGTGCGTACCAGCAAGGTCTCAGATCGTAGTCAGGGTCCCGTTGCATTTGCAGGAAGAAATGCTCAGTCTGTCAAAAGAAATAGACGACGGAGTCTTCTTAGCAAACAGTTTACTCTCAGCTGGGCTAAAGGCAGTCCTTATAGGAATCCTCAACACACGCAGTTCACAAGTAGTCCTAAACAGCGTGAACCTAAATCTGGTTCCCATTAAGGACTACACTGTCGTCCCCATAAAACGAGAGCCAGATAAAGATATTACAACAGCCCATCCTTTGAATCCCATGAGTCGAAATGATGGCGATGGTGAGCATCATGTTATATGTAAACCTTAGATTAAGAATATAGGGCATAAGAGCCTCAGTCAACTAAGCTGCAATAGGAAATTGCTCCAAGACGCTTGCGGTTCCCTCATGAAAACCCCAACGTCAGACGCTGGCCAGCATACAAAAGATCTGCCGTTAGCAACTCCCGCAGATCCACCTGGCCCAGCGCCTCTTATCTGTAAAACAAATAGGTTAAGAGGTAAAATAAATAATATAAAATCATTAAATAAGTGTAGATTTAAGAACAATACAAACAGGGCAATAAGCGCCGATCAGACGGCCACCCTACAACACAGATTAGAGCAAGAACTCAGTCTGGATGAAACTTTAAATTCTGAGGAAAAGGCCTCAATAACAAATCTCTGTTACGAATATGATGACATATTCTTTTTAAAGGGTGACAGGCTTACACATACCAATGCCATCACCCACGACATCCCTCTGGTGCAAGACCAAGCACCTATTAACCAAAAGATGTACCGGTTCCCAGAGACACAGCGAAATGTCATAAATGAGCAACTCAGAGAAATGCTGGACAACGACATTGTCCAGCCCAGCAAAAGCCCATGGTACTCGCCACTGCTAGTCGTCCCCAAAAAAGCCGGACCAGATGGTGAGAAAAGGTGGCGCGTCGTCGTTGATTTCCGTAAGTTGAACGAAAAAACGATCGGCGACGCCTTTCCACTACGACGGATTGAGGATATCCTCGACCAACTGGGCCATTCGAGATATTTTACCACCCTAGATCTAGCGAACGGCTATCATCAGATACTCGTCGATCCGAAAGATCGAGCAAAAACGGCTTTTAGTACCAACTACGGGCATTATGAATTCAAACGCATGCCGTTCGGGCTCAAAAGAGCCCCGGCCACATTTCAGCGTTTAATGAATTTCATATTAACCGGCCTACAAGGCCTCGAATGTTTCGTCTACTTAGATGACATGGAAAAAGTCTGGCAGACCACAACGAATAGCTTCGCAAAGTCTTTGACAGGTTAAGAGAAAATAACCTGAAACTTCAACCTGAGAAATGTCAATTTCTCAGGCGCGACGTAGTGTATCTAGGACACAAATGTTCTAACCAAGGAGCACTACCTGACCCTAGCAAAACGGCATGCGTCCAAACTTTCCCCATCCCCAAGACAGTAAGGCAAGTGCAATCTTTTTTGGGCGTTGCCAATTACTACAGAAAATTCATACCCGATTTTTCAAAAAACAGTACGTCCTCTAACAAACTTACTCCGAAAGGATGTAAAGTTTAAGTGGACTGAGAAATCCCAAAAGGCATTTCAGAACATTAAGAACGATTTAATCTCCCCTCAACTCTTAATATATCCCGATTTTTCAAAACGCTTTCACCTTACCACAGACGCCAGCAGCGAGGCTCTTGGAGCAGTCCTATCTCAAGGAGAGGTAGGAAGTGACCAACCCATTGCCTACGCCAGCCGTACGCTGAACAAACCCGAACGTAACTATTCCACCATTGAGAAAGAGTTACTGGCTATAGTTTGGGTGACTAAAAATTTCAGGTGTTATCTGCAAGGCCGAGAGTTCACGGTCTATACAGATCACAAACCACTCAAGGGTGTCTTCAATGTTAAAGACCCCACATCCCGTCTGGTGAGATTTCACCATAAACTTTCCGAGTTCAATTATAAAATTGAGTATAAGCCCGGAAAGTACAACACGAATGCCGACGCTTTAAGCCGCATTCCACGGGATAATGGCAAAGACAAGGAAACTACAACCTTCACGGTAGAAGCTATAGTCCACCATCAAATGGACTCGGACATAGAGGAGGAAAAACACTCATCGGACCTTAAGGAGTGTCTGCAATGCAATGCAGTAACAAGAGGCCAGACGCGAAAAATTCAGGAAAGCGGAACAAATTCAGACAGCCAGGCCAAACCAATAGAACAAAAAGAGCAGACCGTGACAGTCCACCTAGTACCAATCCACCAATTATTGACGAAACTCGTCCCCCTGAAGTAATCACAAGCCCAGAGGAGATTCAATTAATCTTAAAAGATTATCATGATTCTCTCTTTGGCGGCCATCAGGGAGTGATAAAAACCTATAAACGGATTCGCAGAAAGTACTGGTGGAGGCACATGCTTAGTGACATCAAAAAGCACATTAAGCGGTGTGCCAAATGTCAAACCATGAAGGCCTCACCACAGTATAAAATGCCGATGGTGATTACAGACATAGCGGAACAACCATTCGATAAAATCTATCTAGATATACTCGGCCCACAAGAGGAGACTGAATGCGGAAACAAATATATATTAACGTTTCAGGATAACCTCACGAAGTTTGTAGATTGGTATGCCATACCAAATGGGGAAGCTATAACGATAGCACAAATTTTCTTCGACGAAATCGTCACGCGCTACCGCATTCCCAAAAGAATAGTCACCGATCAGGGAAGTAATTTCCTGAGTGACCTATTCAAAAGGGTATGCAAACTCCTTAGGATACATAAGCTGCAGACTTCAGCTTATCATCCCCAATCAAATGGAGCACTCGAACGCGTACATAGACCATTGATTGAATATCTACGAACTATAGTGGACCAAAATCCCAGCTCATGGGATAGTTATCTGCGAACCGCTGCTTTCGTGTACAATAACAGTGTACACGAAGGGACAAAATTAACTCCCATGGACTGCCTTTACGGCTTTACAGCGGACGTTCCGTCCAACTTAAGGCGAGACCCCGAACCCGTGTATAACCACGAGAGCTACTACCATATTCTCAGGTATAAGCTTCAAAAGTCTTACGCCATGGCACGGAAAAATCTTCTGATGAGTAAACAACGCTCGAAAAATTACTATGACAAAGCTGTACGTCCCCTGACATTTCACAGAGGAGCGAAAGTTCTACTCAAGAGCGAGAGTCGTAAACATAAGTTCTCCCAGATTTGGGTAGGACCCTATACGGTAACCGGCATCCCCAGCTCAGTTAACACAACAATTAAAATTCGTAAACGAGAGGTGACGGTACATAACAACCGCCTAAAACCTTTCTACGAATAACATTGTGTCAATATAATCTAAGTAATTCTAAGATACATATATAATAGAATGTAAGCTACAAAGTCAACAGAAACCCATTTTAATATCCTATTCTATCCTCTCCTAGATAACAATGCAGTCCATCATTTTCCACGGACTATTCCTGCTCATAATAGGAGCCCTCGCGGAGGAACCTTACTCTATAACGCCCCTAAATAATACGGGAGTACTATTTGAGGATCTTGGAAGCCTATCAGTTTATCACGACACTTGGATCGTCATCACTGAGTTAGATCTGGGCGAGTTGGACAATCACAGACAAAACTGGCGGAACGCGCGGAACACTACGTTCATCAATTATGTGGTAACAAATCTTTTGATCAAAATCTATGTACCCTACAAACCAAACATGTACATGCCCTGATGGAAAACATCAGGAGACGCACCAATGTCATTAAAGAGGCAGTGCCTAAATCACGCAAGCCCCGATCCATCTTTGATGGGGTAGGTAATGCGATGCACTATCTCTTTGGCACTATGGATAGCGGAAACGAACAAGAGGTGTACAGCCGACTAAGCGAATTAGAGGTAAATACTCAAACCTTAGCTGATCTGGAAAAGCAACAGATCAGCGTAATAAAAACCACGTTCGAAGAAATTCAAAAACCCTTATCCTCACTGTCTGAACGACAACATCATATAACCAATCAGATTAACCATCTGCAGAACACAACGGACGATTTGATAGCCCACCAAATAAGACAAGAGATCGTTTCTAGTCTGACACTGCAAATGATAGAGTTGGAATTTAGACAACAAGCTCTACTGGACATAATAGTGTCCAGTAGAAATAATCAAATTCATCCCCTTTTAATTTCCCCAAACCATTTGCTAGAGATTTATCACAAATCTCACTCCACTTGTCCCAATCTACAGGACTGTTTGTAAGTTCTGTATCAAACAGCAGATGTTAAGACACATTTGTTGCAGGACAAATTAGTTATCCGAGTCAAACTTCCCATATTTAATATTCTCAAGATGAAAATCCAACAGATTAGATGTTTTCCCATACGGGTGGATTCAGACCACTCATTAATACCTGATATCGGATTTTCCCATGTGGCAAGTCAAATCCAGACCCAAAAATTTCTGTTGCTGAAGCCAGAAAACCTGAGATCTTTCAAAAAAATTTCAAAGGGAATCAATGAAGATACGTGGGTAGGTAAGCTGAAATAACCAATCACCAAAGCTACAAAAACAGATGAATGTGTTATCAAACTCCTATTGAACCCACTGGGCGAACACCCACAATGTAGCATCAGAGATCAAATTCCCCCAAGAAACACAATAATTAAACTCAATAGACCAAATTCGTGGCTGTATTCCTTAACCGAAACTACTATAGTACATATAACTTGTACTCAACAGTTACTCACTCATCGTCTCGCAGGACAAGGAATCATGACAGTCAACGAACCATGTTCCCTGCAAATAGGGTCCCACACTCTGTATTACGAAGCAGAAAATCTACACCCGGTAAAAGTTTTCCAACCAACCTACTTCCCAGGCACAAACGAAACTCAAGAGGTATTGGCGGAATATATGTCCAAGATATCCGCTCCTAAAAACCTAGAGAACAACCAACATTACTCCTAGGAGATGATACAAACCAACGTATCGACCTAAATACAAAATCTCTAGACGAAATCCGTACCAAAGTCAACAACATTCACTTTGGACCAAAGGCCAAGATTCCTCATATACTATCAATAACATCCCTATCAATGACCGGACTCTTGTTGCTGATTGTATCTGTGGTGGCACTAGCAAAATATATCGTCCCGGCATTCATGGCATGGATTGCTAAACGCAGACAACAGCCCACAGCTGAAAACGCTCCTATGGAACCAGTTTACGCAACACCCCAAGAAAAATTAAAACGTATTCAAAGTCTCCACAGAGCGAGATCTATACAAGTAGTATAATCAAAAAGATCTATACTCGTTGGTTGGCCCCGTCTCACCCTTTTATTACTGGCGGAACCACTGTCCTTCCACTACACTGGTATTAGAAGATAATTTGAAATAATTTATAGCAAATCAGAAATAAAGCGACCAGGTAAAATAAATATTACATAAGAATAAACTTTATTTAGTAGTACCTAAGAACCCAAAATTAATAAACATAAGTAGTACTTAGCAAAGTAGAAATAATAAATTAAATAAGCTAAAAAATAAGGTAATAAATAGAAGAAAGAAAGGCATATGATAATAGAATTAAAAAATAAAAACTTAACTGAAGTTTATTTACACAAAAATAATAATAATAAAAATAATAAGTAAATGATGTTCAGCAACGTTAAATAATACATAACAATTAACATAACATAACAATTAACTTAGATATAGACATAAATATCTAAGATTATACTAAATAGAGAGGTAAAGTAATAAGATCATAAATAGGAAATAGTGACGTAAATTATTAGAATAAATACGAAATTTTTTTTTTTACGATATTAGATATAGTAGAAATTATATATATTCCCATAAGAAATATATTCTATATATAGGCATATTCCCGTCAAACAAAGACAGTAAACCATTCTTCTCCAAGACCACAAAACAACGAAAGGTCGGCCCAAAAAGAAAAAGAGATGCAAGAATCTACTTTGATAACCCGCCTAATTAAGCTTTCGGAGTTACAAGATTTCCTCTATCAGTAACCCCAAATACTCTCATAGGATAGCTTATTCGAGATAGCAACTACCCTCATAATCAGGGACTATAAGTTGACACTATTCTATAATTGCACCAAACTGTGCATATCACTACCCAAGACAATAGTATGAGTACCGGATGCACTAATAACTGACTGGATGTTAAAGCTTAAAGCCGCTTAACAACACTTAGAGCCGCCCAAACCTAAACAAAAACCAGCGTCAGAGAGAAATTGACGACCGAACTCAAAATCTGTCAAGTCCATTATTGTGTTACCTAAAATCTATAAATGAAAAAACAAAAAATTTTTTTTACCAAAAAATGAAAGACGATATTTCACCATTTAGCCAAAAATCTGTCAAGTCCATTTTTGTGTTACCTAAAATCTATAAATGAAAAAACAAAAAAAAATTTTTACCAAAAAATGAAAGACGATATTTCACCATTTAGCCAAGAATTTTTTATTATTATTTTTTTTTTATACAAAACAGGAGAATAAAAGTAAAACTAAAATTTTTATAAAACTAAAAGTATAATTTTTTTTTGAAAAGATTAAAAGTTAATAGAAAAGAAAACGAAAGAACGGTGGTGGTACGCGAACCAAAATAACAAAAAATTCTGAAATAAAAACAAATATAATTAGAAAAAGGGCTCGAATAGAAAGTGAAAATAACTTACCATGAAACGAGGGAGCGTCCACGGTCTAACCCTGGGCAGGACCAGAAGCCTCTTCAGGGAGATCCCAGTCCTCCTGGATATGACCAGAAGCCTCTTCAGGAAGATCCCAGTCCCCCTCAGATGCAAAACTCGGCGGTGCACCAGGTAACCCTAGTTCGGATTCTGAAGATCCGACCCAGGCGGTCACGTCATGCACCAGGTAGTTGGAATGCATCCGACAACCAGGGCAGGCACACCACCCTACCTCCCCAGATAGTACCAAAGTTGCTCCTAGAAAATAATATTGAGGAAGTTATCGATAGAATTCATTAACAAAATAAAAAAAACTCACCCATGAACTCCCACCGTGGGGCCACAAGCATAGCTCCACCCGATGGAATACATCAGCCTCTGCTGGAGCACCCCAGATGCACACATCTGGACGACCATCCCTCCGCAGCAGCAGCCTGATTAGCCCACGCCACCGGGGGGCCACACTTTGCACAAAAATGGCCAGCACCCTCATGCAATTGTGTACGGGGCTGGTGTAAGGAGTACGCGGTGACACAACTTCACAAACTTCAAAGTCGAAACAAACTGTGGACGGAACAGCAAAAATCGCCCCATATAAAGGGCAAAACCCCAAAGGTTAGCAAAAAATTAGCAAGATGCAGTTAGAATGCATCGTGTACTTATCTTGGTTAAAAATACAAATCCCACGCAACTACAATAGCAATGGTAGTTTTTTTTTCATCCTTTCCTAACACACAAATAAGCTCCACAAGTTGCAATTCGTGCATTATGTATGTAGGCAGCTACAAGTACACAAACCTCACAATTTTTTTTTCTCTTTTCCAAGCCGGTACAAGAAGCTTTCCAATATCTCATACCAACTCTACGTGCACCAAGAATTTTTTTTATTTTTTATTTTACTGAGGCAGATATCAAATTCATTTTAATTCAATTCAATCTCACACCGACCCTTCAAAAAAAAAAAAAATACAATTGCACTGGCAATGTGCAAACACTCACTCTACGGTAGAAAAATAAGTTCGTTCGCTTATCAGCGGCACGAGATATTAAATTACGAGCAATATCCAAATGAAATGACATCTTTTTATTATCAAACAGAGTTTTTTTTTAATTGGGGCCGGCAAAGAATTTCTTGGGATAGAATAATCAATATCGCTAAAAACAATTTTTTTTTTATTTTTACATACAATAAGATAAATCCATAAGGACTATAGACAATAGAAAATAGAATAAGTTAAAGATATATGATACAAGCTAAGACTAGAATAACTTAATTTTTAACAAACACCAAGATGTAAAAACTCAACCGAAAACCTCAAAAGACCTAGCCACCAAAAACGCACCCACATCAACTTCCCCTGAGAATTATTCCTCTTCAAAGAATAATTCTCTTTTTCTCAGGGGGAAGGATTGTTATATAGCTAAAATAAGGAAAATTTCCATAAAAAACCTGAAAAAAGGGCAAGAAAATGAAAATCATATTCATTAATTTTTTCACCTAAGCTAGCCATGCTTAAAACATGGTTGACTTATCTCTTAAACCTTTGTCATTTCACATAATTTATAAAATTTTTCTCATAAAACAACTTGGGAAAAACAAAAGTTTCAGTTTACAACCCAAGTCGTTTCACTTAAAAATTTCCACGACAAATTTTAATTAAAAAATAAATCAAAAAACAAATCGTACCTTCAGTACAATTTGCCGCGAAAAAATTCAACATGCATGTACATACGTACATACATATTACGACAAAAAACTTTCGTAATAAGAAACGCACGCCACACAAATGCATTGCATGTATATGCGCGTCGCGATTTTCAACCGACGGGACGGTTTTCAAAAGTGTAAGATTACATTTTTGAGGCCATTTGTCCAACGCGAATAATTCTGGACATGTTTGAACAAGTCCAGAATTAAAATCGTAAAATTTTCTCAGGATAAGAAAATGCAATTTTAGCATTTTCGATCCTGAACAACGGCTCTTGATCACGATGAATGCGATCAAGAGTTGAGTTGTTGGCGAGCATGACCTTAAAGAATGCCATGCGACAGAAACTGTGTGTGTAAATTGTAAACAAGCTGCAGAAAAATTGAAATTAAATATCGATGTGAACCATAATGCTTGGAGCCAAGTATGCCCGGTGTTGAAAAGACGATTAAAAAACTTCAAGGAATAAAATCCTTTGTAGCGAGAAGCAATCAGAGAAAGATGTGTTACAAATTATGTATTTGAGTATTCAGGGTATGTCAACAAACTTCAATGAATTAGAAATCTTGATTCATCTTAAAGACCCAGATATTGTCGTAGTCAGTGAAACTCATTTAACAGAGGATATAGGTGATAATGAAATATTTGTAGAAGGCTATACTGTAGTCGGTTGTGATTCAAACTCAAGACATACTGGTGGTGTAGTTATATATACAAAGCAAAAGTATTATGTACGAGAAAGCAATGTGCGCGTACTTGAATCGAATGTGTGGTTTTGTTCAGTTTCAATTGGAAGTTATAAAAAATCATTGATATTATACATAAAATCAATGAAAAAATACAAGATAGGGGCAATCTACCATTCACCTAGTGCAAGTGACTCGCTATTTTTAAATTTTTTTGAAGAAATATGTGAAGATTTCTTTGATTGTTCAGAAGAGGTGTAATATGCGGAGACTTCAACATTGACTGGATGAAAGAAGATTATTATGGTAAGAAAGTTAAATCATTAATAGAAGATATGGGTTTGAGTCAAATTATAGAAGACTATACAAGAGTAACAAGTAACTCTAAGTCCTTAATTGACTATTGCGTGACAAATGACTGGAAGGTGAATGCAATCGTTAATAATACTGTTACGTGCAATAGAAAGGGACAACTGTTGACATCTACTGGCAATGGAGAGTAAACAACTTCAGGTTCGGAGAATCGATGATTAAATGTTCGGGAAGGTTCGGGAATAGAATGTATAGAACAGTCAAGAAACTTTTGGAAATAGAGCACTCCAGAATAATCCGGAGAGGTTCTAGGGTATAAATATAACAGTTGTCATCCCCAGAAAAAGAGTCTGGTCTTGGACGTTGCAGTTTTAACAAGCGAAAGTAATAAAGAAATGAAAGTGTGTAATTAGATGCAATAATTGAAAGTACAGTGTTAGCGATAATTAGAGTTGAGTTGATTAATTGAGGAATTGTGAATTTTATGTGATCAGAAGTGAAATAAATTCGCGAAATAAAAATGACTTAAAAATTCAGTTCAAAGTGTGATTAATTTTGAGAAATTGTGTTAAATTGTTAAAGTTCTGGAAAATTATTTATATTCATCTGTAAGAGAATTACTAAAGTAATGGGGCGCAAAGTGGACGAGCTTCGAATGCAGGATTTGAAAGTGGAGTTAGGGAAC
This sequence comes from Dioctria linearis, assembly GCA_963930735.1. Classification (NCBI taxonomy): domain Eukaryota; kingdom Metazoa; phylum Arthropoda; class Insecta; order Diptera; family Asilidae; genus Dioctria; species Dioctria linearis. The sequence continues at coordinate 76,347,064 of OZ005743.1, read as the reverse complement.
CGGTCATTACAAACGACAGGTACAAAGAAAGTTCTAGTCGAGCGACTTAGACAATCTTTGATAAAGGAACGAAAGAATCCTGAAACATTTGTTTTCGAAGAGAACTTGGAATAAATCGAAGCTGAAGAAGAGCCTGCGATGAAAATGGAACAGCTTTTGAGTACTTTAATGAGTAAAATGGAAGCCCGTTTTGATGAGCAAAAGAATTCTCTCGAGGAACAGAAGACATCTATGGACGAACAAAAGAATTCTCTCGAGGAACAGAAGAAATCTATGGACGAACAAAAGAATTCTCTCGAGGAACAAAAGAATTCTCTGAAATCCCGTTTAGATGAACAGAAGAAATCTATGGACGAACAGAAGAAATCTATGGACGAACAGAAGAAATCTATGGACGAACAAAAGAATGCTTTTGTTGAACAAAAGAATTCTCTGGAATCCTGTTTAGATGCGCATAAGAATGCTTTTGAGGAACAAAAGAATTCTTTGGAATCCCGGCTAGATGGGCAGAAGAAATCTATGGAAACCCGCTTGGAAAAACAAAAGAGTTCTCTGAAGAATTGTCTAGAAACTCGTTTGGAGGATCAGAAAAATTTTCTAAAAAGTTCTTTAGAAGAACAAAATTTGAAAATTGAAGGAATTGAGCAGGAATTTCAACAAAAGGTTTCGGAAGTTCAACAAAGAGTCACGGAGCAACTTGAAAACGCTAAAGCCGATCTGGAAAGAATAAAGCATCGTCAGCCTCTAAACGTAGCAGCTGAAATATCCGGAGCAGGTAGAATGAAAGCTCCAATATATGATTGACAAAATTCGTGGCATATCTTCAAGAGACAATTCGAGGCAGCTTCAGAGGTAAATGTATGGAATGATGAAGACAAAGCTATAGCTCTGGTGTTAGCACTTCGACGTCCTGCGTCAGAACTCTTACAAACTGTACCGATTGAAAATCAACGTAATTACTCTTCATTAGTACAGGCGATAGAATTACGTTACGGAGATGAACACATGCAGCAAGTATATCGTCTAATCACTACAACAACTGCAGGCAGATGTAGAAAGATTAGCGCATCTTTCATACTCCAGCGTGAATGCGGATTTTCTCAATGAAGTGGCGACGGAGGCATTTGTTAACGCTATTGCAGATCAAATTTTACAACAAGCGTTAAGGCTAGCAGGAAAGAAATCAACAGCAGAAGCACTAGCCTATGCATTAGCGTACGAATCCGCCAGACAAGCTTCACGGAGTACAGTACGAGTGAGAGGAATTTCAGTGGAAGAATGTACTTGTAACAGAGTGCAATCATCACAGAGCCCGCCTTCACGTGGTGTCCTTCGATGCTGGAATTGTAATAAACCAGGGCAACTTCAAAGAGACTGCAGAAAACGTCGACGAGTGGAATCACCAGAAGAAGAGGGGAAAGAAAAGTGCCAAAGATGTCGAGACAGGGAACAAGCTATTCGTGGAGAGACTAGATATCAAGCAGCGACTAGTCGCATCGCCTCTCATGTTGAGCAGTCGGAAAACTAGTAAAAACCAACTTTGTGGGGCAGAAGTTGGTTGGTGGAATCGACAGCCCCGAAGTCATCATCCAAGTAGGTCAGTTACAGAGAAATAATAGCAGTCTTGTTATATATGGAAGGGTAGGGAAAAATGACTGCGCAGTTACTATCGATAATGGAGCTTCAAGATCAATTATTAGAACAGATCTTGTTAAGAACAAATGGCTTCACAACACCACCAAACATCTACTCAGAACAGCAACTGGTGCAGCAGCACAGGTGTTTGGAGAAATAACCTTAGATGTTCAACTAGGCAAACTACTATTTCCTCACACTTTCCTGGTTTCAGACATAATGGATGAATGCATTCTTGGAATAGACTTCATGAGCACGTACAAAATAAATCTGGATGTCGGAGAGCGGATTCCCAAATATGGGAATATAGAAATTCCTATGAGACAAGGAGAAGGAGCAGATTATCCTGCGAAAGTAAGGACGATGGTCTGCGAAAATATTACTCTTTCGCCATGCCCAGAGACACTAATATGGACAAAGCTTTCTGATGACATCGGGACCTGCCGAATCTATCTGGTGGAGCCTTACCCCACATCTAGCATCATTGGTGGCAAGACTTTAGTGAAGGCAGAAGGTGCAACATTAATACCAGTCAGAGGGCTTAACACATCCGAAAATGAGGTACAACTAAAAGAAGGTGCTATAATTGGAAATTGTTAACCCGTTTACCAAATCGTCAATTTGGATAATGGTAGTAACTTCTTTCGTCCAGTGCCTTAAGTGAACAACAACATAACGATGCCAAAGAGGTGATCGACGAATTTTCGGAATTATTTGCAATGAATGATGATGACTATGGTAAAACAAATCTTGTCCAGCATCGGATCGATACAGGAGATTCCGGGCCCATTCGACAGACGCCACGAAGATTGCCATTAGCCAAACAACCAGAAGTTGCAGACATGATGAACTCCATCAAGAAGCAAGGCATCATAGAGGAATCTAACAGCCCTTGGACATCGCCGGTTGTTCTGGTTAAGAAAAGGGATGGCAGCACCCGATTCTGTGTAGACTACAGCCAAATAAATAACGTGACGAGAAAAGATAGCTATCCATTACCAAGGATTGATGACACATTGGATACCCTTTCCGGAGCGCAATGGTTTCCACGCTGGATTTGAAGAGTGGTTACTGGCAAGTGGAAATACATCCCGAGGACCGAGAGAAAACGGCTTTCTCAGTTGGCAGTATCTTATGGCAATTCAAAGTAATGCCATTTGGGTTATGTAATGCTCCAGCCACATTCGAACGACTAATGGAATATGTTCTACGTGGTTTAACCTTTGAAACATGTCTTGTCTATTTGGATGACATAATAGTAATCGAAAGGACATTCATGGAACACAAAAACAACTTACGACACGTACTTCAAAGACTCAAAGATGCAAAATTGTGCAGTGCGAATAAATGTGCTCTATTCAAAAATGAAGTTAAATATTTAGGGCACATAGTTTCATCACAAGGAGTGAGAACCGGTCCAGAGAAGATAGAAGCCGTCAAAAATTGGCCAGTTCCAAAGGATAAACATCAATTACGGAGTTTTCTTGGTTTAGCCACCTACTACAGGCGATTCGTGAAAGGTTTTGCAGACATAGCAAGATGCCTACATCAACTTACCGAAAAGGGAAAGCCGTTCATATGGTCGGATAAATGCAACGAAAGTTTTGCAAATTTGAAGCAACAGCTGTGTGAGGCTCCAGTACTTCACTATCCAAAGCTGGGAAAAACATTTATATTAGACACGGATGCCAGCAATGAAGGTATTGGCGCTGTGCTTTCTCAGGAGGATAATGGTCAAGAAGTTCCAGTAGCTTACTATAGCAAAGCACTTTCAAAGTCAGAGAAAAATTATTGTGCTACAAGAAAGGAGATACTTGCCATTGTAAGTTCAACAAAGCATTTTCGTAAATATCTTTACGGGCAGAAATTCATCCTTCGCACCGACCATGCAGCGCTTAAATGGCTTCAGCAGTTTAAGAATCCTGAGGTACAAGCGGCGAGATGGATAGAGCGACTCCGCGCTTATGATTTTGAAATACAACACCGAAGAGGTCGTATCCATGGAAATGCAGACGCCCTTTCACGACGTCCATGCAAACTTGAATGCAAACATTGCGGTCGGATGGAAGAAAAAGAAACAACAGCAACTCTACAGTTGGTAGCCGTGGCACCATCTACAGCTTGGGACAACGAGGACCTGCGAACAGCACAACGAGAATATCCGGACATTTCACCTATTCTTGATTGGAAAGAAGACATGGAAAGACCGACTGGAAGGATATTTCGGAACGGAGTGAGAAGCTGAAAAGTTACTGGGCTCAATGCAACTCTCTTCATGTTGAATGTGGTATATTAAAACGCAAGTGGGAAGCACCTAATGGTGAAACTTTCCGAATGCAGATAGTCGTGCCGGCAACAAACGTCAAAGATGTTCTAGAAGAAATGCACGGTGGAACCTCTGGAGGACATTTGGGAGTGAACAAAACGATTTCCAAAATACGAGAAAGGTTTTATTGGTTACATATGCGAGAAGATGTGGAGGAGTGGTGCCGCAGATGCACTGTCTGCGCTGCTTGCAAAGGGCCGCAGCACAGAAGCAGAGGAGAAATGCATAAGTATAATGTCGGAGCCCCCTTTGAAAGGATAGCTATAGACATCGCTGGACCTTTTCCAGAAACAGATGGCGGTAATCGTTATATATTAGTTGCCATAAGCCAGATACTAGACAGGGGACTCCAGCTCCCGCAACGGGCCCAAGTCTGGTATACTGACGGATCCCGGAAGGACGGGAAAACAGGCGCAGGGGTGATTGGTCCAGAAGTGGAACTATCCATTCCGCTTGGTGTCTCACCTTCCATTTCCCAGGCGGAAGTCTATGCTATAGAGGTTGGAGCTCAGGAAAGCCGAAATAAGGGCTGTAAGAACTCCAACATCTACATCTGTTCAGCGCTCCTAGCTCTTTCCTCTAAAGCCTTTGAGTCGAAATTAGTTTGGAGCTGCTACTCGAAACTCCAACTGCTGTCTAGGGACAACCAAGTAACCTTGGTTTTGGTCCCTGGACACGAAGAAGTGGATGATAATGAAAAAGCGGACGAACTAACTAAAACCGGAGCTGATTGTCCGTATATTGGTCCCTATCCGACATTTGGCCTACCAAAAAGCCACTTTAGGGGGGAACTGCTTAAGTGGGAAAACAGGCAACCGGATCTCGTTTGGCGTAGGGCGCCCGGTATGAGGCAGGGGAAGAAATTCTTCAATCCTTCTTATTTCCTGTCGCGTCAACTTATTGGACTTAGCAGAGAGTCGCTCAGACTATTTACTAACGCAGTCACTGGTCGTGGCCCCTTCCGTCACTTCCTCAAGAAGATAGGCAAATGCGACAGTGAACTGTGTCGACTGTGCGAAGAGGAAGATGAAACCTCGATGCACGTTATATGCGAGTGCCCAGCACTTGCAGGTCTAAGGATGCGAATCACTGGAAGAGAACTTATCTCTCCAGATAATGTCTGCAATCTAACTCCGAAAGCAATAATCGAGCTCGTTAATAGACTCGATTTTGCCTAATCACTATAGGGGAAGGCACAATAGATCAACTATGGTCGCGGTGTCCGCAAGGTCCTGGAGGCCTAGTCGCCCCTACTCTTAACTCTAACTCTTAACATTAACATTAACATATTAGTTGCCATTGACTATTTCAGTAAATGGCCTGAAGCTTATGCAATCCCTAATCAAGAGTCAACCACAGTTGCGGAACAAATAATAACGGACCAAGGACGGAACTTCGAATCGCGGACTTTCCAGGAGATGTGTAAAATGTTGGGAATAAGAAAAACTAGAACAACTTCTCTACACCCACAATCTGATGGCATGGTAGAGCGCTTCAACAGAACATTGATCGAGCATCTAAAGAAAGTAGTTGACTACCATCAACGCGATTGGGATCGACATATTCCTATATTCCTAATGGCTTATAGATCAGTCGTTCATAGTACTACCGGATAAACCCCAGCTAAAGTCATATTCGGAAGAGAGATGCGTTTACCTAGCGACCTCAAATTCAGTACCCCCATAGGTGAACAAAAGTTACTGGAAGACTACGTATCGGAGCTCAAACAACAATTAGCTGATGTACACGAGGCCACGAGGACGAAATTAGCAACAAATACTGATCGGATGAAGACCCGCTATGACTTACGTGCTAATTCCCCAGGATTTAACGAAGGTGATCTTGTTTGGCTGTACAACCCGAAACGACGTAAGTGACGTTCTCCAAAATTACAACAACACTGGGAAGGACCGTATTCAGTAGTAACTAGAATAAATGACGTGGTATACAGGATTCAGCGTGGCACAAGAGGCAACCATAAAATCGTTCATTTGGACCGCTTGTGTCAATACTACGAGCATTAAGACCGTGGACCACCTGTTGTTCGGGACGAACAAATTTAAGAAGGGGGCAGTGTTACGTGCAATAGAAAGAGACAACTGGCGACATCTACTGGCAATGAAAAGTAAACAACTACAGGTCCGGAGGATCGATGATTGAATGTTCGGGAAGGTTCAGGAATAGAATGAATAGAACAGTCAAGAAGCTTTTGGAAATAGAACACTCCAGAATAATCCGGAGAGGTTCTAGGGTATAAATATAACAGTTGTCATCCCCAGAAAAAGAGTCTGGTCTTGGACGTTGCAGTTTTAACAAGCGAAAGTAATTAAAAAATGAAAGTGTGTAATTAGATGCGATAATTGAAAGTACAGTGTTAGCGACAATTAGAGTTGAGTTGATTAATTGAGGAATTGTGAATTTTATGTGATCAGAAGTGAAATAAATTCGCGAAATAAAAATGACTTACAAATTCAATTCAAAGTGTGATTAATTTTGAGAAATTGTGTTAAATTGTTAAAGTTCTGGAAAATTATTTATATTCATCTGTAAGAGAATTACTAAAGTAATGGGGCGCAAAGTGGACGAGCTTCGAATGCAGGATTTGAAAGTGGAGTTAGGGAACCGGTCATTACAAACGACAGGTACAAAGAAAGTTCTAGTCGAGCGACTTAGACAATCTTTGATAAAGGAACGAAAGAATCCTGAAACATTTGTTTTCGAAGAGAACTTGGATTAAATCGAAGCTGAAGAAGAGCCTGCGATGAAAATGGAACAGTTTTTGAGTACTTTAATGAGTAAAATGGAAGCCCGTTTTGATGAGCAAAAGAATTCTCTCGAGGAACAGAAGACATCTATGGACGAACAAAAGAATTCTCTCGAGGAACAGAAGAAATCTATGGACGAACAAAAGAATTCTCTCGAGGAACAAAAGAATTCTCTGAAATCCCGTTTAGATGAACAGAAGAAATCTATGGACGAACAGAAGAAATCTATGGACGAACAAAAGAATGTTTTTGTTGAACAAAGAATTCTCTGGAATCCTGTTTAGATGCGCATAAGAATGCTTTTGAGGAACAAAAGAATTCTTTGGAATCCCGGCTAGATGGGCAGAAGAAATCTATGGAAACCCGCTTGGAAAAACAAAAGAGTTCTCTGAAGAATTGTCTAGAAACTCGTTTGGAGGATCAGAAAAATTTTCTAAAAAGTTCTTTAGAAGAACAAAATTTGAAAATTGAAGGAATTGAGCAGGAATTTCAACAAAAGGTTTCGGAAGTTCAACAAAGAGTCACGGAGCAACTTGAAAACGCTAAAGCCGATCTGGAAAGAATAAAGCATCGTCAGCCTCTAAACGTAGCAGCTGAAATATCCGGAGCAGGTATATAACAGTTGTCATCGCCAGAAAAAGAGTCTTGTCTTAGACGTTGCAGTGTTAACAAGTAAAAGTTATAAAGAAGCGAAAGTGTATGTAATTAGATTGCGATAATTGAAAGTATAGTGTTAGCTTGAGTTGATTAAATGAATGTTTGTGAACTTTATATGATTTAAGTGTAATAAAGAACTTATATATTAATTATTTAATATTGTGTTTTAAATAACGAACCAAAGGCCACGCTCGCAACAATATTAAAGCGGCCGAAAGTGATGCGAATGATAAAGTAACTGTTGTATGGAAAAAGCAATAAAGGCATAAAAAAGATAAATTTCAATGGAGTGGAAGTAGATAATGCATATCAGATAGCAGAGCAACTACGTATTTTCTAGAAAGTATTCAGGAAATAAATGGCAGCACACCTGACACTAATGTAAGTACAGCGTCTAGTATTACAAGAAAGGCTAGTTTTGAACCTGGAAAACTCATGAGCAGTGAATGAAGCTCATTCTGTTTGAACCTTATTTGGAGATTCTTACTAATCTCGTTTTTTATATTTTACAGGTTAAACGTGGAGTAGTAGCGATTTATTATTTGGATTCTGAGTTCGATTTATTTTCTTTTGGATTTTTATTTTGAAATTATCATTTGGATTATTATTTGTATCATCTTGTTTGGTTTTATTATTTTATTAGTTTATTTTTTTTATAATTATCATTTTTTGTTAGCGAGTAAGCATTGAATTATTAGGCTAAGGTAAATTTTGTGAAGAATAAAAAATATATATTGACATCTAAGAAATTTGTGTTCAACAGTCTTATCCACCAAACCGCCACCTTCCCTTTTTTTGTAAAGCCCATATTGGGTCTTCACATTGGTCCTTCAAAGCCGGATAGGACTGGGAAAACAAAATGGCGGATGTCGATATCTTAATTCTCACACAAAAAGCTCTGCGCGAGCAAATTGATAAAGCCGGGATAAACCATAGCAAGGCAAATTCTGAAACCAAACAAGGAAAAAAGTATTATGCTACTCGTATTCAATCTCTTGAAAAATTATGGCAAGCATTCGCAGAGACGCATATTGCAATCTGGTCAGCCGAAAACCGCGCTGACAGCGAATATGCCAAAGGCAACTTATACGAAGAAACCGAAGAATTATACATCAGTCTCATGTCAAAGTTGTCAGAAGAGCTAGAAGAGTCGTTCCCAACGTTACCTCATACTAGAGAACAACCTGCCTCACAGACAGTACGTCTACCAAACATTGAGACTCGCCTTCCACCCATACAAATACCAATATTTGATGGCAATTACAAGACATGGCATACGTTCCATGATCTGTTCAATTCACTGATCCACAAAGATCCAAACTTATCAAAGGTTCAGAAACTTCACTACCTAAAACTTAGCGTTACTGGGGAAGCAGAACGCCTATTACGCCAATTCGAGGTAATCGATTCGAATTATCTCAAGGCATGGGAACTCTTACAAAAGAGATTCGAAAAGAAGAGAGTGCTAGAAAACACTCATCTAATAATAATAAGGCTACCACGGCAATCAGGCAAGTCAAACGACAGTATTATTCCTCTAAAATCGACGCTAACCTCGACCCAAAAAAGCTGCGGCGGAACCTACGTTCGATCGGAGTTTATGGAAAGGATAAAACTGAATGCAACTTCGATCCAGACGAGCTGAATGCATCGTTTACTCTTGCAAATCTTTCCGCTTCAACTGCCTCCAACATTCGTCAAGTTAACCCGCTGCGCAGTCCTGAGATTACTCCGAGTAGCTCGATTCATAGTTTTTCGTTTCGTGGAGTAGACATTACTGAGCTTCTATTGTCTGGTAATTCAATTCGATCCGAGGCAACTGGACCGGGCAACTTATCATCTCGATTTATCAAACTAATACTACCTATTATTTATCCGAATATCCTTCATATAATCAATTCATGCCTCACTTTTTCTTCATTTCCCTCCAACTGGAAGGTAGCTAACATTCTTCCAATAGCAAAAAAGAAAACGCCAGATTCTCCGGCTGATTCTCGTCCAATCAGAATACTTTGTTTTTTATCGAAAGTGCTAGAAAAATTAATGTACCCGCAAATACTTGAGCATGTGGACAAAAATAATCTTTTAACTCGAGGGCAATCAGGCTTTCGAGCATTTCATAAGTTGTGAAACAGCCCTATTGAAGATAACGTCCGATATTAGAAGCGCGATGGATAGGGAAAAATTCACTACGCTGGTCCTTTTAGATTTTTCGAAGGCTTTTGATAGTGTAGATCATGGCACTCTTATACAGAAGCTCTGTTCATCTTTTAAATTTGGCAGCTCAGCAGCGCACATGCTGGATAGCTTTCTGAGTGAACGTCGCCAGCGGGTCAGGGTCGGTAATGTCTGTTCTGCATTTTTGCCTCTACAGTATGGAGTTCCCCAAGGATCGATATTGGGTCCGCTGTTATTCAGCTTATTCATTAATGACTTGCCCAAAGTTGCTCGTGATGTAGAATTACACCTCTATGCGGATGATGTTCAGGTTTATATGAGTCGGCCCATAGGTCTTCTCGAAGATTGCTTATCATGCATTAATAGTGATCTGGATCGAATATATGCCTGGTCTATGGATAATAGTCTGCAACTTAATCCAGTAAAATCACTTTCTATAAGTTTTTACAATAATGCTTTCGATGTGTCTGACGTCCCACCAGTGATCCTGAACCATTCTCCACTACCTATGCTGAATAAGGTTACCAATCTTGGGATAGAATTAAACAGCAGTATGAAGTGCTGTGATTATATTAAGGCGAGATTGGGTAAAATTCATGCTGCGTTGCGTAAACTTTGGCTCTCGGCCCATATATTGCCTCGTAACACTCGTCTGGTCCTAGTAAAGACGTTGATTCTGCCTCATTTCTCGTTTGGTTGCGTTGTGTTTCCCAAACTTGATAGTATATGTGCACGTAAAATGGAGGTCGCATTCAACGACTGTATCCGATTTATTTTTAGATTGCGACCATTTGATCATATTTCCCCATATAGGCTTCAATTACTTGGATGTTCTCTGGAATCCTTTTTAAAACATCGAGTGCTCTTTCTACTGTTCGGCATACTACGGTCCAATAAACCGGAATATCTCAGGGAACTTTTCCAGTTTACTTCGTCTCAGCGGAACAGAAACCTGATAATGCCACGATTCTATAGATCAGTTATGGAGAGATCTTATCTCGTCCAGTCTATCAGACTATGGAATAATTTACCCGTTACTGTGCAAACCGCAAACACCGTCAATGCGTTTAGAATGCAAGTTCGAACTCACTTAAAATAACCCTTGATAGGATAATAGTTCCTATTCTCTTCTAGGCTAAGACACAGTATTTAAACTATTTAAACTATTTAGAATATTCTTATATTATATTTAAACTAAATTTGAACTAAATTATAAAATGCAGTAGATACTTAATTTATATGCTTTTTTGCTTTGAAACGACTTTTTTATGTATTTTTTTTTCTGAACTATGAACCCAATGCAGATTAATTTTATTTATAGCTCAGTTCTTATTTTTAACACTAATTTATCTAGCACCGACTTATTATTTCGTTCTAAGAAAAAGATTGTAAATCTTGTGTACAAATACTAGCAATAAATTATAATTATTCTTATTATTATTATTATTATCGCAGAGACCAGACGTGTCAATCTTAGCTCCAAGAGGAATAGTAAAAAAGTCGGAAGATAAGGTAGAAAAAAGGTGTAAAACGTGTGCAAAAGTGCGAGTGTATAACTAACATCGTTAAAGTGTAGTGAACTACATGAATTTCAATAAAAAAACTAATAAAAATTTGAATAAATTAGTTGTGAAAAAGAAAAATCTCGTGACAGTTCCTCAATTTTAAATATTTTTGGTCGTTGCCATGACAACATGGCAACCGTGAAAAAATTTGTAGTGATGAATTAAATTAATTTGGGAAAGTGAAAACATAAAATAATATAAAAAAATTAAAGTATTTAAATAAAAAAAGAAAATATAAAAAATATATTTATATTAAATAAGCCATACAGCATCTCTGCCGCACTCAAAATGAGTACGAGCAGTGATTCCGGGCGGGGGGGCAGATGATCCCCTCAATTCAAGTCAAAGAAGAAAGAAGAAAAATAAATCTTCTGTTCCTCTTCCAAGGAAAATATAAAAGGGCCCACTGAAAAGGTCATAAAGGGTTCAATTGAAGAGGCCAAACCTCAAAATTTGCAGCTATCTCCACAGGAGAAGAACGTTGCCAGGACATCCAAGTCTGTCCGTGAAGAGCCTGGGGCAAGAGCCCCAATATCCACGGCTCTTGCTGCAGCATCAGTAGTTGCAGCTGTAGCCAATCCACTAGCGGCGGCTTCATTCCTAGAAGAACGTCCTACGCTGAAGGAAGTTGTTGAAACGGCTTCGGCTTCAGCGCCAAAGCCAAGCGGTGTTGTGATGAGGCCACCGCTTTCTGCAGCGAAGGCAAATGCATCGAAGCAGCTGAAGTCACAGGCATCAGCAACAAGACCAGCAGCAGGACCACGATCCCCAGCAGTAGAGTTAAGGATCTCTTATGCTCAACAGGTAAATGGCAGTTTCAATAAGGGTTCAGCCTTAGAAAGTTTAGGTAAGGGCATCACTCCTCGTCCAGCCCCATTGGACGCAGGTAAGCCTCGGCTTAAGACTGGTGCGGGTCTTCAGGCCTTTTTCGACGGGAAGTGGCAGGATGAGAGCTATGGTATGCAAGCTCGAGCACAGCAATAGATGTCCTCAGAGCGCATACCTAAAAGCGATCTTCCAGGTCATCTCCCGTGAGCAGCTATTTTCCATGGGGATAATAGCTGGGGGAATGGTTGAGGTGTACACCACGACCCTCGAAAGTGTTACCAAGCTTATGCTTGAGGGCATCGAGGTGGATGGTACACACCTTGTGCCGTTTCCACTCAGGGAAAAGACCACAAGAGTCATGTTTTCACGGGTCCCTATGCGAGCTTGCCATGAACACCTCCTAAATTTCTTGGGAAGATTTGGTAAAGTTCATGGCAACGTTCGTGCCATTCCCTTAAAAATTGGACACGAGGGTCTCGGGCGGGGTATCTTCGGTACTAGCCGGGAGGCGTCCATCACCTTGAATAAGGGCTTTTACCTGACCTTATCCGGCTCGAGGCACTGGATAGACGTGGGCACCGACGCGAAATGCCATGTTTGCCATTTGGTAGGGCATTTTATTGCTGACTGCCCCAGGAGAACCGGAAAGAAGGCTGAACCGAGGGTTTCCTCGAAGGAAGCCACTACTACAGTAGTGGATCTGGAAAAGGAGCCTTCGGCCGGCACTCAACCTGCTATTTTGCAGCAGGCAGTGGTTAAGGTGCCTGAAGTTGTCCTAGAGGCAAAAATAGTTATGGCTGTAAACGGCGCCACGTCGGCACGTGAAAACACGGCTACTTCCCACGAGGAGTCGAATAGCCAAGTGGTGAAAAAAAAGAGGATGAGGAGGAAGAAAGTTGACCGTGTGATGCTATCTCCTCCAGAGCCAGCAAAGCCAGTCGCATCAAAGCGGCCGCACTCGGAGGAGGACGATAGTGGAGCTGGCACTTCGAAGGTTGTTGTGAGGGAGGTGGAAGCATCTCTCGAGCAGCTTTCGGACTGCTACATGACCGGCTTGGATGAGACTGGTCTTTCGAGCGTCGGTGGCTACGAGTCGTGTGATAGCATCAGTTCGACTGGTAGCCAATATGAGGTCCCGAAGAGGATGGAGACCCTTTATAGGAAGAAGATCTCCGAAATTCTTGCCCAGCTCCTGTACAAGAAGAATTCAGATAAAATCTGGAGTATTCTTGTAAGGGAGCTGGAGAGGCCAGAGTTGTTACTTCCTCAGCTTCAACTCCTACAACAGGAGTCCAGGAAGAGGAGGAAGTACAACGATGTTGCTCGGTTAGAACGACTTCATAGGAAGGTGGAGGAGTTGATGCAGGAGCATCGCTTGGTCGAATCTCCTCGTCCGCAGACGTCGTACCATCATCGTTTGAGCTTTGCAACTCTTTGAATGTGCAAGATAACTTCTATCAACACCGGGGGTTTAAGTGGACGTAAAAGGTTACACAGCACTATCGAACATGTCAAAATGTTCGATATAGACATCGCGCTTCTACAGGAGACGAACTTTACACAAGCTGACTTTCCTTTTCTTAGTCAATGGTGGGATGTTGAAAAGCTCCAGATTCGGTCTTTTATCGAGACGAATTTCAATCGAAGGGGCTATCAAGCTTCTAGCTTGTCGGCCGAGGTCTCTCGGGTGGCAGCTCTTCTCCCAACTCAGCCGGGGTTGATTCTTTATTTCAATGGAATAAAGGAACGCTTGGCGACACAGACTTACAAGCACAGCTTGGAGTTTGTGTTGCGCGGCCAATCGCGCTGGCTGAGAGAAGGCGATTCTCCAACCGAGTACTTCTTTCAGGCGACTAGACGTCGTACTGCTTCTTGTGAGGTGGAATCGATAATTGATGAATCTGGACAAGTCCTCAACGGACAACAGCTATCAGAATATATTCGAAACTACTACAGTAGTCTCTACTCTGAATCGACGTCGACAACATCCTCGACCCCTTATGAATTTCTTGAGAATATTCCCACTTTCTCTGAAGAAAGTAAGGAGCTCCTGGATACAGTAATCACATTGGAGGAGATGATTGCTGCGACAAAGGATCTAAGGCGACACACTTCACCTGGTTATGACGGCTTGACTCCAGAATTCTTCAAACGTTTCAGGGATTTATTAATTCCTGACCTTTTGGAAGTCTTCAATTCGGCGGTTGAGACGCATTCAGACTTTCCTTCTAGTTGGAGGAGATCTGTTATGCGCTTGATTCCAAAGAAGGGACATTTGCAGAGGATGGGGAACTGGAGGCCAGTAACCCTATGCAATGTAGACTACAAAATCGTCTGCAAAGCATTAGGGGCGATACTCCGCTCAGTGATTGCTTCGGTAATACACCCGGAACAGTCCTATTGTGTACCTGGTCGTAGTATCTACGGCAATATCGTGGTAGCCAAGCATTTGTTTACCTACCATGAACAGACAGGTAGACAAACGGCCATGATTTCACTTGACCAGCAAAAGGCTTTTGATAGTGTCTCGCACGAGTATCTCTTAACTGCTCTCGAGGCATTTCGGTTTCCGCCTAGGTGGCTCGATATCGTCGGGAAACTGTATAGAGATTCAGCGATTTTGATTAAGCATCAAGGACAAGTTCTGCCTCCTATCTCGTTTCATCATGGTATCAGACAGGGCTGTCCATTGTCAGGCATGCTTTATGATCTTTCGTTGGAGCCGCTACTGGTGAATCTTCGTCGAATGGTCGGACAGTATGCGGTTCATCTGCCGTATACCAATGTGAGGCCTCTTATGTTGGCGTATGCGGATGATCTGTCTATTGTCGTGACAAGAGATGAAGCTTTTCCGGTCGCGCGTGCTGTTTTCGAACAGTTCAAACGTATAGCGGGCGCTAAAATCAACCTTAGTAAGAGTCAAGGCTTGTGGTTTGGAAGGTGGAGAGATCGCACAGATACTCCACTGAACATCCAATGGACTAATACTTGCCTGAAGTATTTAGGTGTGTATATCGGACGCGAGAGTAAATCAAATAATAGCCGCATCGCTCTTGAGAAACTCTCTAGAGCTGTAAACTCATGGAGTAGTCGACTGTTTAAATTATCCTTAATGGGTAGGTCAGTCGTGATGAACTATTTGATTACCTCGTCCATCGTTCAGCTGCTAAAGTCTGAGACGTTTGATGAAGGCTTCGTAGGTCTTCTTCAAGCAAAGCGATAGACGACTTTTGGTGCAGAAGACGATGGGTTGCTGAAAGCACGCTCTGTCTGCCAGTCAAGATAGGTGGATTAGGTCTCACTAACTTGGTTGTGAAATCAAGGTGTCTCCAA
Source organism: Dioctria linearis (assembly GCA_963930735.1). Taxonomy (NCBI): domain Eukaryota; kingdom Metazoa; phylum Arthropoda; class Insecta; order Diptera; family Asilidae; genus Dioctria; species Dioctria linearis. The sequence goes on along the minus strand of OZ005743.1, from coordinate 76,331,777 downwards.
GTGCGTGTTTTGCCAGAGAGATAGCTTGATTTCTCAACTGTGGGTGAATGTACTGGGAGGGATCGGCATAGGGGAGTATTACTACCTACTCTCTGTTCGACCACCTTATCCTCGTGACTGGCCACAGGATCTAATCTCAACGATTCAGACCTGGGGCAGAATCAGGCCAGCATTTCACCTTCAGTGGAATGCTCTAAGGTACACGCAATTCGCGTCGATTCCAATCAGGTATAATCCTGAATTTATAGATTCAGTCTTCAGTAATGCTCGGGGTTTTGAAGCTGACACGAATACACTGACAGTTCTCGGAGATATTATTGATATCTCTGGAAACTGTCGAATAAACACTAACACTTCACAACTACACGACCTGACTGCTTCTGCGCGGGAGAGATTTCGCCAACTTGGGACCAGTGACCCTGGCACTAAGTTGGAAGATGCTTTCGTTCTGAACAGGCCACCACACACACCTTTCAGCACACTTACAACACGTGTGCTCCGTGACGTGCTTATGTCAATAAGACATCCGGAGTATACAGGATACAACAGATGGCGAACACACCTCGGGGTGAATATGGGCGTGATGGGAGGGATAACTTGCAGAGTAGGCTACAGTTATCCTTCTAGTTACAAAGATGCTGATGTAGCATTCAAATTGCTGCGTCACAGTCTTGTGCATCCTAATCAGTTGTCACATATTGACCGGCGGGTTCAGAGAATTTGCACAGTTTGTGCTGGTGAAGGCACCCTGTTTCACAGGTTCTTCACTTGTCCGGCTTTGCAGGGTCTAATGGATCTCATGCGCGGTATGTATCAGTTGATCCACCCGAATTTCGGCATTACTAGGACATCGTTTCTATGGGGACCAAAGGTCTGTAGTCGAGTGAATTGTTTGATTAGCTTTGTGTTGACACTGGCCAAATCTACAATTCACCTGTACTACATGAGAGTCGAAGCTGGGAATCAGAACACTGACCCACAACACCACGCACACGCACTTAAGCGCCACTTCGTTGACAGATTGAAGAGACGTTTACGTCTTGAATATCTGGCAACGAACGCAGACACATTCAATTGCACATGGCAGCCACTATCGTCGGTGCAGGACGGAGCTCTTGTCTTTCGCTGGTGATAGCAGGCCACAGCATTTGCAACACTAGTCCATGGGGCTTCTCCCCGCTTAGGAATCGTTGCAAGTGCTGTGGGAAGGACAAGCACTCTGTTAGAGATGCTAAGCTGGAGGGATGATGAGGGCAGTTTGTAGAGGTCTATGATACTACAGGCTGCCCTCGCGGGACTCTATAACGGTATCGCGTAAATTTTTCGTTCGTTCGGCTATTAAGTTTTTAATTCGGTTTCGGTCTCGGTGCTAAATTGCAAAATTTTTTGTTGAAATTCGCTCGTTTAGGGATATTTTTGTTAGTTTATTTTGAAAATTTGGAACTTCTTGGAACTGCCACTTACCCAATTGTCAAAATTGGGGCTACTAAATTTTTTGTACATCTTTTAGATCCTTTTCAAAATTCTTGTGTCCGTTTTTTAGTCTCTTTTCAGAAATTTGTGGTTTTGTTTTACATCTTTGTGTCATTTTTGTTGTTTATTAGTTGTTATAATTGTTTTAAATGTTATTATTTGTCTTTAATTTAAATAAATAATAAAATAAAAGAAAGACATCACATAAGCATTACTTAAAGAAAAAAGAAAGTAACATAACCTGTGCTAACAATAATTAATTATCTTAAATGTAAGCAGGACTACCGATTAGGGAAATTATTAGAAATTATTGTAAAAAACGAAAAAAAAACAAAAGCATGAATTCTATATTATATATATATACAACTTAAATCTATTTGAAATTCTTTTTCTTGCTATTTCTAAATTTTCATCCCCGAAATTTATGAAGCGTTACAAAATGGGGGCTCAACCAAAGCAAAAACAATAAGCCGAAATTGAAAATTATAATATATTTTCTTTTAATAGTCAAAAATTGAATTTCTAGTGGCAATCATCATTAGTTACAAAAAAAAAAAATCAAATAAAAAACATTTCTAAATTTGTTTATCTCTCTAATATTCAGCGTTATCAAAACCGGTCGTCCCAACCAAAACAATAACAGCACGCAAGCGCATTCTCATTAAATAGCTGCAAAAAAAAAAAAAACAAAAAAATGCCATTTAGTATCGCAGTGCTCTAATCGTTCATTCTTAGGTTGTAAATATCAAATTAGTGCTGTGGTATTGAAATGTTACAAAATAATTGACTGTGAACACCAATGTGGATTCGTCGGGTGAATACTGGATACATATACTAAAACTAAGCACATATTCTCAGCATAATTTTTGCGCAACATATAGCAATAAGTGGGTAGTTGTGAAAAATTCACAAAAATTATTATTAACATCAATCTACGTTCAACGTGAATAAGTTGTTAGTGAATTATAATTATAGTGCGAACGATAGTAAGTTCTAGAATTACTATTTCTTAGTTAATAGTGCTTGTACAAAATTTTTCATAACCTTAAATACCATTGTCATAACCTCGGTCACTGGCAAATCAGAGGCACAATTAGTGATCCATGACCTTGAAGATAAGTGACCTTATAACCTTGTATATCTGTGCATCTTATGTCAACAATTATAAACCTAAATGAAAATCGTACTGCCGACTCCGATATTCATAGTATGAAGAACTCGTAACTCCTAAACATTTTAACTCATACAAATGTCATATATTTGTAAATTGGTTATATTACAAGCTAAATTAAAATTTATTTTTTCGACATATTAAAAGCTACATATAGTATTAAATGTCATTCATTTCAGTCCATATATGTAGACCATATAGATAGATGTCCGTATTAGCAGAGTATACTGTGGACATATTCAAGTTAAATTAATTGTAACATATTTCAAACGTAATCTGGAAACTCAATGCACAAGTTCAATTAGGGTACCTATATATAATCATTAATGACTGAAATCGGGGTCATCGTAGGGTTACAATCCGTCTTTTACGCATCGTTTCCAATAAATAACACTTATTGAACTACATGATATATTGTAATTTTCGGGACCATTCTAGAAAAGTAGTTACTATTGAAATTAAAATTGTTTTCAAACAACATTATTAACACAAACTTATAATTATAGGCAGTGTATGAAGTAGAGACGACGTATAATAAAAACACAATTTTCTGTTGAGAATTAAAACTTAATGAATGCTTTATTTCCCATTATCGGCTTTTTATATGATCAGTTTGGTGATTATTACAAATAAGCGATTGATTGTACATTTTTAGTCGCGCCGGAAAGAATTTCCAGACGAAATTTGATACTGCTAAAAATTTATTTGTGCGAAAAAATGCTGACATTTCCAAATCGAGTGAATTGACCTTATTTACTATTAATGGAATGTTTTATAATTGCTGAATATACAAAATTATTGACTTTGAATTAAAGAAATGCACGAATGAAAGAAATTGGACAAATTAAATTATGACTAAATTATAAGGAAATTATTGTATGGAATAAATGCGTTGTTGTATGTATGTATGTTATGCTGCCTGAACAATGTCGAATTAAATAAGTTCTACCTAAGTCCTTCCGGTCCAGTGCATCGAACTCTTTCAAATATGAATTGACTTGCTCTCGTTGTGATCTATTTAAAGTATTAATACCTTTAATTTGAGAAAATAATGGGTTTTCTATAGACGAAAGGTAGTAACAAGTACAATAATTTGACTCACGTTCTAATTTTATTTTAAATGCACTCCAGAAATTGACACCTAAAATTATATTTTGATCTAGACTCTCTACAGCTGAGATTTAAATGATGTTTAATTGATGTTGGAATTCGATGGGAACATTGAAGATACCGTTGACTTTATGAATTGTATTGTCGACAGTTTTAACCTTTTTTAACTGAACTGGTTGCAGTGTTAACCCTAAGGAGAGGAGTGATTGAATTCCTTTGGCTACTGCCACTGACCCACTGGCCCCACTATCTAAGAGTGCTTTCAGTTCATTTCCCCACACTTCTATGTTTAAAAAGGGTCGATTATCATCTTTACTTATCAATTTTAAGGGAGATTTTTTTGTTGATATGGTGGGCATGTGCTCTTTGGAGTTGATTTGTCCCACTCTGAAGCAGCTCCTGGCTCATTTCCCTGATAATGTCTATTTTTGTGAGCAGGTTGGAAGGGAGATATCTGGTTAGGATCGTTAAGAGATATATCGCAGTTATTATGACTGTTGGATATACCTGATGCATTATGATGCCATTCTTGATTATGTTCTTCATTTTCAGATGCAAGGCAATTTACATTCGTAGTTGAAGGTCGATTATTTCCTGTGAAGGGATATCGGTTTCGAGAATATTGCTGATAATTACTATTGGAATTGTTGTTGTGATTATTGGTTTGCCAATTCTGGTTAAAATTCTTATTATTGCCAAATCTTGGGTTATTGTAAAGACTACGATTATGAGCTCTTTGATTAACATTTGCTGGTTGATCAATGCTATATCCGGCGTTGTTTGCGCGGAGAGTTTGCTCACGGTTGGAATAATTCGAATGTGAGTTTATTTTGGCTTGCTCATTAGCTTGCTCCAATCTGCGACAGGCTTTTTCAAGATAGTCTACTGTGTCAAAGTCCATTAGGGAATGGCTGTGACGTACTGTGGAAGCATATTGTTTCGAATTATTTTTACTCGAGTGGTCTGTCGGGGCACATGGGTCAAGCGAAGGAATTGATCCTCCATGTATGAAATATATTGCACAACACTTTCGGATACTTTTTGCTTCCGACTTTTGAGGAATTCTAAAGGACCATCTGACTGTAGTAAGGGTTCAAATTGATCAAGAAATGATTCGACGAAATGTTGGTAGGACATGAATAGTAGTCTTTTGCGTCGGAACCACTTTAGAGCTGAACGTTCTAATATTTCAGAAAGGCAGGGGAGTATTTCAGCTTCCCCTAATTGCCTTGAACGCGCAAAATCAGCTACCCGCTGAAGAAACTCGGAGGCAGACTGGTTTTTATCGTCGCCGCTGAATTTTATGCCCCATTTGTAAAGCATAGGTGATGTTTGGTTATTAAAAGAATGATTCAGAGACATATTTTCATGATGAGGAGGACTAGAGTTCGCGGGTTCGTTAAATAATAAGGATTGGTTAGGTGGCATAATGTCATCATTGAATTTTACCCTTTCGCTAGCAACAGGTTTCGAATTGCTATCGAGCATGACATTATGGGTATATACCTTTCTTTTAAGATCCATTTCTGGTTCACTTTTCTTGGAGTAAATACGAGATTTCCACACTTTGTATAGCTCTTGCTCTATAATTTGTAAGAACATTTTTGTCCTATCTAGAAAGACTGTTTTTTTTAGCATCAGCTTCACCGTCCGAACCGTCAATCCTTTTAAGTCGCTTTTTTTAGCAGGTTAATTCTAATGGATAAACCTTCTAAGGCTTCTCCTGAAATTTCTTCGACATCATCTTCAAATTCCTTCAATAACGCTTCGCATTGATCGAGGTCTTCCTTAGGATCTAAGAATTGCTTTATATCAACTTCACTAGATTCCGGTTCGGCTTAAGTCTGCATTTGCTTTGCCCACCATGCAGTCCTGGCCCTAATCGTATACTGGCCTGGAGATACCCAGCGACATCGCATTTCATACTTGATGTCGGCGTCGGAGCAAAATGTTGCTATTTCAGCAAAAGACATGATTTCTTTTGAATTTAATACAGTTTGCTGATGTGTAGTTCGGAATGACATTCTGTTCGTGAGTTAAGAGTTAAGGGTATATATCCTTAGCAATTAAATTATCCGATCTAATTTAAGATAATATTCCTGAAAAGGTTTACGATTCTTCAATAATGTTCACGAAAATGGAATGGATTTCTAAAATAATATTTCATGTTTTCTTTGCACTATTTATGAACGATTTTAAACGATGTAAAACCGCAACAATTCTATGATTTTTTTTGTTTTTTTTGAAAATTATATTTACGTACCTATTAGTTTTAAATTTTGAAAAATAATATTTTTATTGAGAAGGCAACCCTGGAATCAAAATAAGAATTTAGCTTTTTATTACTAACTACTATATGTTTTTTTTTTCAATTAATTTACGAGGTCTTAATTATTTTAAGCGAGAGTATGACGTGTGTGAAATCATTAAATTTAATTTTCTATATCACCAAGGAATTTAGCACCTGTGAGAGCTAGTCTCGGACGTGGGAGGGAATGCCGGTTTGTGAAGGACAACTCAGTTTTACAAATTCAAAGTGTGGTGCCGGTTTTTAATGGACAACTCAGTTTTTTTAAACTTCAAATATAAATTTTTATTAAATACTTCAATGTATTATAAATTCATTTGCTTAACCTAATATCTCAAATTCATTTACTAAAAAACTAACCTACAAACTACTAAAATTCAATATATAATTCAACAAAAAATTCAACAAAAAATTCAAATAAAACAAAAGAAATTAAAAATTCAAGTAAAATTCAATTAATTAGTGATGATTGCGTTGCCCGTCTCCTTTAATTCGTCTTATTCTAGAAAAAGGAAGAAGAAGAATTAATCGTCTATGAGAAATGAGTTCTAGAACAAAGAAGAAGAAGAAGTCTTAATCGTCTATGAGACACGTATTCCTATATAATTTTAAGAGTGCTATTTTTAGGCACACGGGCAGCAAATTCTACTATAAACAAGAAGAAGATTACAGATTATTCTCTGCAGCAGAATTATTCTTCTGCGTAAATGTGAGCAGCAGATTATTCTCTGCAGCCGAATTATTCTTCTGTTTAGGTGTGGGCAGGAGATTGCAGATTATTCTCTGCGGCAGAATTATTCTTCTGCTTAGGTGTGGGCAGGAGATTGCAGATTATTCTCTGCGGCAGAATTATTCTTCTGCTTAGGTGTGGGCAGGAGATTGCAGATTATTCTCTGCGGCAGAATTAATCTTCTGTTTAGGTGTGGGCAGGAGATTGCAGATTATTCTCTGCAGCAAAATTATTCTTCTGCTTAGGTGTGGGCAGGAGATTGCAGATTATTCTCTGCAGCAGAATTATTCTTCTGCTTAGGTGTGGGACGCAATATTGGAAATAATAGGACTTTCAGATTACTCTCTGAAATATAGAATTATTCTTCTATTTTGGAGGTTGGGAATGATATTCTTGTCGTTCGGATTATTCTCCGAATCAGATGAGCTCTGAAACAAGAATGATTTTCTGCTGCGGCTCGTCGGCTTTATATTGCCGCTGCATCCAGTTATGCGTTCTCGCCTTTCGGTGTTGACCTAGCGACGTTTATTGGATTTGATGACTGAGGCGAAATCAAATGATTTGAGGTAATGTCACAATGTGACATTACAAAATGTAAATATGCAGGAGGGATGGATAATTTAGGTAAGTTTGTGATATTTTGAACAATTTTGTTGAAAATAGTAATAATTTTATATATTTTAGATCTAAAATCTGTTCTTTGGAATGTTTGGACGTCGCTGGACCAAAGGACGGAAGTTTTCATAAATCAGATAAGTGGTTTTCTTTTAATTTATATTAGTCTTGCCTTCTTTGTGTTTTCTTTTCCTTTCTCTTTTAGGTAAAATATTTCGTCGTGGGAAGAATTACATCGGTGGACTGACCATTCTTACTTGCATTTACGTGTCAGATTTTATTATTATTATTAAGTTGTTTATCAATTAATTGAAAAACTCCATGCAATAAACACATCGGTGGACTGAACATCCTCCCGCCTCAAAAAAGGGAAAGAAAAAATTGTAGTGTTTTGAGTAATAAACTTACATTTTGTTGATGAATGATGTGCAGTTTGTCCTTTTTTCTTTTCATTTTTAGTGTCACTCCTCCCGGGATGTCCCACTTATAATATACCTTGGCGTTTCTGATTTTGTCCCAAGGAGTTTGTGTTGTGTCCAATAATTTAGATATAATGGGTGTAGTGACAATTTTTCCTATCAGGTCTGCCGGGATTCCAAGTCTGGCCGTAGGTTGATCTTGAAATTGCTTCTGTGGGCAATTTGAGGGATCCATAAATTGAGCGGGAGGATCAATAATTTGGTCTTCCAGTGACAAGTTAATAGGCTTGGTTGGTGATGCCTTTAACTTAGGCGTGTACTTTGCTGGATCCTGTGTGGTATCTGCATTAATTATTTTGAGTGTCTCGGCGGGCATCATCATGTCCAAATCTGGCATACTTGTTGCTGTAGGTTTCTTCTTTGTAGATCGTGACGCCGTTGGGACACGAGCTCTTGGGCTGCATTCCCTCGGCCTTGGATGAATTCTGGGTTTGTTGTCTCTCGTAGTATCCAGCTATGGCATGCTCTATGGCTTAGAGCATGATGCTGTGGGAAGCCTTGGCCGAGTTGGTACCCGAGCTTCTGGCCAGTACTCTCTTGACCTCGGTTTAAATTTGAGGCTATCATTGTTGTCATATTTTTTAAGTAAGAACCTTTTAATTTCAGGTGATGCCAACCTTGCCTCAAATGGCCTTGCCTTCCTCTTAATAGGCGACGAATGTACCGCGGGTGGTGGTCGCACGATAGCTGATCGGGGTCTGCGTGCCTTTTTGGGTGTTGGTGGCAGTGGGCTGATGGGCCTGATTGGCTTGAAAGATGCCAAGAGCTCGGGAGGTGTAGGTGTGATGCCTACATCTACTGAGTCTAAAGACTCAGAGTTGAAAATTTCTAATAACTCCTCCATGATGAATAAAGAAAATAAAATTAAAAAAAAAAAAAAAAACGAAACTGACACTATTGCGCGCACTTGTCACTGTTCAAACTGAAGTGATTTTTGGCGGGTTGTGGATTCGAATATATTCAAATATAACGGGTGTTTTGGAACTTAGTAGTGCCAGAGAGCAATAGACTTTGGTGGGGATAATTGATGATTGTCAGGAAATGTTGGTGAGAGGGAGAGGATAGTTTTTTGAAATAAGATGGGTGAAAATAATATATTCATTTTGATTATTGGATGAGGAGGAAAGAGCTCTGAAATGTTTCGCTCCAGTTCGTGTTACTGGAGAAATATTATTCTCTTGCATTGGATGATAATGATGCCATCTATTGGTGAGAGGTTTAGTTTCGCTGTGATCTAGTTCAGTTTTCATTTTATTATATTGTAAAGTTGCTGACACTGAACGAGATGGCGACACTTTTGTTTCATTTTTCCATTTTGTGTTGATGGTGGAAAGAGTTATTAAAGTGTAGTGCTTCTTTGCTTTACTTGGTGTATTTCTCCGGTTTTTTCTCTGAGCAATGTGGTGTAGAGGTGTATTATGATTCTTGGTGGACACATATTCTTAATTTGCGGGGAGTAGGAGTTTTCTTGTATGCACTTGATGTTTTGGTGAACATATTGGCATGGTGGAGTATTCCCAAACTCTCTTTAGTTTTTATCCAACTTGGGGTTTGTCGTCGTATAGGTGGATAGCACAGTCGTTGTCGTGCTCTTTATTTCTGGTACTCCTCCGACCAGAATCCACCCCAGTTCGGTGTTTTGGGCTGTAGGTGTATTGCTAGATCCTCTTCTAATTCCATTTTTAATGATGGCGGCATAGATATTTGCTCCGAGAAGAACATCGATTTCTCCTGGAACTGAGAACGTAGGATCTGCAAGAGGGAGGTTGTTTATGTGTTTCCAATTTGACTTCGATTGTCTGTGTTGGAAGCAGATCGGTGATTTTTCGGATTATGAGCATGTTGCCCGCTATTTTAAAATTGTTTTGTAGAGAATTAATTGTGACTGTGGTTTGCTGTACAGCTGTATTAGTGGGAGTTGAACCAAGTCCAATTAATTCTTGGGTGGTTGGAGATCCTTTAAGCTGTAAGAGTTTACAGGCCTTTTCGGTCATAATAGACACTTGAGATCCAGAGTCTATTAATGCTCGGAATGTCATTGTGATTCCGGATGTTGAAGTGACATTGATCAGAGCTGTGGAGAGGAGAGCTCTTTTCATATTGGCGGTTAGAAAACTTTGAACTTGTTGTTCGTCATTTCTACAACCTAAGGGTGTACTTGGTTCAGTTTCCATACTGGAAATTTGGGTGGATTGATTAGGTGATTCTGTCACCGAATCGTTTTGCTCATAGTGGAGCAATGTGTTATGACTTTTGTTACAGTGGTAACACCTTTTATTGCTTGTGCAATTTAAGGTTAGGTGGTTAGGAGATAAGCAATTTTTGCTTAAATGCTTATTTGTGACATCTTCATGTCGTTGTCGGGTGTTCATATTCCTAAAGGTTGGACAGTGAAATATGATGTGGTCACCCTTGCAATGGCTGCAAGAGGACCTTTTTGTAGGTGGGTGAACTGGTGTTGAACTTCTGCTTCTATTAAAGAATCCATAAGTTGGTTTTGGTGAGAATGGTTTTCTCTGTGTCATGTTAGAAGATGTATTTCTATTTCCTATCATTTCCAAGGTTCTGAAGCGAGCCTCTAGGAATTTAGTTAATATTTTTAATTTGGGTAATTCTGTGCTATTGTGAAGGCTCTGCTCCCATAACTGGTGTGTGTCTGGGCGTAACTTTTGTACAGTCAAGTATATAATTATAGGATCCCAATTGTTTGTTTCTACACCTAAATTTTGTAATGCTAATAGCGCCTCTGTTATATTGTCTAGTAGCCTTTTGATACTTTCCGCAGTATCATGATTTGTGGTTGGGAGAGACAATAATTTTTTAAGTTGTACGTTGACTAGGATTCGCTTATTTGAGTAGCGTTCCTTTATGAGTTGCCAAGCTGGTTTATAGTTTGCGTCGCATATTTCATAATGGCTGAGCAATTTTTCAGCTTCTCCTATTAGATTAGTTTTTAAAAAATACAACTTGTCAACGTCTCTTAAATTATTGTTGTTGTGTATAACCGAATTAAATAGATCGTGAAATGAGATCCATGTCGAATATTCACCATTGAATGTCGGCAGCTTGATTCTAGGAAGTCTTTCGCTATTGCATGACATTGTGCTAGCAGAATTTGTCTGTGTGTAAGGTGGATTGCTGACAGATGGTGTTCGTGTTAATCTGTCTATGTCTTCTTCCATGCTTGCTGCTTTTTCAATGTAGTACTCCTGAACCTCGCTGAATGTTTCTTCAGTGAGATATGCTAATTGGAGATCTTCTTTTCTTACTCACCTTTGTATGGACCTGTGCCGAATTTGGAAATCTTTCCAATACTCGGTGAACGTTTGTAGGCGTTTTTCTGTCGATTTGACAGTTTTATTTTTTCCATCTCTTTGATGCCTTCTAAATAAGTCTTCCATTAAATCTTTGACTTCTATTTGGGACCGTACCAACTCTGACACAGAGTCAATGGTTTCGTCACCAACGTCAGATGGAATGGATTCGTCATCTTTCGACATTTTGTATGGAAAGGCTTGAATCACGTGATATTAAGCAATGTATTCAATTTTATATTTGATTGACTGAGTTATCCGGCTTTGAAGGACCAATGTGAAAGCTAGTCTCGGACGTGGGAGGGAATGCCGGTTTGTGAAGGACAACTCAGTTTTACAAATTCAAAGTGTGGTGCCGGTTTTTAATGGACAACTCAGTTTTTTTAAACTTCAAATATAAATTTTTATTAAATACTTCAATGTATTATAAATTCATTTGCTTAACCTAATATCACAAATTCATTTACTAAAAAACTAACCTACAAACTACTAAAATTCAATATATAATTCAACAAAAAATTCAAATAAAACAAAACAAATTAAAAATTCAAGTAAAATTCAATTAATTAGTGATGATTGCGTTGCCCGTCTCCTTTAATTCGTCTTATTCTAGAAAAAGGAAGAAGAAGAATTAATCGTCTATGAGAAATGAGTTCTAGAACAAAGAAGAAGAAGAAGTCTTAATCGTCTATGAGACAAGTATTCCTATATAATTTTAAGAATGCTATTTTTAGGCACACGGGCAGCAAATTCTACTATAAACAAGAAGAAGATTACAGATTATTCTCTGCAGCAGAATTATTCTTCTGCGTAAATGTGAGCAGCAGATTATTCTCTGCAGCCGAATTATTCTTCTGTTTAGGTGTGGGCAGGAGATTGCAGATTATTCTCTGCGGCAGAATTATTCTTCTGCTTAGGTGTGGGCAGGAGATTGCAGATTATTCTCTGCGGCAGAATTATTCTTCTGCTTAGGTGTGGGCAGGAGATTGCAGATTATTCTCTGCGGCAAAATTAATCTTCTGCTTAGGTGTGGGCAGGAGATTGCAGATTATTCTCTGCAGCAGAATTATTCTTCTGCTTAGGTGTGGGCAGGAGATTGCAGATTATTCTCTGCAGCAGAATTATTCTTCTGCTTAGGTGTGGGACGCAATATTTGAAATAATAGGACTTTCAGATTATTCTCTGAAATATAGAATTATTCTTCTATTTTGGAGGTTGGGAATGATATTCTTGTCGTTCGGATTATTCTCCGAATCAGATGAGCTCTGAAACAAGAATGATTTTCTGCTGCGGCTCGTCGGCTTTATATTGCCGCTGCATCCAGTTATGCGTTCTCGCCTTTCGGTGTTGCCCTAGCGACGTTTATTGGATTTGATGACTGAGGCGAAATCAAATGATTTGAGGTAATGTCACAATGTGACATTACAAAATGTAAATATGCAGGAGGGATGGATAATTTAGGTAAGTTTGTGATATTTTGAACAATTTTGTTGAAAATAGTAATAATTTTATATATTTTAGATCTAAAATCTGTTCTTTGGAATGTTTGGACGTCGCTGGACCAAAGGACGGAAGTTTTCATAAATCAGATAAGTGGTTTTCTTTTAATTTATATTAGTCTTGCCTTCGTTGTGTTTTCTTTTCCTTTCTCTTTTAGGAAAAAATATTTCGTCGTGGGAAGAATTACATCGGTGGACTGACCATTCTTACTTGCATTTAAGTGTCAGATTTTATTATTATTATTAAGTTGTTTATCAATTAATTGAAAAACTCCATGCAATAAACACATCGGTGGACTGAACAGCACCCGTGTAATTATATGATTCTATTCAAAATTTTAAATGAAAGCGAAAATAAAGGTAGTTGAAACGATGTGGTACCAAACTAGTTTTCCGCTTTATGATTTCCATTGCCTGCTGCATATATTTAAGTTTGTGTTAATAATGTTGTTTGAAAACAATTTTAATTTCAATAATAACTACTTTTCTAGAATGGTCCCGAAAATTACAATATATCATGTAGTTCAATAAGTGTTATTTATTGGTAACGATGCGTAAAAGACGGATTGTAACCCTACGATGACCCCGATTTCAGTCATTAATGATTATATATAGGTACCCTAATTGAACTTGTGCATTGAGTTTCCAGATTACGTTTGAAATATGTTACAATTAATTTAACTTGAATATGTCCACAGTATACTCTGCTAATACGGACATCTATCTATATGGTCTACATATATGGACTGAAATGAATGACATTTAATACTATATGTAGCTTTTAATATGTCGAAAAAATAAATTTTAATTTAGCTTGTAATATAACCAATTTACAAATATATGTCATTTGTATGAGTTAAAATGTTTAGGAGTTACGAGTTCTTCATACTATGAATATCGGAGTCGGCAGTACGATTTTCATTTAGGTTTATAATTTTTGACATAAGATGCACAGATATACAAGGTTATAAGGTCACTTATCTTCAAGGTCATGGATCACTAATTGTGCCTCAGATTTGCCAGTGACCGAGGTTATGACAATGGTATTCAAGGTCATGAAAAATTTTGTACAAGCACTATTAACTAACAAACAGTGTAACGGTCCAAGAACGCTTGCATAATCCCTCAAGGTACTGGTCAATGAACCAGTGCCATATCTAAACTACGCCAAGAATCCAAGTCCAAGAACTTGTACTCTAGCGGAGAACAAAAGAGTTTATTTCGCTATACAAACATTTTGGTGACCCCGACGTGATACAGGCACATTGCTGTATCATACAATCAGCCATTTCAAGAAAACAACTTTAAATCTTTTGTAGACGACAGCCTCAATCAACATGGATCAATTGGCAAACCAGCAACAAGCAACTGGCAAAGAGATTCAGACTATAATGGAGAATTACAGGAAAGATTCCTCAAGCCGAAAAGATCTGCCTTACTTCAAAGAAAAATTGCGCAGACCACAAGAGGCATGGGATAAATTCGAAGATGCAGACAACATTATAAGAACCCAGCATGGAGAAGAGTTGCAGCATCAATACTTCGTGAAGGATTATTATAATGCTGTCAAAGAAATCTGCGAAGCTTACCAAGAGCAGATGGCGACTAACATAGATGCATTGGAGGCTGGATCAACGCCGATAATAAAAAAGAACACTAACACGAAGCTTCCTATTATTGAGGAGGAAACGAGTGCACCATCGCAGTCTCTGGATCAGAATAAGCAACAAAATGCACTCATGATAGACGCCCAGTTTGAATCAGACAAAATGATTATCTCCCAAGAAGTTCACAGAGTAATAAGGAAACAAAAGGGAGTCATACAATCTTTAAATCGACTCCTCACCAGCCTTACCAATGAAGATCAACAGCAGTCTCAACAGTATTATGAAGTGAAGTTAAAGACAATCGATCACTATTGGGCTCAAATCGAACAATACAACACTTTGGTATGGGAGCTTACTGAAGACCCAGCCCAGGTAGGATATATGATCGAGTTCAACAGATAATGCAAGCATTAAGCTACCAAAAATAACTTTGCCTAGTTTCGATGGTGACTACTTAAAGTGGACACAGTTTCGCGACTTATACGAACAACTAATTCATTCCCAAGGCATAAGCAAGGCACAAAAAATGTTTTACCTGACCAGCAGCTTAAGTGGTGAAGGAAGAGCATTAATACAGCATCTTGCAGCAACTGAGAACAACTACGATACAGCCTGGGATATTCTTCAATCACGCTGCGAAAACAAAATGTTGCTATGTACAACACTTCTCAATAGATTCTTAACGCTACCAAATCTTCAACATGAATCAGCAGCTAGATTGAAGAATATTCATGATGTCACAAAGGAATGCATCCATGGTTTGAAGAACTTGGGAATTGCTACAGAATCTTGGAGTCCATTACTTGTGCATCTGATCATCAAGAAGTTTGATAAAGATACTCATTCACTTTACGAGCATTCTTTGGAATCGCCAAGTGAGCTACCCACCATCAAACAGGTATTGAAATTCTTGGAGATGCGATTTCAAACATTGGAAGCATTTGTTCTACGAAATATTACGGCATATCAACCCGACCGTATACTCGATATCAACTCTTGGCCAATTCCACACAATATCCAATTGGCAGATCCAGAGTTCAATAAGCCTGGTCGGATTGAGTTTTTAATAGGGGCTGAGCTATATTACGAACTATTGTCCATTGGACAGATTAAGCTCGGTCCAGACCGACCAACATTGCAAAACACTGCGTTTGGATGGATCTTTTCAGGAGCGATCCGAGGAAAGAAACCTGCTTTAGTGACATGTGGCATTTGCAGTGAAAGTGAAAGAACTGAAAATCTCCTTGAGACGGTTTGGAAGCTAGAAGAAATTGATTCTTCGGACGAATGCTCAAACCTAACAGCAACAGAACAAAAATGCGTAAACCATTTCCATCAGAATGTCAAAAGAAGCAGAGAAGGAAGATTTATCGTGAAATTACCATTTTTAAATGATTCAACGAAACTAGCAGAATCCAGGGACATCGCATTAAAAAGATTTCTGTCACTAGAATGAAAATTCAACAGACACCCTACGATAAGGTCGCAATACGTTGAATCTATGAATGAATATTGCAGACTCGGCCATATGAAGGAAGTAAACCCTACTGAGATCCCCAAGCAACATTTTTTCTTACCACACCATTGTGTGCTAAAGCCTGACAGTAACACCACCAAGCTCAGAGTGGTGTTTGATGCATCGGCAAAAACTTCATCTAATATATCGTTAAACGATATCCTACAGAAGGGTCTCACTACCCAAGATGAATTATTTTCGATTCTCAGCCGATTCAGGCTACCAAAATTCGAGTTCACGGCTGACATCGAAAAGATGTATCGGCAAGTTCTACTTGATGAAAACGATCAAAACTACCAGCTGATCCTTTGGAGAGACAATCCAGTTACACCTTTGAAAACCTTCAGTTACACAAAAACAGTTCACAGTTACATACGGATTAACCTCAGCTCCATTTTTGGCAACAAAATGTCTGCAGTCTTTAGCAGACATGGAGAGAGAACGGTTCCCATTAGTCGCAGAAGTTTTGAAAAGGGACTTTTACGTCGACGAAGTAATGACCGGATCTAACAGCTTATCTGAGTCCAAGGAAATGCAACGACAATTAAAGAATTTACTTCAGTCCGAGGGCTTTAATCTGCGGAAGTGGTGTTCAAATCACCCACAATTAGTTCAAAACATTCCGAAAGTTGACATTGCACTAGAGCTCAACTTTAATGAGGAATCGGAAGAATACATCAAAACGCTTGGCCTGACCTGGCTACTAAAAACAGATGCCTTCGCAATAAAAACAGCCTGGCAAGACACCAAACGGATTACCAAGCGAACTGTATTGTCTGACATTGCCCACATATTCGATCCTCTAGGCTTCGTGAATCCCGTGACTGTAACGGCAAAGATTTTCATACAGAAACTATGGTCGCTAAAGCTGGACTGGGATGCAGCCATACCCACTGAAATGCACACAACCTGGCTTAAGTTTCGAGAAGGTCTAAAGCAACTGAGTGATATCAACATTCCAAGACATGTTGCCTCAACTCAACAGCCAAGTTCAGTACAAATTCATGCGTTCTCCGACGCATCTGAACGAGCCTATGGAGCTGCAATTTATGTCAGATCAATATCGCACGATGGGATAGTCGTAGTACGATTATTATGTGCCAAGTCCAAGGTGGCACCCATAAAAACTACAACACTACCTCGACTTGTGTTATGCGCTACAAAATTAGCTGCTCAATTCACTCAACGTGTTGTAAGAGATATGAAGTTGAATAGTCAAAAGATCTACTATTGGACAGATTCAGAGATCGTTCTCGCGTGGATTAATGCAGAGTCTTCTACATTTCATACGTTCGTCGCGAATAGAGTAGTTTCTATTCAGAGGCAAACGAAAACAGAGCAATGGCGACATGTGAAATCCGCTGAAAACCCCGCAGACCTCGTATCGCGTGGAATACCCCAGAGCAATTAAAGAACTGCAACATTTGGTTTCATGGACCACCATTTTTACATGGCTCAGACCACATTTGGCCGTCTAACTATTCCAAAGTGGACACTGGTCTGGAAAAGAAAAAATCTAAGATTGTGTTAACCGCCTCAAGAGAATGCTCACCATTCAGCAGTGTCATCAAGCACAGAAATTCAGTCAAGAGGCTGCAGAGAATAATGGCATACGGTTTAAGATTTACTTTTAATGCAAAGCCAAAAAATCAACATAAAAGGGGCGAGGCTTCAATAAGCATTCAGGAATTGGAGGAAGCGCTCATCGTAATCTTAAAAGAGATACAACAAGAAGGATTCATGGATGATATCAACCAACTAAATCGAACTGGAACGGTTAACAATAGTAGTTCATTAAATAGCCTCGCACCCTTCATTGACGAGGAAGGTGTGATACGAGTAGGAAGAAGGCTAGACCACTCAAATCTATCATACGAGTCAAAACATCCAATATTGCTGCCTTGTGCTCATCCAGTCACTAAGCTACTAATGACAGACATTCATAACAGCAACCATCATGCTGGCCCCCAAACCTTACTGGCACTTACACGACAAAGGTTTTGGCCAATCAGGGGAAGACTATTGCCAGATCGATCGTGCAGAACTGTGTTCGCTGCAACAAGGTCAAGCCCAAGCTCATGACTCAGTTAATGGGAAATCTCCCCGCAGCCAGAGTTCAACCCGCTAGACCATTTATAAATTCCGGAGTGGACTTTTGCGGCTCCATTTGGACACACTTCAAATTAAGAGGGAAACGCCCCCAAAAATCATACATCGCAGTATTCTGCTGTTTCGCTACAAAGGCGACGCATCTAGAAGTGGTGAGCGATCTGACGACAGAAGGATTTCTCGGGGCACTTAAGCGGTTTATAGCGAGACGAGGGCATTGTCTGAACTTATATTGTGACAACGCCACAAACTTTGTAGGAGCCAGAAATTAGCTGAATGAGCTTCAAGACATCATACACTCAAATAGATCTCAAGAGAAGATTACTTCAATGTGCCAGGGAAAGGGTGTGGAGTTCCATTTCATCCCACCACGCGCCCCACATTTCGGTGGATTATGGGAAGCAGCAGTAAAATCAGCAAAATCGCTATTATACAAGGATGTCGCTGCAGCTTCTCTGACATATGAAGAGCTAACTACACGCACATCTGAGATCGAAGCCATAATGAATTCGAGGCCAATAACCCCGTTATCGTCCAATCCGAATGATCTGACAGCATGAACGCCCGGACACTTTCTTGTGGGGGAGCCCCTGACTTCAAGAATTGATCCACATTCAAGTACACAACAAGTGGGTCCAGCGGGAAGATGGAAATTGGTGTCGCATATAAGGCACGAATTTTGGCGTCGATGGTCTCACGAATACCTATGTGAGCTGCAGCAAAGACACAAGTGGAAGCAGCAATCCATGAACGCTCGCCCTGGCATGATGGTGTTAATCAAAGAAGATAATTTGCCTCCCCTCAGATGGCAGCTCGGCAGGATTACCCAGGCAATTCAGGGAAAGGACGGCTTGGTTCGAGTTGCTGACGTCAAAACCACGTCTGGAACTCTTAGAAGACCTATACTTAAACTGGCACCTTTGCCAGTAGATGATAAAGATGACGTACGAGCGAATGAAACACAGGAAAGGTTTCCGAGACGCAGAGCTGACAAAGATCAAGAGGACGCAAGTCCAGGACCTGCCAAAATATCACGACGTTCGGCAAGCCCTGCACTCACCACGCTCCTATTCACGTGTCTCATACTGCCGATTCTACGAAAGTCACCAGTAGAAATATCGCCGTTTAAATCTCAGCCGGGCATATATTTCGAAAACTTAGGCTCTACCCATTTGATCTCTAATGAGTGGAATCTAGTGGTGTACTACGACATGGACAATTATTGGAAGGAATTCAACAGCATTAGTAATGGCATCAACAAACTACAAAATATCCGTAATATCTCAACAGACACATTGTACTGCTCGCTGATTCTGAAGCAATTCACGATTCTACAGACCGAATTGATCAGCAATAATGAACTACTTTTATCAAATCCAAGGAAATGTAGTGCTAGAGCCCCATTGGATATAGTAGGGAATATAGCCAACTCTCTATTTGGAGTCCTTGACTCTGAATATGCAGAAAATATGGCCTCCACTATTAACAATATTATAAACAACGAGGACCACTTGTTGAGCTTAATAAAAAATCAAACATCCTTAATTGATTCCACGGCCAACATTTTTAAGAAGGACGAAGAAATCATCAGACACCAGTTCAATGAGGTAGATTTTCGCCTACGTCAAATAATCAATAACATCAATAACATCACAGAAGAGCTTCATCAACAAAGACTTGCACAGCTATTTATGTCATCAGCCATACAGTTAACGTTAATGACATCAACTTATCGACGCGTGCAAGCTACCATGCTAGACGTGATCATAGACACACATCGCGGCAAGATAAATCCTCAGCTACTTTCCCCGAGACAGTTAAAACGAGAACTAATTACGATAAAAGACCATTTACCAGCGACTTTAAGGCTCCCAAGGAACCGCGAAACTTTGACTCAGATCTACAGTTTAATGACTATAGAAAGTCGAGTCGCCGACAAATACGTAATATTCAGAATCAAACTGCCACTGTTTGCATATGAAGAATTCGAACTATTTCGAATTATTCCTGTTCCAGTGGCAATCAATAACACCTTTATGGCTATCAAACCTTCGGCTGATTTTATAGTAATTAACCTGCATCGGGACCAATACTACCCCCTTAGCGAACAAGAATTAGCCACATGTGAAACCATGGAAAGGGCTACTTACATGTGTAAACAGAAACACCCTATATACAGAAAGGGAGCCAACATCAGCGCCTGTGAGATGAGTTTCATAAATCGGGGAACACCTTCACCGAACTGTCAGGTAATGTAGACTGAAAACAGTCCCAAGTGGATACAATTATTTAATCCCAACCGATGGATTTACTCATTAAAAGAAAAAACGTCAATAAATGTGGTATGCCAAAAAACCGTATAAACGCAGATGCTTGAAGGATCTGGAATTCTGAAAATCCAGAGCAATTGCGCAATAAAGCAAGAGGTTATTACAATTCAAGCCCACAATGTCTACCCGAGCGCGATGCGAACATCACTTCTGCCAACGGAGAATTTGGGGGATCTTATTTCATCAAAGCACCTGAAAGAAATGCAGCACAGCTCTATACGCTATCAAGCTCACTTGGATGAGCTCAAAAAATTGAGCGAGGGTATTGCCGAGCTACAAAGAAACCAACAGTTACCAAATGAGATAAAGCCAGTCGATGTGCATCATTTCACCTTGGGCTACTCAGCACTTGTCATTGGACTACTTATTGCCGCCTGCTTGATATACAGGTGGGCAAAACAAAAATGCAGCAAGTCTGAACTGAGCAAGGCTATACCCACAAGGAGTTCTGGAGAGCCTTTCACAATTAGCATTCGTGATGAGGAAGTTTGAACAAGCTGTTCAACGCGAGGAAGATGTTCAGGCAGCATAGCATACATACATACAACAACGCATTTATTCCATACAATAATTTCCATATAATTTAGTCATAATATAATTTGTTCAATTTCTATCATTCTTGCATTTCTTTAATTCAAAGTCAATAATTTTGTATATTCAGCAATTATAAAAAATATTCCATTAATTGTAAATAAGGTCAATTCACTCGATTTGGAAATGTCAGCATTTTTTCGCACAAATAAATTTTTAGCAGTATCAAATTTCGTCTGGAAATTCTTTCCGGCGCGACTAAAAATGTACAATCAATCGCTTATTTGTAATAATCAGCAAACTGATCATATAAAAAGCCGATAATGGGAAATAAAGCATTCATTAAGTTTTGATTCTCAACAGAAAATTGTGTTTTTATTATACGTCGTCTCTACTTCATACACCGCGCTAATTATAGGCAATGTAATCAGCAGTTCAAACAGTGTAACGGTCCAAGAACGCTTGCACAATTCCTCAAGGTACTGGTCAATGAACCAGTGCCATATCTAAACTACGCCAAGAGTCCAAGTCCAAGAACTTGTACTCTAGCGGAGAATAAAAGAGTTCCTTCGCTATACAAACAGAGATGATATAGATACAGGGAACGCAACACCAATCGTTCAAATACGTTACGAAGTTTCACCTGCAATTCAACAAAGGCTAGCTAGGGAATTAGAAAGAATGAAGTCACAAGGAGTCATAGAACCGTCGATGAGTCCATGGTGCTCCCCAGCCGTCTTAGTAAAGAAAGCTAATGGTAAAGATAGACTGTGTGTGGATAGCCGCAAGTTGAATCAAGTAACTAAAGAATGTGCCTGTCCCCTACCTCGAATATCTGAAATCTTAAATCGTCTGAATAAAGCAAATTTCCTCTCTTCTATCGACTTAAAGGATGCCTTTTGGCAGATCCCCTTAACCGAGCGTGCCAAAGAAAAAACAGCTTTTAGCGTACCAGGTCAGGGATTATGGCAGTTCGTAGTTATGCCCTTTGGGCTCACTAATAGTCCAGCCACACAACCACGACTGATGGATCGCTTATTTGGCCCCACCGAAGAAGACATTTTTACCTATTTAGATGATTTAATTATCGCAACAGAAACCTTTGAAGACCACATGAAAACCTTATTCCGTGTTGCAAGCCGATTAGCAGAACCTAACTTAACAATAAATCGTGAGAAATGCCAGTTTTTTCGTAATAGCTTGAAATATCTCGGTTTCATCGTTGATGCTAAAGGACTCCGAACCGACCCCGAAAAGGTTCAGCCAATGGTAGATTTCCTAAACCCAAGAATTATACTGAATTGAAACGTTTCATAGGGCTTGCGTCATGGTATCGGCGTTTCTTTACAAATTTTTCTGAAATAGCTGGTCCTCTTCACAATTTAACGATTAGCGGCAAAAAGCGTCTAGAGTCGCTCCTACAAAATCAATATCACTTCCAAGACTCGAGCTATGTGGAGCTGGTTTACTCTCCAGTCTAATGAAACAAATCAAAGCTGACATAAATATCACGGACAGTTCCATTGTCGCATGGTCCGACTTAGAAGTCACCTTGTCCTGGATTCAAAAACAGCCATCAACTTGCAAAACATTCATCGCAAATCGAGTGGCAGAAATCCAGGAAAATATCCATCCTCGATTATGGCGATATGTACCATCCAAAAGTAACCCAGCAGACTGTGCCTCTCAGGGACTTAACCCGGACGAACTTGTCGAATCCAAGCTTTGGTGGAACGGACCATCATGGTTACAGCAATCCAGAGAGAATTGGCCAAAACAGCCCTCATTTCACAAGTGCTCTGAACTTGAGATCCGAACAGTCAAGGCATTGACTTGCACTGGCCTAGAAATTGAATGGTTGACAAGGTACTCCTCGTTCCCTAAACTAGTAAGAATTGTCGCTTATTGCAAAAGATTTTTTAACAACTGCAAATCTAAAGGCACAATTAAGCAGTCTAGCTATTTCACATACTCCGAGCTACAAGAAGCTGAGAATAGTATCGTGTCGATTGTACAGCAGATAGCATTTCCAAATGAGTTCCACTGTCTTAAATCAAATAAACCAATTTCAAAGACAAGCCGCATTCTCACCTTCAATCCATATTTAGACCACAAACAATTAATCCGAGTCAGCGGCAGACTCGAAAATTCTATACTGACCTATAATCAAAAGCACCCAATCATCCTACCAAACGACCATCATATGTCAAGGATTATCATTGATAACATCCATCATTGTGCATTACATGGAGGTATACAACTTACCCTCAATTTATTACGTAAAAAATGCTGGCTGCTAAATGCCAGAAACACTGCTCGTCAGCAATTACGAAAATGCATCCCCTGCTTCAAAACAAAACCAACGCCATCTATACAGATTAGGGGAAACCTTCCATCAGCACGAATCACCCCTGCATTAACCTTCGAACACACTGGCGTCGACTATGCCGGTCTCATTGACATAAAACGTCAAAAATAAGAAACGCTAAAATCATGAAGGGATATCTAAGCATTTTTGTATGCATGGCGACCAAAGCCATTCACATTGAAGTCGTGTCGGAATTGACGACAGCGGCATTCATCGCTGCGTTGAAGCGATTCATAAGCAGCCGAGGCTTAAGACATTTCCACATGACAGTTCTACTGTCACAGAGCTTGCAAGCATTACATGGCATTTCAACCCACCATCAGCGCCACACTTTGGTGGATTATGGGAGGCAGGAGTTAAGGCAGTAAAAACGCACATGAAGCGAACCTTACAAAACCGCATTTTAACTTTTGAAGAACTGTCAACAGTAATATGTCAAATCGAAGCTTGCGTAAATTCCAGACCGCTGTCACCGCTTTCCAATGATCCAAGCGATTTTAATATTTTAACTCCTGGGCATTTTTTAATTGGTCGAAATCTGAAGACAATTCCAGAACCATCTATTACTAATAAAACAACTTCCCTCAAACGTTGGAAATATGTCCAATGGTTGACAAATCAATTATGGAAAAAATGGTCAAAAGAATATCTTCAAGGTTTACAAGCTCGTAAAAATGGAAAACACCAGAAGATAACCACAAAATAAATGATTTAGTTTTAATACAAAATCATCATTGTCCAACCACAAAATGGCCGGCAGGTCGAATAATAAAAATCAACCCAGGCCAGGATAAAAAGGTCAGAGTAGCAACTGTCAAAACACAGAATACTCAAATAATTCGGCCAATTATTAAATTATACAAGTTACCCATTTAAACAAAACTATAATTCAACAAAATTTTCACATCGGAAATCAAAAATAAATAACATCCCACACGAAGCACAAACGATCCCACATGGTCAGCACGAAGCACGACATTTGTTTTTCTCAGCCATACCAACATGAATTGAACAAAATTGAAAAAATTCAACAAATTGAATGATAGAATATTTTTAATATAAACAATAATAATAATAAATAATATTACACCACAAATATATAAATTTGTCCCCGAATAATATTATTCAATTCAAAAAGTGAAGCGTGTAGGCCCTAATTAAACAAAATAAAGCAATACAACAGCAATACAAAATTCAGCCAACTTCAGTTCAAATCTGAAAATTATCATCACTTGACAAGCACACATGGAAGAGATAAGACCACCATCGTTAGTTTTCTTTTCATTTGGTTAATTTTTTGAGTTTTTATCATTTTCTTTATAATCTCTTTAAAAGTTTGGTTTGTTTTTACTTTATTATTTGTTGAAATCAACATCAGTCATGGAATCTCTGCCATGCTAAGACGATTATCTATGGATCGATGACATTCCCGATCTAGAGAATATTCAAATAAGGGGTCCTTCGCTAGTTGAGACTACTCCAATAAAGGATAAGTTAAGAGCAACAGAGATGCCCAAACCACCAAGGTTATTCAAGCCTCCATTCGTGGCAGTCCCAGCTACCAAACAGGTGTAGGCACTCGCACGGGGCCCAGGTATTCGAGTCCATACCATCTCGACGCCCAACTGGGACAAAACGCGAAAATCGTGTTGAATATCCCAGTTCTGCACCGAAAAGGGCACGGATACTCCCACAACTTCCCAGTTTGAAATCGCTACAAGAACAAAATTCATATCCAGTCAAAGTACATGAACCACGTCCCAGCTCAAGTCCAAAACAAGCCAAACTCCCACAGGCAACAACGAGTCGAAATGAGACCGAAAAAAGTGTAGAATGTGCCAGCTCATCGCCAAAGGATTTCAAAAAACCACGTCCAAAAACGCCACGACTAGCTGAGGAACCAGGTACCAGCTCAGCTCCAAAACCAGTGCCGGCAAATGATGAAGAAAGGGCACGTCCAGTAACACGAACAAGAGTACTTTTTCAGGACGCAATTTTGCCTCCGACAAACTTCAGCATTGATCCAGTTCTGTGGGGTGAGATCCGCAGGCAGCCCACATCATGGGAAAAGGCCTTGACAGCAAGAAAATGCCTCAGGGTACAAACCGATGAAGGCGACACTCTCCGTTTCATCAAAACATCAAACGGAAAAATACGCATACGCCTACAGGTCAAGAAACGTAAGTTTTTTAAAAAAAAAACTCTTTCTAATCCTGGTACTAATAACAACGAACGCTACAGGACAAACAAACACTAACTTTATTTTAAAAACAAAATTACTTCAATCAAAAAGTAATTCTCCAGCCACCTTCTTTTTTCTTTGAGGCGGGAGGATATTCCGTCGCGGAACAATAATCTAAAAAATATAAATAAAAAAAAACTCACTGTACATATCAAGTGCCACAGCAACTCCTGGCCCTTTATAGGCATTGCCTGTATTCATTCGGGCTTTTTTTAAAGAAATTTTTCTTCTAGGCCTTTGGCCTTATATAAATGTACCTAAAAAGGAAAACAAAACAAGCAAAAATTAAAAGTCTCAGATCATTACGATCTGAGACTTTTACATGAAAATTATACTCACTTAAAACCGTGGAATCCAACTCCATCGATACACGGCATTCCTCCTCAAATGCCGCAGAACCATCAGTACGTATAAGGCTGGAAATATAAACATTAAAATACATTAACACAAATAAATAAACAAAAATTGAAGAATCTTACCATTTTTACGACCACTGCCGTCAACATTCAGTGACATTTGTATCACAGGCAGCTGGTACGTTTTCTTCTTTTTCCATTTGCTAATGGATATCTCCACTACGCCAACGACAACGAAAAATCTCCATGACGACGCGCGCTACTACATAGCGTCAAGGCAACGGCAACTGACAGACGCACTGCTCCCATTGTATTCCCGGCTATAAATAGCGAGCTGTTGGGCATAGCAAATCACTTGCAAATTGAGCAGCCAACAAGACAGATCGGAAGCGCTAAACCGAAATTAAATCTTGAATAGGAAGGGAAGAATTGAACCCTATTTTTATTAATTAAATATATTAAATTAAATTATATTTTTCAGCACCCCCAAAGCTAAGGTAGTTTTGAACCTGGCAAACTCATGAGCAGTGAATGAAGCCTATTCTGTTTGTACCTCATTTAGAGATTCTTTCTAATCTCGTTTTTATATTTTACAGGTTAAACGTGAAGTAGTAGCGATTTATTATTTGGATTCTGAGTTCGATTTATTTTCTTTTGGATTTTTATTTTGAAATTATCATTTGGATTATTATTTGTATCATCTTGTTTGGTTTTATTATTTTATTAGTTTATTTTTTTTATAATTATCATTTTTTGTTAGCGAGTAAGCATTGAATTATTAGGCTAAGGTAAATTTTGTGAAGAATAAAAAATATATATTGACATCTAAGAAATTTGTGTTCAACAGTCTTATCCACCAAACCGTCACCTCCCCTTTTTTATGTAAAGCCCATATTGGGACTTCACAGATAGCGATATCTTTCCCCTTGATTTGCATATCAAGGGCTAACTTCGCTGCCATTGAGTTGGCGAAGACGTCAGCCTGGAAGACAGTGGTGTGTTTTCCAAGTGAGTACTCCATTCCAAAATCAGGCACGGGAAAGTAGACAACTGCCCCAGCTCCCTCATTAGTGAGAGAGCCGTCGGTGAAAATTTTTAGAGCAGACCGGGGAAGGCACGATAAGGCACCTCCCTCAGTCCACGATTCTCTTGCAGGAAAGCTTACAGAGAAGCAACGTTAGAAACAAAGCTCAGGTACTATCGCATTCCGTGGCAACCCGGCCAGAGGGTTTTCCAAATCCAGCCAATAAGCCATAGAGCAATGAAAAGAGCCAGTCCAGCCATCCTCCTAACATCCCCATAAGCGCATTCTGCACACAGCCGTTTTGGCCTCTGCCTGAATGACAAGATCCAGGGGTGGCAGACTGAGTAAGACCTCAAGAGCAGCAGTAGCCGTAGATCGCATGGAGCCCGTATTTCCCAAGCAGGCAAGCCTTTGCAGGCTCGCCAGCTTCCGGATCGCAGTCCCCACAAGCGTTCTCCGCCACCATATACAGGAGGCATATGTGATCATGGGTCTTACGATCGAGGTGTACATCCAATGCACAACCTTCGGTCCATGCCCCATGTGCCAAAGCTTCTCCTGCATTGAGCGAAGACCCTCATAGTCCCAATAACTTTTTCCTCTACGTGCAATCCGCATGTCAGCTTAGAGTCAAGGAAGACTCCAAGGTGCTTGACATGAGAGAGTTGCAGGGTGTGTCCAAAAAGCTTTGGAAGAACAAAGTACCCAGCTTACGTCTTCTGGCGAAGAGCATTAAGCTGCACTTTGTTGGGTTCACTGTCATGTCATGACGGGTGCACCAGTCCTCAACAATATTGATGCCTCGTTGCATGAAGGCACAGGCAGCAACCATAGAAATGGAAATGACCAGAGGGATGTCATCCGCATACGCTTCACATGAGAATCTTACATTTTTCAGTACCGTGATGAGTGAGTCAACCAACATACACCGGAGTACTGGGGATAGCACGCCCCCTTGCGCGCAACCTCTCTCCACCAGCATACTGAGAGAGGTTCGGCCGCCTACATCCACAGTTAAGTATCGTCGTCTTAATATTTGGTCGATCCATCGCACAACAGTGCAGTCAACACCATGCCGACGAGCTGCCTCACATAGCGACTCGGGGGTGGCCTTATCAAAAGCCCCTCGATGTACCAGGTTCCCAAGGTAAACAGTTCACGCTCCAGTCCCCGTTCAATGACAGTAACCATTGAGTGGAGAGCCGTCTCCGTAGATCTGCCGCTCCGGTAAGCGTGCTGTGAGGTGTTTAAGGGAGAAGCCTTTAAGGGTACCCCCTTAATATATTCATCTACCAGCCTCTCCAGGCATTTCAAAAGAAATGAGGAGAGATTTATGGTTCGAAAACTCTTCGGGTCCATGTAGGAAGCCTTACCAGGCTTCGGAACGAAGCAACCCTCACCTTCCTCCACATCTCAGGGACATATCCAAAAGCGAAACATGCCCTGAAAATGGAGCCGATGTATGGGGCCAGCACCACGCTCTCAGCCTTAAGAAACACAGGCAAAATATCGTCCGGACCCGGGGCTTTAAAGGCCGAGAAGGTTGAAATTGAACATTTCACCTTCTCGACATCAACTACCTTGGCGGCATTGGACCAATCTCCACCAGTACATAGAGGTAGCGGATAACCGGAACCTGCCTGCAGGTCTTCTTCAAGCCTGCAGACAGGAAAATGTGTCGAGAGAAGAACTCTACAGGCTTCCTCTTTCGATGCCGTAAAGGAGCCATCTGGACCTCTCAGAACATTCAGCCTGGCTGACGGGTCGCTCCTGAGAGCCCTCAGCAGCCTAACCGGTTCACGATAGCCGTGAAGCTCCTCGCAGAATTCTACAAAGGCCTGTCTTTTTGATTTCCTGACAAGCCTGTTGTAATCACTCTGAGTCTCGCGGTAGGCCCGCCAGTCTCCTTCCGAGCCAGTCCTCCTGGCCTTATTGAAGAACCTTCTGGAAGCCTTACGGAGTAAGGAGAGAGGAGAGTCAAGCGTGGAAACTAGCTCCCTGTGGTATCTCCCCCAATCAGTCCGCTACGGATTCCTGTATGGTTCCACCTCAATGGGGTCAGCACCCATACAGAACTCAATGTAGCGGAGATCAGAGAGACACTTCTCTCGCGAAACCCTCCAGCCGGAAAACAGGGGAAAAGCGTCAAAAGATGCTGAAGTCACATCGATGACTTCTTGTCCTTGGGTGGTAGCAAAGGTTGGTTCGTTGCCCTGACTCAGCAGAACCAGGTCCGCTGAAATAATAAACTCCAGCAGTTGCTCACCCCGATGGTTAGTGTCCGAGCTCCCCCAGACAATGTGATGAGCATTGGCATCACAACCAACCATGACTCCAAGCCTATTAGACCTCGCAAACTCCACCGCTCGCCCGACTCCCTCAGTAGGAGCGGGAGCAGCGAATTCATACGGCAAATATGCTGAGACAATAAGAAGTTCCCTACTGACTCCATCCTTCTTAAGGGAGAGCTTGATCGATGTAGTGTCCCTATCGCACAAATGAGGCAGTAAGGTCACCGCAATGTCTTTTGTAGCAACAACACAAGCTGTAGGAGTAGAACACGTGATGTCATACAGGATTTGTGCGCCTTGTGCCTCCGTTAGACCGCGGATACGGTCCTTTCAGACCCAAGGCTCCTGCACAAGCACCACTTTTTGTTGTTGAGGTTTTGTACGCAAGTCAGCTAGGCTACGTCCTAACAAAGCAGACGCCGCCTTACTGTGCTGCAGGTTAATCTGGGTGAAGAGAAGTCCAGTCATGTGGATTACTTCCCTGCGCACTTCTTCTTCGCCCACATCGAGATCCCCTCCAGCGCCTCAGCAGCCTTCTTGTCAATCCCCAGGATCAAACAGGTCCCCTTTTCCCCTTTTGGGTTCTTGGAGCCCACCGTCCTGTGAAAGACTGTAACGAACTATATTGTAGGGGAAATCTTTATAGAGACGATTAATTTTTGTTCATGTCAAATTTTCGTTCATATATAATTCACAATTAGAATTTGAAAATAACATATAAGTAGAGGCATAATAATCAGGCAAAGGCACCTCTTCCAGTACCCGAATCCCCACCTATCCCGACGTTTAAATGCCAAACTGGCTTGCCCGGAAAGCATTTAAACATCCAGAACGCAATCCGAAGGTAGTACGTGTGCTAAAACCAAATCCATACCCACACCCTTAAGTCCGAGCAAGTACGTGAAGAACGGAAAGTTGATTGGTTGTACGTGTGATACAACGAAAGCCACTCAGCCTGTACGTGTGCAACGGAAAACCGTCCTAGACTCTTTGCTGCCGAGTGAGTACGTGAAGAACGGAACGCTGAGGAGTTGTACGTGTGATACAACGGAAGCCACTCAGCCTGTACATGTGCAACGGAAAGCCATCCTAGACTCTTTGCTGCCGAGTAAGTACGTGAAGAACGGAACGCTGCGGGGTTGTACGTGTGATAAAACGGAAGCCACTCGGCCTGTACGTGTGTAACGGAACGCTAAGTATTCTACGAACCCACATCTCACATTTGTAACAGGAACACAGCCACAAGAAGCAATAAAGAATCAAACATATAAACTAGAAACCAGCGTTGTCATTTAGCCCTGAACTCCATTGCAGCTACCCAGCCAAAAATTTGACGTTTTCCACCGACGACCGTATTGGCGTCCGAGCAAATCCCGACCGACCGAGCAAACGACGCCACAAGACCTTCCACTTCCTTGTGCTGAGAACCGGATTTGGGATCTCGAGCCGCCTGAAGATTTCCCAGACATCCCGACTGTGGCCGGTATTATCAGGGATCCACACCCTCATGCGGATAAGGGGATCGACTTCACTGACCCGCTTTAAGACGAACCGAGTTCCATCAACCTCCTTCAGGTCATCAACCGCCCGCCTCAGCCAGTTCAGCGAACTCTCGTCCTCACAATTGATCCAGATGGACCCATCGCAAACAGAGAATCCGCCGAGCACTGGTGCTACAGCTGATTGCCTTCGATCGCATCCCATATACCGCCCTGAAGTAATCTGGCTGTCGGTTAGAGGAGTCTCTGGGTCGCTCGCGCACACGACCACATCAAGAGGAACACTAAATGAGCCTCTGAGAGTAGATGCTGAAGATAAAGTGAGATTGATCCATGCGAGTGTGCAGGAGAACTTACACCATGCGTTCGAACAGGGTTCAAAAGCCTATAATCTCCGGGCGAAGCCTGTTAATTTCAGAGTGGGTAAAGAGCTATTCAGACGGAATTTTGCCCAAAGCAACTTCCAGCAACAGACTAGTGCTAAACTGGGACGAAAATTTGTTAAGTGTCGGATTAAAGCCAAGAAAGGAAACTCCTTATACGAGCTTGAAGATCTGCAGAGGAAACCGTTAGGATTCTATAACGCCAAAGACATCAGGCAGTGATAACCATTCTAAAACCGTTATTTACCTATTGTCACTTTTATTCCTGGTAGCCCTAATAAGGTATCCAGCCAGCTTCACTGGAAAACTACAAGATGCCAATGTGCCGCTTAGAACATCCCCAGCCTAGCGGCCGGCATACCTTTTGGACAGTAGCAATTTTTCCTGTCCCCCATTCTCTAGCATAGTAATGCTTCTCATGTTTCAACCCCCTCCTATCTGGTAACCCTACGGCAGATAGTTCGTCGTAGGAATTCCATTCGTTTAGATGTCTTCGGAAATTTTAGGAAGAGTACCAGCATGTCACTACTTCGACGACGCCTTGGGGACACACCCTTGAA
This sequence comes from Dioctria linearis, assembly GCA_963930735.1. Lineage (NCBI taxonomy): Eukaryota > Metazoa > Arthropoda > Insecta > Diptera > Asilidae > Dioctria > Dioctria linearis. The sequence continues at coordinate 76,300,262 of OZ005743.1, read as the reverse complement.
CAATCGCCGGTCGGAGATCAGAGTGAGATGCTGTGCCGGGAAGGCTTAGCGATCAGTTAGTTAGGTTACTGATCGCGGGGTTTTCTCAGCATCTCGATGAAGGAAGGCAGAGAGGCATCGACTGGCTGGATTTTTTAGGTTACCAGCTTGTCAGTGCACCTTTGGTTTCCAACACGGAGAAGGATGTCGAGGTCTGATCAAAGACTGACGGGACTTCAGGGATGTGTCCCCGATGCGTCATCTGTCGAGCGAGCCAGAATGTCGTAGTCGATTAGTAATGCCCGCGAGTCCGAGTAATTAGGAATGCTCTCATTGGTTCGTGGGTCGAGCCACACATTGGACGCCCGCAGTGATGAGGCCTATGTTTAAGACCGGCTAGCTCAGTCGACCATTTTTCAGCGTTGTCTGAACCACGGACGGTCTAGAACACTCTGCCCTGTTATGGCCTACACTGAGACGTGCTGCAGCATGTATGCCGGCCTGCTGCCAAACCGACAGCCCGAACGCACCCCAAAAGCGAAGAGCTCTGACTTGTTGGTTAAGAAGAAGAAGACAATCGTCTCTGTCTTCTCAAACTTTTCGCACAGTGAAGAACTAAAAAAGTGAAATTGCAATCATCCGAAGACATTGGGAAAAAATCAACCCCTCACGTAAGTTGAAAAGAGTATTTATTTCTACTAACAGCATAGTTTCAATTAGTAAAAATATTCTCCTCATTAGAACAAGAAAATCCGGAGAAAAAGAACAAATCGAAATTCCGGCAGCAGCAAAGTCGCCGCATCTACGCTGCGAATAATAATATTCATCCACCTATAAATTCAATAAATCCAACAACAATATTAAATAATGGAACAATTTTCGAAGCAGCAACGGGTGGCGGTGGTGCATTAGTTGCACCAGAAATTTCATCCAGAAATAATAAGAAGAGTCCAAATCATCAATATCAGGAACTCCAGCTAATGTCCTGCAGGCTGTACGATTTTTAATTTATTTCTATCGATATACATAGGATAATTTTATCACAAAGTCAAGCCTAATAAATTTTAATTATGCAATAATTTTCCAATATGACATAGAAACTAGGCAATTCTTAGGGCAGTTTCTCCGAAAAAGAAAATCAAACCTTTTTGTAATCAATTTGGTTCCTTTCTTGCCAAAATGTGCGAATGCAATACGAAAAAGTGATTCTCATTTATGCAAAATGGATTGATCTTGAGTACTTTTGTCCTACTCCACCAAAAGAAAGATTTTTTTTATTATTTTAGTCCTGTATAATAAGAATAATATTATACTAACAATAAGTGCATTTTTCCATCAATGCTATAGTAAAAATAAGGTTATTTTTTTCATGGTCACATTATACTTACTTAAATGCATATTCTCCGAAGTAACCTTTCTAGTTGTATAATCCGTCCGCCTCTTTTTCATGTTAATTCTTAGGAGCTATATTTTGTTATGATCAGTTATATATTTATTTCAACTCGATTAAATGCAAAAATACAATCTCAGTTTCTCACGAAATGCCGCTGAAAATATCAAATGTTGCATAACGTAAACATGGAAAAAAAAGAGCTTCATAGTATCGGCATTTAGTCCGTAATCCGAATTCTCAGTTTAATTAATATGAATTCTTCTTAAATATTTTTTAATTGAGAGCTCAGAAAAATTTACGATGAATTAAAATATCTGAAAGGCCAAGTATTAAATTTCAATTTTTTTTAGTTTGTAGAGCTGGGCGCAATATGGATATATCAGCAATGCTATATAATACGTTTCATTCGTGTTTCATCGAGCTTTTTATTAAAATAGCACTTATTTTAATGTACATCATTATGTTATGTCAAACGTAGGGTCTTTAAAGAAATAACTCAACGATTATAGGTAGGGTGTATGCAAATCACCTTCTCTTACCAAATGATGTAGTGAGTATATCACCGCCTTAGAGATTTTTTCTTTTTATTCACCATTCTTTAGTTTGTGAATTTCCTTATTTCTAATATACTTTTAAGATTTTCCTTCATTATTAGAATATGTGTTCAATTCATAATAATTTCATTAGAATTAAGCTTAATTTAACATTTATATGCTTAGAATGAATCCATGATTGTATGTATATTTTTTCCGAAAATTTCTTGAGCAAGAAATGTAGTCTAGGACTCTGAATTATAACGTAAAAATGAAGTGCTGAACGCTTTTACTTCTCCTCACACTTTCCTGGAGCCTTCTCACATGAAGGTCGTCTAGGTCCACTACGCTCTCTCTTTTCATGTCTACCAGGGATACTGTTCAATATCGTCCGCAGTATCGTAGGGTGGTTGCGGCAACGGCGGTTGCAGGCAGAACATCTGCGTCTTCCCACGGGATGTAGGTAAGTGATGTAAGGGTCCCTTCAGGACCGAATGTGTGCCGGCGTTTTTTTTTGTAAGTAGGCACGAAGTTTTTTTGTATGTGGCAGGCCGCAGCAGCAGGTTTTCGTGGAGCCTCCCCACACTCTCCGCCAATAGCCGAGGCGAGCTAGCGTGCCGCTTTGCAGTCAACGCTGGCCGCCGAGTGATCTGTCAGCTCATGCTGACAGTCGGGACTTCACGTCCAAGGTAGATCACTCAACATAGTTCCATAACATATGTCGCCCTTAAACTTCCGCAGATTGTATGCCGGGGGAAAAACAGAAGATCGTAAATTGTTCCACATTCGCAATGTTCGGGATAAAAAAGCATCACGGAATTTTATTGTTCGGCCGAAAGTAATTTGAAGTGTTAAAGGATGTGCGTGGTTTGCAGCGCGAGTATTGCGTGCAGGAATCATTCTACAAGGGATTAGACTAGATATCTCATCAGAACATTGACCATTCATATAGCGATAAAAGAGCGAGAGGCATCCAACTTTGCGGCGGTGCTCGAGTGAGTCGATATGACAAGTTATTGCCAAATCGCCAATGAGCTTGAAGGCTCCCTTTTGGATAATATCCAATGAAGCTAAGGTTGTGCGACCAGCCCCGGCCCATATATGGGAGTTGTATTCCATTCTAGGTCTAATGTAGGACTTCTAGAAGAGCTCTAGATTTGACGGGCCGAATTATTTCTTACACCTTTTCAGAAATCCAAGACATTTCGATGCTTCTTTGGCAACAGAGAAAATGTGATCTGTTCAGTTTAACTTACTGGAAATATTAATGTCAAGAATGCTTAGTGACGGTGAATCAGAAATTAATGCTCCATCAAAAGAAACGGGTGTGGTTAAGTTATGATATTGTTTTAATGAGATGAGACAGCTTTGGGTCTTAGAAGCATTGAATTCGACGCGATTCGCTTTGCCCCAAGCGAGGATATTGTTAAGATCGTTATTCAATGATCTAATCATGCAATCTATTTTAACACATGCGGCATTCCCCCTGGAACCCGCAAGAGTGTCAAAGGAGTAAGCGAAATCAAGAGTACTGTCATCTTCTAAACTATGGATGGGATTGAAAGTAAGGGAAAGCAGATCATTAATGAAAATTAAAAAGAGAGTTGAAGAGATGCGGTTCAGATTTAACGCCATCTAATACAACAAGTATTTGGCAGACTAGATAGAAAACTTTCAATCCATAATAGAAGACGAGGAGAGAGTTCAAGTGCTTTAAGTTTGGCTAAAAGGGCTGGATGCCAGACTCTATTAAACGCCTTTGAAATATCTAGGGCAACGATTTTAGACTCACAAAAATTGTGAAGACTACGGTTCCAACGTTCCGTAAGAAAGGTACTGTGAAACAATTTGAGTCCGGAGTCCCCAATGCGCCTACAGTTGATTGGCGAAATCTTAATTTTGATCATTAGTCGAAGTTTGCGTCTAGCTTGTGGACGCGTGTAAAGCGGCAGTAGTTTTCCGTCTAAAAGTAGCTTGGATTTCTTTCAAACACCATCATTTCCATAAATTTGTTCTACTTACTATTTTTTTAATACCATTAGAAAGAAAACATATTTGGGGGCAATTTGTTATAACTTCATTTTTCTGTGGGAGCGATAATTTTGGGCTATACGACTTGTTTTACTTGAAATTTTAATTCTTCCTCCACGATGAGTGTACAAAAGTAAAGTGTGCTGAGCTCTTACTTTACTGCATGGCTGTACCCGGCTCATTCCTATTACATATATTCCGTTCCGTGTGTTGTTACGACGCATCAAGTTCAAGTCATTCTCGCAGTGACTTTTGCGTGGACATATCGTCAGTGAGTGCGTTTACAATAAAATATTAAGATAAACAGTGTTTATATGGATAATACATATTGCAGTAAGTGATTTATCTATTATTATTATAATTATTATTATTTTATACATAAAAAATAGTGTGTAATAACACTGACATATAATAAGAATGGACTGAGCGTTCTTGCTTCAAAAATGGCACAAATATTGAACAGGCTGTGAAAACCCTTTATTTAGTACAATTACACACCGATTCATAATTTATTATTATTTGTCGATTGGAAACACTAAAGTTGTTATAAAATAGTATTGCATTAAATTAAAATTATTTAGAAAGATAAACTTGTTTTAAGTAACCCAAAAACACATTTGTAATATTACTGAAAAATGTGCTCCACTGCAGATTTTTTGTCGAATTTCCTTGAGCTTGTAAGAGAGAGACGTATAAAAACAATATATTTGTCTCAATTTGTATGTCAAATCCAATGCATTTCAATTAATACAGCCGTACTGTTTCCAAAATTGGTTACAGTTCAGTGTACATTTTGAGCTTGAAAGAGACAAATTGATTATATCAAAAATTTGTGCCATTTTTGACTATAGGAATTAGATAGGATGGCTCAGTCCATTCTTATTATATGTATGTCAGTGGTGTAATAATATTAGTGTAAGGATTTCACTCTTGCAGTCTATGATTAAAAACAAATATAAATGCAAGAAATTATGGCGTGGACGCATTTTCGTGTTTGCGACCATTTTGTGTCAGACACTATTATTATTATTTAATACATAAAAAATATTGTGTAATAAGGCTAAATTTCACTCTTATAGTCTGTGATTAAAAACAAATATAAATGCAAAAAATTATGGCGTGGACGCATTTTCGTGTTTGCGTCCATATTGTATCACACATTATTATTATTATTTAATACATGAAAAATATTGTGTAATAAGGCTAAATTTCACTCCTATAGTCTGTGATTAAAAACAAATATAAATGCAAGAAATTATAGCGTGGACGCATTTTTGTGTTTGCGTCCATATTGTGTCAGACAATACTATTTATAATATAAAGCCGCTTTCGGCTGACATAATGTGGAATGAATTTTTCCAAATCGTTTACAAGGAAGTCTTTTAAGTAATCTTGATGATTCTGCTTAAAGCAAGGGCGAAACTTAATACTTCCTAGTCTTCTTAAAATAGGACCTTAAAATTTAATAATAATAAGCTGCTCAAACCATCTTGGTATTTAAATCAATTTATATCGAAGCTCTCGGACAGTTTACTATTTTAAAAAGCTCGACGTCATTTTCTGAATCTAGCCTGTTATTCTGTGATTCTCTAATCGACTACAGGATAACATTACAATATTTTCCTCCTCTCCAGTTTTTATAGTTCGAAAGTACTCCCTTCTTTGGAATTTTGATTCTCTCAAGCGTCCAGGGAAGTAAGTGTTCCATGCCTTTGTATCATTTTGTGATTAAATTGCGTACAAATTTGCAAAATTCAAAGACATCTACGTTGCCTTAGTGCCGGTCTTAGTCTTCATTCCAAATTTTTTGTTGACATTTTCATTTTCTGTTGTCGGGAGTGATTTAAGCAATTGTTATGGTCGTAGTGTATTGCATATAGCAATATGCTACACGTACTGAAGCGTGTAGGCGGCTGCGTCAAGCATAAAAAAAACTGAACGCACCCCGACCGAAAGAAATGCATTTCCTCAAGCTGCAAATGACAGGCTGGTGATGACAAGGAAGAAGAAGACCACTTTTCCTGTCATATTGCTCGAACAAGTACGCGTGTGAAAGACATCCAGGAGAAACTTTTTGATCAGCGAAAAAGGTAAAATTTTCGCATTCACATCGCTAGGACAAATCAAATAAATCAAATACCCTAGGAATTTCCGAGTGGTGAAGGACAGGATAAAATTAATCTGACAAGATCGATAAATTTTCACTAGGTTTCACTTGAAATCGTGGTAGTATAATTGAACGGTTGAACAGGAGTCTTGGTGGATATTCAAGATCATATACGACTGCTTTTTAAAACCTGCAATTGAAAGAAATCAGGATCGTCCAAATTCGTCCCGACAATACCGAAAAGCTACATGGGGAAACCTCATACGGATTCAATCTCCCGGTCTCATTCTAAGAGATTTAATAGAAACGAAGAGTTTGCGGCAGAAGATGTGAGAGCAGAAGGAGCTTTCGTTTTAGGGAAATCTAAGACTATTCAACGAACTAGGCATACAAAACTCTGTGGACATCATCCGATCATTGTTAAGCAAGTGACACATGGCAAAATACGAGTAATTTGCATATCTTACTAGAATTTATTCCCCACGGACAACTATTTACACAAATCTGTAAATCCTCGTATGAGCTCATTCGTCTATACATAGCAGAAAGATCCCTTGCCAGTGACTTCCGCTTTGCACAACGTCGGAGTCACCTCGTGAGATGTTAAACCAGGAAAAATCTTATTATCAGTCGCATACCACATAAAAAGTGCAGACTTTGGATTGAGCAAATGGTTAAAGTGTGGGAAGCGAAATAGGACCATACGCGGAACTTTCCAACTATAAGTACGGTCTAGTTTTTAGCAAAGTTTATCGAAGCGATAAAATCTGGACAGTTAATACCTTTTGGCTGTATAGTTCTTTTTAAGGAATTCTATGTTAACGTTGCAAGTCGAGACAGTAAATTTTAATTCAATTCGTTTATCTAGAAGGTCTGCTGAAGCGCTTCGTCATGCCGTGGAGTTGAATTGTGAGTATCCTTTATTTATGCTACCTATTCTTTTTGACTTATGTATAAATTTCGTCTCTGCCACGACTTGCCCGTGAGTAACTTTGCGTTATTGCTGTATTTTTTTTGCAAATGTCTAAAGATCTTCCAATTTAAAACTATATTTGGATATATGGGTACCTTCATGGTGTACCTACCTACATATATATATAGTGGAATTCTGATTTTCTTTGATTTTTATTTTACTGCGTATATATATATGTAAATAGCTATAGTCAATTTGTTGAATATAGCACATCACCGAAAGTACTGAACGAAACATCCAGGAATTAAATCGAAAGGCAATATTTCTAGTGAACTGCAAGTGTATGGTTTTAAACTGGAAGATCTACACATACATAGTAGGCCGGATGTGTGAGTGAAATAGCAATCCCCCATCACTAAAACATTGCAAAATAAAGTTTTTCAAGGAAATTAGTTAGTGGTCAAGTGTAAAGTAATATTGTTTGGTAAACTACACGCTTCTGTCTTAATTATTTACATTCTTCAGTTTTTATAAGACTTTAACCAAAGGTTTTCGTCATGTAGCGGTGTCATTCCTAATTACACAAGAGAGAAGTATCGTTTAAAGAAATGTTTATTTGTACCAGAATCATCAACGTAATGATGTAACCAAATTTAATATTAATACCAATAAAAATTTTCGGAATCTAGCAATCCCCATTATAGAAAATAATACCTTCATATTTAGGAAACAGATGTTAAGGAATTTATCTCAGGGTCTGTGATTCAGCCTTCGAGGAATTACATTTTAAATGGAAGTTCAAAGCCCATCTTTTTCCTTTTTATTTGACGTATCTTTGAATTAATGAATTTTTTTATATACATAGCTTTAATCTAAGGATATTTTTTCATACACATAGCTTTAATTTAATGATATTTTTCTTCATATACATAGCCTTAATTTAATGATATATCGGCCTAAATATATATATATACAGGTGCCTTGAATTAATGATATGTCAATTCACTATGATAGTTAGACGTATACATGTCCTTAATGTAATGAGATTTTTCCAGATACATCGCGTTAGTTTATCTGAGCTACGATAATTTTGAATTAATGACGTTGATACATGTATGTGTCTTGGATTCACTGTAATTATAACGTAAACATATGAGTTCTTGAACTTTTTAATTCTTCCTTTACTGTCTTGGAGCCCGCTCACATAAGATGAAAGTCGTCTAGGTTCGCCTAGTCTCTCTCTCTCTGTACAGGTCAACTAGGGACTCTGAAGAATTATGCCCCTCAGAGTCAGATGGGAGGCTGGGGCAGGCAAAGAAGGCAGAACATCTGCGCCTTCAAAGGTATACAGGTAAGTGACGTAAGGATCCCTTCAGGACCGGATGTGTGCCGGCTTTTGTTGGATAGGCACGACGAATTTTTTTGATTATGGCTGACGGCAACGGCAAGTTTTTGTGGAACCTCCCCACACTCTCCGCCAATAGCTGGGCGAACTAGCGTGCCGCCCTGCAGTCAACGCTGTCCGTCGAGTGATCTGTCAGCTCACGCTGGCAGTCGGGACTTTACGTCCCAAGCAAATCACTCCTCATAGTTCCATAACAAAAATGGCGCCGAACGTGGGGCCACCTCAGTCAATTCGGTGTTCAAATGTGTTTGACACTGGGGACTGAGGCTACTTGAGATATGCACATTTGCTTTTTAGCTAAATCGTCTGACTCAGTAGTCTCATATCTAGTGGAGAACACATGTGGACCTGAAGTTTGATTGTTTTGTTGAACATTTTTTCTGTAGAGTAACGTCAAGTTTTTAAAAGTTGTTGAAGTTTTTGGAAATAAAGTAAAGTTTTTGATATTTTGAGATTTTGGGTTTTTTTAAGGTAACGTAACGTTTTAGATTTTTGGAAGTTTTGAATTGAAGTTCGACTCTAGGTTTCACTTTGGTTTGACTTTGGTTAAGTCTCGAGTCTGAAAAGTTGGCTAGTTTTTAAAAGTTTTTGAATTTTTTTTTTGAATTTTTTTGAATTGATTTTTCCCGCTGGCCTTCTGTCATGGAAATGGTAGGTAACTTCACAAAAATTTTTCTGTGAGCTCTCACGGAGACATGTCTCTGTTGGCCAACTGGCTGGACAGAGTTATGAATATGTGAGACGACTTTTTGGCTTCCAGCTAACTAGTTGACCAGATTCATGACTCTGCCCAGTTGGAAGGTTAGCTGCTGGACATGACAATCAGGTGAGGAGGAAGGAAGGAGTTGTTGGAGGATGGAAGTGATGCTGGAGACCTTCAGTAATCAGGAGTTGGCATACTGATAACTGCCTGGCTGAAGAATCTCTAGCACCATTTTCAATCTCTAGCTTCTCCAACCCGACTCTTCCCAGATTTCTGTGGGAATTCCACTTTTTTTTCAATGCACACATTCACGTCGCTTGCCTGTATAAATTTTCTGACCTGTGAGGAGGGGGGAGCGACCTGAAGACCTCTTATGGTGAGAGTTAGCTCCTGGGGGAGTGAAGGAGAAATACCATGATTTGAAAATTTTTTTTGGAAACGTATTGAGCGAACTTTGGAACGAAAATTGTTGCTCGATCAATATTTCTCGTAGCTTGATAAGTAACATTCTGCTAATGTCTTCGAATATTTGATTTTTTGTTTGAAATTTTTGATGATCTCTCCGAACTGTTGACAAGACGAACTTTCGATAATAAAAAAATTTTTTGCTGAAATTTTAGTATCCAGTGTTAATCTTCGAACGTTTGGGAAGAATTTTTTTTGGAATTGTAGTATATCATCCCGACCTTCGACTTTGACATAGTATTCCTTTGGGGTATAATTTTTTTTTCTCTCGACTTGATTTACGACTAAATTCAGTATGGCTACAGTACGGACACCACCTCCTGTGCCGAACGGTGTGACTATGTTGCCTGAACCATGCACTATCTGGACAGATACGAGCTGGTCAGCCGAACAGAAGCCTGTCATGACCATGTGTGGACATGTCTTTCATGAGGCATGTATACAGTCCTGGATAGGTGAACATTCCAGTTGCCCTAACTGTAGACGTCGCCTCACGCCACAGGACCTCACTGGTTACACTGGTGCCTTTCCTAAAAGACCCAAGAAGGCGAAGCCCGCGAAGTCGGCTAGTCGCGATTCATTGCCGACCTTCGACTTACCACCACCGAATCGACGATCTCTATCACCAGGAATGCCCGATTTGCACTCAAGGACTTTTGTAAATCCGAGTCCTCGACGAGATAGTTCAGTGCGTACAGCTCAAGACCACAGCTCAGCCGCTACGGTTGCGCTGATGGCAGGCCTACGACTACAAATGCAAAACCTAATACAAGAAGGTCTCGAACAGAGCCTCAATGGTTTGCGAACTGACTTAACGATTATTATCCGACAACAAGTAGCAGCAATGCCGCCAATGGACTTTGCACGGCCTCCTTCGTCCAAGGGTAATCCAAGACCATCGAACGATTTCCCCAATCTGAGGAGACAATCGTTTCAGAGACCACCAACACCTTTTGGTCAGCCCAGACCGAATTTGTCCCACCTCAACCACCTCCACTTATTCGTCACCCTGCAAATATAGGACAGCGAAGATCAGGCAGTCCTATCAGAAGATGGAACCTGACGTATAACGGCAACAACTCAGAGGTTGCTGTGGATGAATGCATTTTTAGAGTCGAAGCGCTCACGCCCTCCGCTCTAGAAGGGGATTTTGATCTCCTGGTCAGAAACATTCTTAAGTTATTAACAGGACCAGCGAAGGACTGGTACTTGTCGATATTACGGCATAACCCTTTTCCAACTTGGGAATTTATCAAAACGGGATTGTCCATCGAATGGGGGAGTGCCCAACGATGATCTAAAAATACGATTACAGCTGATGTCTCGAAAGCAAAAGCCTGGTGAACTATTCGCTATGTAGCACCATCATTTAGGGCTTCTGCGTGATCAGCTACAGAACGCCATGCCAGACCAAGGGTTTCTGGAGATTGTCAAACCGAACTTATTGCCTGAGATTCAGGAAAAAATATGCCTGCATCCCACCGATACGATAGGACAGCAGAGATCGCTTGTTACTCGTATCCAAGCAACGCAGATACGAATTGCGACAGCTGGTAGTTGGAACCCTTACCGAAACCAACGGGTGCACGAAGTTGACAACTTTCAGACCTTGGACCCTGAACTGGCAGTAGCAACAGGCAGTGAAAACAGCCTAGGTGACGTGTATCAAGACTGCAGGTAAGAGAGACAAGCTGTGTTCTGCTATGGATGTGGACGCAAAAATGTTTTCAAGCCTGATTGCCGCTATTGTAGACAGAAAAACGAGAGACGGGTTGGGAATACCACCACCTCTTTCCGACCAGCGTCAACGTCACAAGCAGCAACTGCAACGAACCCTCCAGTTCAAGCCTCGAACAAGGAGGAAGGTCCGCTCCATTAGCAGACCACAATGACGAATCCTTGCAATGTCCCCTGATATCATTCAGTGATTCTGATGATATCAGTAAAACACCTGATAATGCGAACACTCCAAGGATAGAGACGGAGAACTTGATAGACTTCTCCGCAGATCTTCGTCTTCTTTGGAAGAGTCTTCAATTTTCGATGTCCCGATAACACCTACAGCACCTTTAGCTGAAAAAGTTATTGAGCAGGAGGTTTGGCCTCATGGCATTTCTATATTAAAACGGCCACCAAGCTCTGTTATGACGAGTGGGCGTGAACCTGTTTTACATCCGCTGACGCCATATCATACGCGTCTGCAGAAATACAACGCAGTAAGAGACCGAATCTTCTCCTCTGTGGCAGAGTTAGCTGAAATCGTGTTTCGTGATCAACCGTTCGTTGGCGGGAATACTGCCGACGGATGAGACTAGAGAGAAAAAAACTGGCACAGATTTCCGTGTCGATGCCAAACGACATTCGACCGTACGCCGAAATAAAGCTCCGCGGGCGAACTGAGCCTGGACTGCTTGAGAGTGATGCCACTGTCAGTATTCTAGGTCAGGGAGCTCTAGAGAAGCTTGCAGAAGCAGATGTCGAATGAAAGAAGTATCGGACACAGGTCCAAGTAGCAAATGGTGCCATGACGACTGTGCATGGTCATGTGAACTTGGATGTCACTTTCCGTGATAAGACCCAAAACGTGCGTTTTTACGTGGTTCCTGGGCTCACACAGGCACTATATCTGGAAATAAACTTCTGGCATCTATTTGGGTTGGCTCCAGATGTCCTGGGTATAGTCGCAGAAGTAAATCCAAGTGTAATAGCTACCTCTGACACCGACTGCCATATTCTTTCTAGTCTCAATCAACAACGCTTAGAAGCCACAAAACAGCTTTTCCCCTCTTTCGCCTCTCTAGGCCTGGGAAAAACATCATTGGTCACTCACAAGATTGAAACGAATGACGCAGTTCCGATAAAACAACGCTTTTATCCGATATCGCCGGCAGTACAAAGTTTGATGGATGCGGAATTAGAGCGAATGCTATCGCTGGGTGTGATAGAGGAGAGCCAGAGTCCTTGGAGCTCTCCAGTTGCTCTGGTAAGGAAGCCTGGAAAGGTCCGGCTTTATTTTGACGCCAGGAAGGTCAACTCTGTTATGAGGAAGGATGCTTATCCGCTTCCGCTGATAGACGCGCTTCTGAGTCGACTTCCTCCGGCAAACTACATTACGAGCCTGGACCTGAAAGACGCCTTCTGGCAGATCCCACTAGACGCTGATTACAGAGAGAAGACCGCTTTTACAGTACCTGGTCATCCTCTCTATCAGTATACAGTGATGCCATTCGGCCTATGCAATGCTCCACAAACGATGTGCCGCCTCATGCATAAAGTCATTCCTTTTGATCTTCGTGAGATCGTTCTCGTCTATCTAGACGATTTATTAATTCTGTCATCAGACTTTGACTCGCATCTCTCGTTACTATCCCGTGTAGCGGATTGTTTTAGGAAAGCTGGCCTCACTATCAACGTCGAGAAGAGCAAGTTTTGTATCAAAGAGACCAAATACTTGGGTTTTATTGTCGAAAAGGGAGGTATGAGAACTGACCCTGACAAAATTTCAGCTATAGTTGATTATCCGTCACCTAAAACTGTTCGGCAGGCCCGACGCCTACTAGGTATGGCGGGATGGTATAGACGGTTCATCCCGAACTATGCTTATGTAACTGCCTCCATTACAGACACCTTGAAAAACCCTAGTCAGTTCAAATGGACACCTGAGGCCCAGACGTCTCTTGATATCTTAAAGCAAAGACTTACTTCTGCTCCGTTGTTGGTGAGTCCGGACTTCACCAAACCATTCATTATACAGTGCAATGCGAGCTAACAAGGTATTGGTGGAGTGCTGATTCAACTAGATGACGAGGGCCACGAGAGGCCAATAGCCAACGTCTCGAAAAAGCTTAACTCAGGACAAAGAAATTACACCGTCACAGAGCAGGAATGCTTAGCTGCAATCTTGAGCGTACAGAAGTTCCGGCCCTTCATAGAACTCATGCCGTTTAAGATAGTGATTGATCATGCGAGCTTGAAATGGCTGATGTCTCAGAAGGACCTCAGCGGTAGACTTGCATGGTGGAGTTTGAAGCTTCAGGGCTTCGACTTCACTATTGAGCACAGAAAAGGAAGCCTAAACGTCGTCGCTGATGCGCTGTTACGCATCCATTGTGACACCAACGAAGATCCTGGCCCGGAAGTTGACCTTAGTTCGCCATATTTCAACTCGTTGGAATATGAGGAACTGAGGCATAAGGTTAAAACGACTTCCGGTAAACTACCAGATCTTTGCGTCAGGGATGGCTTCGTTTACATTCGGACTGTTCCGAGAACAGGCGATCCGATTCAGGAAGAAGAAGCTTGGAAGCTTTGGATTCTACGAGGGCTTGTCACCGACGTCATTTCAAGGGCTCATGATCCGCCACTGGCTTCACACGGTGGTATAAGGAAAACACTAGAACGTCTGAGAAGACACTTGTACTGGCCACGAATGACAGTTGATGTCAGAAACTACGTAGGCGCCTGTGACGTGTGTAAGGAAACGAAGGCTCCCAATACTATTCTGAGACCACCTATGAGAATTCAGTCTGTGACAGAACGACCATGACAAAAGCTGTATATCGATTTTCTGGGTCCATATCCTCGGTCAGTGAAAGGGAACGTCTGCATTCTAATAGTTTTTGACCACTATTCAAAATTTCCAATTCTCAAACCTATGAGAAAAGCATCTACACTCAATGTGTGCCAATTCATCGAGACGGAAGTGTTCCACGTGTTCGGAATCCCGGAAACGATCGTCTCTGACAATGGAGTCCAGTTTTTCTCGACTCAGTTTACCAGTTTGCTGGATAAGTATGGGGTGAAGCACTTGCGAACGGCAGTTTACTCGCCGCAAGCAAACGCCTCAGAGCGAGTAAACAGGTCTCTATTGTCAGGGATTAGAGCCTATATTCGGAAGGAACACACAAAATGGGATGAGAAGCTGAGCCAGATAGCTAGTTCCCTCAGGAGCTCCTTCCACCAAGCAACTGATTTCTTTCCTTATCGAACGCTTTTCGGTCAACAAATGATTGAACATGGCAGCTTCTATTCCATCTTGAGGAGCCTTGGAACGCTTAATGAGCCGATGAGAGTAGATGCTGAGGACAAACTGAGATTGATCCGTGCGAGAGTGCAGGATAATTTACAACATGCGTTCGAACAGGGTTCAAGTGCCTACAATCTCAGGGCGAAACCTGTCGATTTAAAAGTGGGTGAAGAGGTATTTAGACGGAATTTTGCCCAAAGCAACTTCCAACAGCAGACTAGTGCTAAACTGGGACGGAAATTTGTCAAATGTCGGGTTAAAGCCAAGAAAGGAAACTCCCTATACGAGCTTGAAGATCTGCAGGGGAAACTGTTAGGAGTCTATCACGCCAAAGACATCAGGCAGTGATCAACAGTCTAGAAACCTCGTCTATCTAATGTCACGTTTAACCCTGGTAGCCCTATAAGAAGGCATCCAGCCAGCTTCACTGGTAAACTATAGGATATCGCGAGGCCCTCCTATTGCCCCGTCAATGGTGGGTGATATATCTGTTGGAATTCAATCTCATCAGCACACCTCTACCACTTATGAGTAGATAACCTTTTATAGTCCCTTCCGGATCGGCCTCATTAGGAGGATTTTTTTTGTCCGTCCGTCTACAACCTCTCGTTAACCGACAACCGTCGGGCATAGCAGTACTAAATCTAGATTCTGGTAGCCCTAAGAAGGCATCCAGCCAGCTTCACTGGTAAACTATAGGATATCGCGAAGCCCTCATAATGCCCCGTCAATGGTGGGTGATATACCTGTTGGAATCCATTCCTGTATAAGGCTGTCAGGATGTCACTACTTCGACGACGCCTTGGATAAACACCCTTGAACAATCGCCAGTCGGTGATCAGGGTGAGATGTTGCGCCGGGAAAGCTTAGCGATCAGTTCTTTAGGTTGCTGATCGCAAGGCTTCCTCAGCATCTCGGTGAGGGAGGGCAGAGAGACATCGACCGGCTGGATTTTTTGGGTTACCAGATTGTCGATGTGGCTTTGGCATCACACACAGGGAAGGACATAGAAGTCTGATCAAAGACTGACGAGACTTCGGGAATGTGTCCTCGATGCGTCATCGGTCAAGTAGAGTCCGAGAGATGAATACGCATTGGGCCGTGGGTCGAGTGACACATTGAGCGCCCGCAGCGATGACGCCTATGTTTAAGACCGGCTAGCTCACTCGAACATTTTTTCAGTGTCGTCTGAACCAGGGGTGGTCCAGACCACTCTGCCCTGTTATGGTCGTAGTGTATTGCATATAGCAATATGCTACACATACTGAAGCGTGTAGGCGGCTGCGGCAAGCATAAAAAACCTGAACGCACCCCGACCGAAAGAAATGCATTTCCTCAAGCTGCAAATGACAGGCTGGTGATGGCAAGGAAGAAGAAGACCACTTTTCCTGTCGTATTGCTCGAACAAGTACGCGTGTGAAAGACATCCAGGAGAAACTTTTTGATCATCGAAAATTTGCGAAGACATCCTGCCAAAAAAAGGTAAAATTTTCGCATTCACATCGCTAGGACAAATCAAATAAATCAAATACCCTAGGAATTTCCGAGTGGTGAAGGACAGATATAAAATTAATCTGACAAGATCGATAAATTTTCACTAGGTTTCACTTGAAATCGTGGTAGTATAATTGAACGGTTGAACAGGAGTCTTGGTGGATATTCAAGATCATATACGACTGCTTTTTAAAACCTGCAATTGAAAGCAATCAGGATCGTCCAAATTCGTCCCGACAATACCGAAAAACTACATGGGGGAAACCTCATACGGCATACAAAACTCTGTGGACATCATCCGATCATTGTTGAGCAAGTGACACATGGCAAAATACGAGTAATTTGCATATCTTACTAGAGTTTATTCCCCACGGACAACTATTTACACAAATCTGTAAATCCTCGTATGAGCTCATTCGTCTATACATAGCAGAAAGATCCCTTGCCAGTGACTTCCGCTTTGCACAGCGTCGGAGTCACCTGGTGAGATGTTAAACCAGGGAAAATCTTATTATCAGTCGCATACCACATAAAAAGTGCAGACTTTGGATCGAGCAAATGGTTAAAGTGTGGCAAGCGAAATAGGACCATACACGGAACTTTCCAACTATAAGTACGGTCTAGTTTTTAGCAAAGTTTATCGAAGCGATAAAAATCTGGATAGTTAATACCTTTTGGCTGTATAGTTCTTTTTAAGGAATTCTATGTTAACGTTGCAAGTCGAGACAGTAAATTTTAATTCAATTCGTTTATCTAGAAGGTCTGCTGAAGCGCTTCATCATGCCGTGGAGTTGAATTGTGAGTATCCTTTATTTATGCTACCTATTCTTTTTGACTTATGTATAAATTTTGGGTCTGCCACGACTTGCCCGTGAGAAACTTCGCGTTATTGCTGTTTTTTTTTTGCAAATGCCTAAAGATCTTCCAATTTAAAACTATATTTGGATATATGGGTACCTTCATGGTGTACCTACCTAAATATATATAGTGGAATTCTGATTTTCTTTGATTTTTGTTTTACTGCGTATATATATAAATAGCTATAGTCAATTTGTTGAATATAGCACATCACCGAAAGTACTGAACGAAACATCCAGGAATTAAATCGAAAGGCAATATTTCTAATGAACTGCAAGTGTATGGTTTTAAACTGGAAGATCTACACATACATAGTAGGCCGGATGTATGAGTGAAATAGCAATACCCCATCACTAAATTATTGCAAAATAAAGTTTTTCAAGGAAATCAGTTGGCGGTCAAGTGTAAAGTAATATTGTTTGGTAAACTACACGCTTCTGTCTTAATTATTTACATTCTTCAATTTTTGTAAGACTTTAACAAAACGTTTTCGTCATGTAGCGGTGTCATTCCTAATTACACAAGAGAGAAGTATCGTTTAAAGAAATGTTTATTTGTACCAGAATCATCAACGTAATGATATAACCAAATTTAATATTAATACCAATAACAATTTTCGGAATCTAGCAATCCCCATTATAGAAAATAATACCTTCATATTTAGGAAACAGATGTTAAGGAATTAATCTCAGGGTCTGTGATTCAGCCTTCGAGGAATTACATTTTAAATGGAAGTTCAAAGCCCATCTTTTTCCTTTTTATTTGACGTATCTTTAAATTAATGAATTTTTTTATATACATAGCTTTAATCTAAGGATATTTTTTCATATACATAGCTTTAATTTAATGATATTTTTTTCATATACATAGCCTTAATTTAATGATATATCGGCCCAAATATATATATATGTAAAGAAACTATATTTCTTTAATTTGTGAGTAAAACAGTGGCCATTGCAGCTTACGTCTCAAGTTGACAGAATTAAAATTGTATAAAAAAGGAATTGAGAATTTAAGTAATAAACTTTATATGTCGTTTCTTTGTTTGCAGGTAGGATAATGTAATTATTGTTGTATGTAACTAAAAAATAAAAATAAAATCCTTGTTTGCAGAGCAACACAATTGTTTATTAGAAATTTACAATTCCTAATAAATTTGGAGATATTGTCTTACAAAACGACATTTCTAGTTGAAACCAAGAAAAATGGAAAAACTACGGTTTAAATTTGTAGTATTGCCGTCAACGGACGGAAAAACAAATGTGATATACATGACCTCTATTGAGACACCAGACGGACGTGTTTTTGAGGTCCCAGATGAATTAAAACCAGCAGGTAAACACACTGCGATAGCGTCTTCAGACGTATTTACGAAAATCAAGAATTCACTTAAAAAAAGACATCAAACACGCACAGTATGGATCCACCTTGATACGGATTTAAGGAAAATATATCTGTATGAAGAGGAAAATTTACAGTTTGGTGACCAGTATTTAGATGAGATTATAGAAGGGACAATACCTTCACACAATAATACAAATAGCAATGCACCAGAAAGAAAAAATATCGGAAAAACTGCTGAAAGGTTTTTGATAGAAAAATTTTCAAATAAAACATCAAATGCTGACCAATGGATTAGTGAATTTGAGACTGAATATGGAAGATTTGAGATTCTACAGGATGAAGCGAAAATTGAGATTTTAAAACATCTACTAGAAAAACAGTGTCTAGATTGGTATAGCAGTATGTTAATAAAATTGATGGTGAATTCCAAATGGGCAGAATTGAAAGACATTTTTTGTGAAACATATGGAAATAAAGGTTGGTTCCAAGTCAAATATGGATTTACATTTAGATTTCAAGCTGGATCGTTACTCGAGTATGCCACAAAAAAAGAAAGATTGTTATTAGAGGTCAACAAGCACATCGACACCGAAACAATGATAAATCTTATTGTAATGGGATTACCAGATTATGTAATGGAAAAAATTGATAAAAAAAACTGTAAAATCAACCGCAAGCCTCTACAATGAAATAGGGAAACATGAACATGTAGTGAGCAAAAAGAATTTCAGCAAAAATAAAATAAAAACATATGATTATAAAGGAAAGTGTGATAAAATACAGCCATGTAAAACTTGTGAAAAATTAAATAAAGGTATTCGGTTCCATCCTGAAGAAAAATGCTGGTTCAAACAGACAGAAGGATATAATTATAAGGGAAAAAATAAAAAAACCGTGAACAATTCAGTGATTGATGTTGAACTCAATTATGACGATAAAAAAACGAATAATGACACCATTAATTAAAGTGAAACTATTATTAAATGCACAATTGGAAACATCTGGAATATATGATTCAGGCTCAAACGTTTCTATAATTAATTCCAAGTTAATAAAACTGAAAAGAGATGATGATTCAAAAAGTGATAATTTAATCACAATTAATGGTGTTAAAAAGACAATTGGTTTGACAACTATAAAGTTAAAAAATTTTGATATTGAAGAAAAAGCGAACGTTTATATAATTGATGGAGAAGAATTTAAATACGATTTTCTAATTGGACTGAATATTATAAAACAATTTAGACTGGTTCAAGATGAGAATTTGAAAGTCACTCAAAAAAGAGAAGAAATAAAAATAGAAGAAAAAGATCCTATGAATGAAAATGGTAATAAAAACAACACTTCTAAGGAGGTGAAAAATGAAACAAACCCATGTTCTATAAATTTTAACGAACACATAAAAGAAGATTTCAAAATATGTATGAGTAATTTAAACACTCAAGAAAAGTCAGAAATACACAAACTGATATATACGTACAAATCAATATTTGCAAAAGACAAATATGACATTGGCACGGTCAGAGAATATGAAGCACGTATTGATCTACTCATTGACAAATATTGTAATAAAAGGCCTTATAGATGTTCAGTTGAAGACAAGAAGGAAATAGAAGAACAAATAGCAAAGTTACTTCACAAAAATCTTATAGAGGAATCTTATAGTCCATTTGCGGCACCAGTAACTTTGGCTTTCAAAAAAGAAGACTACAAAAATCAAGATTATGTATAGATTTTAGAGATCTAAATAAAATAGTGGTACCTCAAGCTCAACCATTTCCATTGATCGATGACCTAGTAATTAAGACAAGAAATTCAATATATTTCACAACACTGGACATCAATTCAGCCTTCTGGTCAATCCCGCTAAGAATTGAAGATAGAAAGAAAACTGCCTTTGTAACGCAGGAAGGGCATTATCAATGGACATGTTTACCTTTTGGTTTAAAGACATCACCAGCCATTTTTCAAAGGATACTAAGTAACATTTTAAGAAAGTATAAGCTTAATAATTTTGTAGTAAACTACATAGATGATATTCTAATATTTTCTAAGACATTTTCGGAGCACATTAACCATCTAACACAATTGTTAGAAGCTATAAAAACGGAGGGTTTTAGACTAAAATTTACAAAATGCACATTTGCTTCAGACTCCGTGAAATATCTCGGTCATATAATACATAATAATACAGTACGGCCAATAAGAGATAATTTAGTTTCAATAAAAGATTTCCCAATACCGAAAACTCAGAAAAATGTTCGACAATTTCTGGGAAAAATTAACTTCTATCATGAGTATATACCGAAAAGTGCAGTAATTTTAGAACACCTTCATAATTTACTTAGGAAAAACCAGAAATTTATTTGGTCTGCCGATTGTCAAAAATCTTTTGAAGACATAAAAAACTTATTGTGCTCACAGCCAATCTTAGAAATATTTGATCAGAATTTGCCGATAAATATTCACACAGATGCATCTTTAGAAGGTATTGGGGCAGTATTAAAACAAACACAACCAAATGGAAAAGACAAGCCAGTGGCATACTTCTCAAAAAAATTAAATCATGTACAAAAAAAGAAAAAGGCAATTTATTTAGAATGTTTAGCTATTAAAGAAGCAATAAGATACTGGCAATACTGGCTAATAGGTAGGTCATTTACAGTATATTCCGACCATAAACCATTAGAAAATTTAAATATTAAATCTAGGACAGATGACGAATCAGGAGATTTAACATATTACTTATCACAGTATGATTTTAATATAAAATACGCTCCGGGAAGAGAAAATATAGAAGCAGATTGTTTAAGTAGGAACCCAGTATTGGATGCAAGTGAGGATACAGAGGAACAATTAAAAATTGTAAACATGATAAAATTGAATGATATTATTACAGATCAGGAAAACAATGAAGACATACAAAATAATAAATCAAAATTAATATCAAGATTCAATGTTTACTATAAAAACGTTAAAAAACGTGAAAAAATTATTTTATCAGAAGATTTCTGTAAAAAACTTATAAGAGATGTACATGAAAATATGTTTCATTTAGGTGTAAAACAAATGCTAAAGAAAATAAGTACATTATATACAGCAAAAAATTTAACGATAAATATTGAAAGACATTGCAAAAGCTGTGAGATATGTAAAAAAAATAAAACAAGAGGACAGGATAAATATGATCTAATGTCACATTTAGGTCCTGCCACAAAACCTTTTGAAATAGTCTCAATAGACACGATTGGAGGTTTTGGAGGCTCACGATCAACGAAAAGATATTTACATCTTTTAGTGGACCACTTTACACGACATGCTTATATTGTTACCTCAAAAACCCGAAGTGCTAATGACTTTGTTAAACTAATCAATAACGTAACAGATTCTGATACAATTGGAATGCTTCTCGCCGATCAATACCCGGGAATCAACTCAAAAGAATTCAAAACATTTTTAAAGGGAAAATCGATACCAATGATCTTCACAGCAGTAAATGCCCCGTTTTCTAACGGATTAAATGAAAGACTTAATCAGACACACATAAATAAAATCAGAGGTAAAATAAACGAAAAAAGTAAAAAAATAGCATGGACAACCACTGCTCATGACTGTATAGATAAATACAATAATACAGAATATACAGTTACCGGCTTTGCACCAAAATACCTATTGGATGGCACAGACGTTTCTTTTTTACCAAATGAACTAAAAAGTGATAAAACAGAGACTGAATGGATTAGAGATAGAAAAATAGCATTCCAAAATTCAATTAAATCACATAACTACAATAAGAAAATATTTGATAAAAATAGAACTCAATTTAATTTCAATACAGGGGATATGGTATATGTAGAGAATGGAAACAAACTAAATAGAAATAAATTGGATGAGCTGAAGATTGGTCCATTTAAAATTATAGAAAAGATATCAAATTCAATATATAAAATTAATACAGGTCATAAAAAGTCAGAGTCAAATCTCTTTCATATCACAAAACTTGCACCAATATAGCTTAATATAATAAATATTGTATAATTTAGATTTAGTTTTAATTATTTAAGTATAGATAAGTGAAAATTTTTGTGAAAATTTTCTTCCTTGAGGAGGGAGATGTAAAGAAACTATATTTCTTTAATTTGTGAGTAAAACAGTGGCCATTTCAGCTTACGTCTCAAGTTGACAGAATTAAAGTTGTATAAAAAAGGAATTGAGAATTTAAGTAATAAACTTTAAATGTCGTTTCTTTGTTTGCAGGTAGGATAATGTAGTTATTGTTGTATGTAACTAAAGAATAAAAATAAAATCCTTTGTTTGCAGAGCAACACAATTGTTTATTAGAAATTTACAATTCCTAATAAATTTGGAGATATTGTCTTACATATATACAGGTGCCTTGAATTAATGATATGTCAATTCACTATGATAGTTAGACGTATACATGTCCTTAATGAAATGAGATTTTTCCAGATACATCGCGTTAGTTTATCTGAGCTACGATAATTTTGAATTAATGACGTTGATCTTGATACATGTATGTGTCTTGGATTCACTGTAATTATAACGTAAAAATATGAGTTCTTGAACTTTTTAAATCTTCCTTTACTGCCCTGGAGCCCGCTCACATAAGATGAAGGTCGTCTAGGTTCGCCTAGTCTCTCCCTCTCTGTGTACAGGTCAACTAGGGACTCTGAAGAATTATGCCCCTCAGAGTCAGATGGGAGGCTGGGGCAGGCAAAGAAGGCAGAACATCTGCGCCTTCAAAGGTATACAGGTAAGTGACGTAAGGGTCCCTTCAGGACCGGATGTGTGCCGGCTTTTGTTGGATAGGCACGACGAATTTTTTTGATTATGGCTGACGGCAGCGGCAGGTTTTTGTGGAACCTCCCCACACTCTCCGCCAATAGCTGAGGCGAACTAACGTGCCGCCCTGCAGTCAACGCTGTCCGTCGAGTGATCTGTCAGCTCATGCTGGCAGTCGGGACTTTACGTCCCGAGCGAATCACTCCTCATAGTTTCATAACAGAATTCATATCACAATCAAGACGATGATATCTCCTCTAGGGATGCATCGAACACCACCTTCAGTTGGTGTAGAACTCGTATTCTTTTGCTTATATCGCAATTTTGGACTATTGTTAAGTTTCACCTTCTGGTTTGCAGGAGTTGAATAATTATTCTCCAGAACTGGTATCCAGCTAATGAGGCTGAACCTGTCTTCTTTGGTGAGTATTTTAGTAACACCAACATCTTACCATTGTGTACATACAATTAGGCTCAAAATTAAAATCTATTTCTTTGTTAAGCCAATCTTATAATATATATATTTATCTTATATATAGAATGCTAAGGATGCCGAAGTACAAGAGTTTCATCAAACTCTCAAAGCGCTCAGCAAAGAGAAGCATTTTGAATTCCAGATATTAGTCAACGTTCTAACAACAACCTTGATTGTGGTGTAGACAGTAGAGAGGAAAGTGTGAACGGTATGATGCAGGTATCAATTTCTGAAACAGATTTAGACTAAATTGAAGGGACTATAGCTGAAAAGTCTGATATTCTGGCCATAGATTGTGAAATTTCATCTGATGACAGTGAATTGAATGAGGAAAAATTATCCAACTTTTTAAAAACATGGGCAGTAAAATATAACATAAAGCATAATTCATTAAACGAATTGCTTTCCTTTTTAAAACAGAATGGATATCCATTTTTGCCACTAGACAGCAGGACATTTTTGAAAACTCCCTCTGAAAGGATCACTGTTACCATACATCCCGGCAAATATATTCATATTGCGATCAAATCATCTTTAGATAAAATTTTATCAAATGTCAAGGATATTCCAAAAGAATTGTTATTAGATTTTAATATTGATGGGATTCCCCTATCAAAAAGTAGCAATAGTTGTTTCTGGACTATTTTATGTAGAATATTCAACTTGTCGAAGTTTGGAGTTTTCACCATTGGGATTTATCACGGCTATCAGAAGCCGAGAAACTTTAATGACTTTCTGCGAGCCTTTATAGATGAAATTAAAATATTACTGCACGATTATATGTATGAGGATAACATTGTTAAGATCATAATAAGAGCTTTCATATATGATGCACCTGCCATAGCCGCATGTTTAGGCATTAAGTCTCATAACGGATATTTTGGCTGCAATAAATGTTCACAGGAAGGGCATTTTGTAAAAAATAGAATGACTTTTCCAGAAACAGAAGCACAGCAGAGAACAAACTTTTAGATGTAGAGTAAACGAAGATCACCATAATGAGACAAGTATTTGGGAAGAAGTCCCAATAGATTTAGTAAGCCAATTCCCCTTGGACTATTTACATGTGTTGTTACTAGGAGTAGTGAACAAATTTTTGGAAATGTGGCTGTGTGGAGACACTGCATCGTTATTGCCCAGCAGAGGTATTCGAAATATTTCTGATAAATTGGTAAGCATGGCCCAAAGACAGCCATCAGAATATCAAAGGAGAACACGACCCTAATCAGAATTAGGAAATTTCAAAGGAAGCGAATTTAGAACCTTTGTGAAGGTATCTGGACCATATGTCTTAAAAAACATTCTCCCTCCAGATAAATACAGCCACTTCTTGTTGCTCCACGCCTCTGCTGTAATTTTATGCGACTCAGAACTCTGCCAAACTCAACCTGATCTGGCTGAAAAAATGATTAAAGCATTCACCGTAAAATTAGGTCATATTTATGGGACACATCTTTTAGTATACAACGTTCATGCTTTAACCCATCTTGTGTCTGATGTGAAGCAATTTGGGAAACTAGATGACTTTTGTGCTTTCCCCTTCGAGAGCTATATGTATACAATAAAAAGGCTTTTAAAAACTTGTAAAGATCCCCTTGCCCAAATTTGCAACAGATTGTTCGAAAGAACTAGCATTAATTTCATTCCAAACAAAACCGAGAATGGAGACATTCTACAGCCAAAGAAAAAAGTCAAAATGATTCATAGAAAAAACAATATATCACCAAATTAATTTCAATGGATCTAAAATAAATAATACCATTAAAGATCAGTGGTTTTTTTCCAAAAGAAAAGAAATTATTCGCTTTGAATTCGCCGAAGTTTTAAATGAAACTATTTATATAAATGGACCAGAAATATTGGAAAAAGAGAACTTCTAAACAATCCCGATTGAATCATCCAAAATTAATATCTATCAAGCAAAGTCAAAAGAAAGCCGTGTAAAAAAGTGGCCCACTTATTCTTTACATTTGAAAATGTTTCATATAAAAGACGATGAGTATAACACATATATATTTCTCCCCATGTAGTCATTGGAATGGTGTTAACAAAATATTATAACCACAAGAACAAAATGTTATAACCACAATAAATCAATAATAGATTTAGAAAAGAAACTATTATAATCCCGATGTAAGTGCCTTCGACTAGTTGTAAGAGCGATAACGGCAATGCATAATAACTTACCTCCTTCTTTATACTTTTTCAGATGTATGTCGTTTTAGAAACGATTGAGTTAGGAGAGAAGATGGTCTCAGTAGTTCCCTCTAATTGGATAATTGAAAAAAGTTTGTATTGGCCAAAAAAGTGCAAGTTATTGAAAGCTGCACAGCAGCGGATCGAGCCGGACATATCGAATTGGACTAAATACGAAGAATACAAAATTTTGGCGGGAAATATTCGTTAGTATGAATTTATTTATTTATTTATTACTACTGTTATAAATCGCACTACACAAAAAAAAAGTTAAATTTCATGTTCATGTGTCCGTTTTGTGCTTTTCGTATAAGTTCTTTATTTTATTATTAGTTATTACTAATATACTTTCAGCTACATATGAAGATGCACGTAAAAAAGAGGCCTACTACGAAAAATTTTCCAATTCTGCTTCAGAACAACACGAAATGGAAAGGCGAGTAAGGAAACGCCACCATCCTGTACTTTCCAACATTAATGACGATGAAATAGATTTAAATTCCTTTTTTAAAGACAATAAATCTACAATAAACAAGGTGCATATAATAGTGTTCAGTCCACATACAAAATCGCTCGATGCAGCTTTCTCCCCAGATTATGTTCGTAAAAAGACAAAAGAAAGAACACAAAGTATCACATTCAAATTTTATTATAAACAAGTAAAAAAGCTAGAATTGGTCCAATTCTTATGATACCAATTCTTATGATACCCTAGATGAATGCCCGTATAAAATTTCGTATGATCACCGATCTATGCAAGTTTGATTTTTGAAGTGATTTTTCGCATATATTTCTAGAACGGTTTGTCGGACAGAAAACTGACAATAACCAATTTTATAGGATTTCGTATTCTGAAGAAGTTTTTGGTACAATAAAAATGTCTTGGACTGATCGTTTTCACAGTATACGTTTAAATCCTCAATCTTTATATGGCAACACCAAGAAGGAGTTGCCCGATTTAGTCCATTTTTGAAATTTTATTTGCTAGTACAAACAAAACACAATGTACCAAACGTCAGCTCTCTATATCGATGCGTTCTCAGGTAGTGTCCAAATATATAGAGGAAAACGAAAGTTTTGTATGGCAGCCCCACGAAGGAGTTGCCCGATTTGTCTCATTTTCGAACTTAATTTTACTTTTTTTTTAAAAGTCCATGTACAAAATTTCAGCTCTCTACGTGTACGCGTTCTCGAGTTATCGTGCGCACAGACGGACGGACATGCAAAAATCGAAATAACTTTTAATATTATGCGTGGTTGTCCAATCCATTTTGCTCTATCATCATTATTTCGAGGTGTTACAAATGGAATGACGAACTTAGTATACCCCTATAGATATCATGTAGGGTATAAAAATACTTATCCAAAGTGTTAACAAACTCCCATCTGAAGACTATTTCACGTCTGAAACAGACTGCAAGCCGTGCTTTTCCATAGCACACTTAATCTAAAAAACAATTAAAAAATCATTATTAATAAATAGATAAAGTATAATTAACCAAAAACTTACCATTTCTCGAACAAATCCTACTTCAAAATGTCAACACATCACATCAGATGTTCTTGCCTTCGCCGCAGCCAGAGTTCAGTGCAGCTCAATAGTCCATTATTACGTCACGTGGGACGCCGCCGTCAAAGTTTAACAAACCTTGAAAACGAGCGTTGCCAAGGCAACCCATCATGAAGCCGAAATGTAGCGGTTGGCGGTGGCTATAAAAAGGCGACGAGCTGCAGCAGAATCACCCATTCCCAATTCAGAATTTGATCTGAAAACATCAGAATTTACTCTGATTTTTCCTAAATTCCTAAATTATCCAAACCAAATCTTGTTTCCATCCCACACCTAAGTAGGAATTTACTCCTACTGCAGAAATTTAATTCTGCTAATTCCATCCCACACCTAAGTAGGAATTTACTCCTACTGCAGAAATTTAATTCTGCTAATTCCACCCCACACCTAAGTAGGAATTTACTCCTACTGCAGGAATTTAATTCTGCTCATTCCATCCCACACCTAAGTAGGAATTTACTCGTAATGCAGAAATTTAATTGTGCTTATTTTTCATCTCCCACCTGAGTAGGAATTTACTCCTACTGCAGAAATTTACTTCTGCATTAATCTCTATCAAACATCTCAGTAGGAAGTTATTCCTACTTATTTCTATGCAAGCAGGAAGCTACTCTTGTTGCAGAAATTTACTTCTGCCAAATTATAATTATTTTATCGTTGCTCCCGTGCTTAGACGTGAAGCAAAAACTTCTATTTTTATTTTCGAGTTAAGCGGCCCACACACGATACAACTGTTGGTCCAACGGCTGTTGACCAACCGTTGGACCAACAGTTGTATGGTAGTCCACATACGATACAACTGTTGGACCGATTTCTTCAGCAATAATTTCTTCCGAAATAATGTCATCGGTTGTCAAAAAAAAAAAGAAAATGAGCATTTGTTTTTCAGCTGTGATTATGTCTTTGAAAATTAATAATATATCAATAAACTCTTGCCAGAAGTCCTTTTACTTAATTGAGACCATTTTGGTTTGTTTTTTACAACGCAATTACAATAAAAAACTTCACAGATAATGAAATCGGATCAACGGTTGAACAACAAGCCCACACACCATACAACGGTCGCATATACAACAGCGGTTTACCTGCATGCACATCCAACCATCCAACCGAGCTTGCGATCGTTGGATGCTTCGTACAATTGGCCCACACACCATACAACGGTTGTATGCCAACACAGATTGCTACAACAGTTGAACCAACAGTTGTATCGTCTGTGGCCCGCTTTACTTCATTGAATTAACAGTGGATTTTCTTCTCTTTCTTTCAGAATTAAAGGTAGCCAACCTCTGTGGCAGCATTTTTTTTAGTTGTGAATTTTATTGAATTTTTTATTGAAATTAATTTAGCTTAGGATAGTATAAGTATTGAATTATTTTTTGAAGTACATATTATAGTAGTAGGTTAAGAAAATTGAATTTGTGATAATAGTTTTTAAGCAATATATTGAATTAAAATTTTTATATTTGAATTGACAAAAGTTGAGTTATCCTTTCACAACCGGCACCCCTCTTTAGCTTGAGCACAGATCTCACAAATAGCAATATAATAAAAGATGATCTTTTTGAAATGTTGTGGTACTATGTAGAGTGATTGGCTTGGACGTAAAGTCCAGACTGCCAGCATGAGCTGACAGATCACTCGACGGACAGCGTTGACTGCAGGGTGGCACGCTAGTTCGCCTGCCGCTGCCGTCAGTTATAATAAAAAAAAAATCGTGCCTACAAACAACTAAAAGAAAAACGCTGGCACACATTCGGTCCTGAAGGGACCCTTACGTCACTTACCTATATCCACACCGAAGGCGCAGATGTTATGCCTTCCTAGCATGCCCCAGCCACCCATCTGACTCTGAGGGCAAGATTTTTCAGAGTCCCTTGTTGATCTGTAAAGACAGAATAAACGAGCGAACCTAAAAGACCTTCATACGAGAGGGCTCCAGGATAGTGAAGGAAGAATTAAAACTGTTAAAGATTCATGTTCACGTTATAATAGCAAGTGTTTCCTTCTTACAAAAATTGCTGCTGATTCCTATAATTATTTTTAATTTTAAATCGCCGCAACGTTCATGGCAAGACTCATTACATGCGTTTAATTATGCTTTTCACATTAAAACAAATAAAGCTAAAATTAATGAACTTCCTAGGATTGTAAGAAATGTTTCGAAATATATGTACATAAATGTTTGGATGATAGTGCATTTTCCTACCTATCTACCCTAAACTAAACGAGAGTAATTAAATCTTAGAAATTATTTATAAAAATGTGTATGCCAGTTTCATAGTCTCAAATCCCTAACCTTAGCTTGCTTTGTGTATATGGGTGTAGAATCACTCTTAAATATTAAAATTTAGTTAAATTTAATTGATTGTAAGATGATATAACTTTGAGGTAAGTATCTAATTTAACAAGTACGTATGTACGTATTGCATGTGAGCATTACTGTATTCAATGATTCAATATAATACATAATATGCACATATAAATGAAGAAGAATCTCTAAAGCTTTTCATTATTTTCTTGATTTTGAGACAATGAATGCGTGTATGTATATTTTCCTTTATAATAACAAGTGCAGCCTGCGTACGCAGAGTGATAATTTTAATTCCCGAAAATGCTATTTGTATATTTGCTGTACTTTACCAAAAAAAAAACAAAATCTTAAGCTATAATTATTTAAAATGATTTTAGCTGCACATTTTAATAATTGGTTCGGTGCTTTTGTTGTTTTTCTTTCTTTTTGTTTTCTATTATGAAATTACTTATTAATTACACTTAGCTGTTGTGCCGCTACAATTTACCCCTCTGTAAAGGGATGTTCTGAAGTTTCACTGTTGTATATGATCGCACTGCGTGCTCTGTGAGAGAGAGAGAGCGTAAGGGTTTTCGAATAAAAACACACAAATATGGTTGATTCTTTCAATCACTATTTTATTTTTTATTTAGATCCCTGTTTTTTGGGGTGCTTTACACTTTATCACTTAACTAGAGGGATTTTTACCTAAGTGATTTCACTAATATTTTTTATTTATCACAAGGTTCTATGCCCGTTAGAACTGATTCCCGTTGCTATTAGATGAGATTTTCGCGAGGTGTTTCGTTGGCGGGTGAAAAACAAACTCCTCCAGGTTTGGTGATCTTGCACCCAGGTACCCACGATTACTTGCAAAAGCTTTTTTATCTTTTTATTGCTTTCTCACGACGTTAAAATTCGTACGTGAGAATATGCGAATTATTTTATGTGCATTCAATTGCACGACGAAAAATGATATCCGATTACACGGCATGTAGGTGGGTATACTGTGTGAGTGGAGTGCATTACTGATAACGAAATGCAAATTATTCTAAATTGCATTTTGTTGCAGTATGGAAATGCAACTGTAAATGCATTTGAAATTTTAAATGACATTTTAAAATGAAATAATTTTTCATTTTCAATGTCAATTAATGGTACATCAATATATCGTATTGGACGATATATTGATGTATTGCCCTTATGGTTGTGATTCGGGGCATTGGGCACCTGAGTCACTACATCCCTCCCCCCTGGGGAAAAGAAAGTTTTATTCTAGCTGGAAGAAAACTTTCTTTCTCTGAAAATAGTGCGTTGGGAACGTAATTCTAAGTAGAAATCTTATAGATAGGCTAACCATGCATACTTATTTACATGCATATTTATAATTAACTTATAATAGGTAAAGCACAAAAAATGATTTAACTACAATTATTCAAAAATTCAATAGGGAAGCCTGTATATTTACCTCATAATTTGTTGTATTTTATATCTTTTAAGCTAGTACAAAGAAATGCATAATATGAACTTTACACTTAAGCGTTTGGTAATTCTATAATTTTATACATATTTATTTATTTCATAATTAATTTTTTTGTTTTTACATACAAGTTTTTCGTAAAATAGAACACAATTATTTATTTCATTTTCCTTTCTCCTATATTTTTTCTTTTATAATTTATTTATTAATTCCTGCCAAAAAAATAATGGGTACTATAATAAGTATTATTCACAAATAATTCTTTTTATATTTTTTTTTTAATCTGATTCTTATAATGAATCCTTTTTTTTTCTTTATTTATTTATACTATTACGTTATTTAAAATATTAACTACATTTGCTTTCTTTTTTGTTTCTTAATCTCACGGTTAATACATATATCCATTCTCGCTCTTTTCTCAATGAGGATGGGGATTTTCATGATGGTAAAAATTAGGAAGAGGTTATTACTGTGTCCGTTAGTTAGCGTCCGTAGGTTAAACGTTTTCAGCCGATTTCCTTTTAGGTGCTGGGGTTATCTTGAACGTAAGTTTTCGTGGTGCAGCTCTAGGCATATCTTCCAGTTCATGTTCGAGGGTTATGTTATTGGATGTTCGTTCTTTCGGTTTATATTTGATGTACATATAAGCACAGGCAATAGAGATGATTAACAATTGTCACATATGATATTGCATAGTGGTGAATATGATGATTATTTATTGGATTTAAAGGATTTAATTCTTGATTTTTTTGGAAATGAATGGATTCCAGAAGTTTTTCTAGATCCTTGTTATTTGTAATATTTAGAGGAGTTGTTTCTATTTGTGTTTCCATAGGGGTTGACGTCATATTCCATATTATGTTGGAAATGTTTATTGTTGGGATAAAATGGGAATTGAATTTGGTCAATTTTATGTTATGTCCGTGCAGGATGAATTCTTTGCTTCGTACGTAGCAACCGGGATAAATATACATTATTCCTGTTCCTTGCAGGGTTCGTGAACTAATGGAATTTTCACAAATAATATCTGTATGGAGGGTATTTTTTTGAGAGAAAAGCCAAGCGTTCTGCTGCGATAATTGCATCCAATAATAATCTTGTTCTAATGTAAGGATTTTACATTTTGATGTAATTGGTTCCTGTTTTATCAAATTTACTTCGCATTGGTTTGTTTTTGTAGTTGCATTAAGGATCGGTGATGATATCCTGCAATAGAAATGCATATGATCCAACGTTGTTCAATATATATGAACGATCCGTTAAGGAGTGTTGGTAATGGCATTACTTGGAATATTTGGTATGGTTCCTTGAAAGGAAGTGGAATTCGGAGTTCGATAATTATTTTATTATTAAAAATATTTGCCGAAATTGTACTTAATTTGTAAATTTGTGATAAGATATTGTCTTTAGAGTTTATGGGAAGCATCATTGAATTTGGCAGTTCCTGTCTGATGTTCAATAAGAGTTCTTCAATTTGTCTAGGGGATATGAGTGTAGGATGAAATTGTCCATGCATTGAATCTGTTAAGAGATCTATTAATTCTGACTGGGTATTTTGGTATCTGAATGCCATTAACGAAAACAAGGAAATAAGAGATTCAATTTCAATGGATATTTTGTTATCCAATGTTCTGTTTTCCATTAATGATGTAGCTATCTGTATTGAAATTAACTTTTTATGAGTAACCATGAATTCCTTTTCAATTGCGGCTTTAGTTTTGTTGAAAATGTTTGCGGTTGCTTCGACTATCGCAGTTTGGCTTTTCATAAGTCATAGGAGGGAGTTTTGGTTCTTCACAAGCCTCTGACAAGTTACTGTTATTTGCTGCGCGATGAACTGGATATTCTGGAATTCGGACTTGAAATTTGTCATGTCATAGTATGTCACTATCTTCCACTCGTTGGTGTAGAGGTTGGCTCTGCCAAATTCCTCAAAGTAAATGCCTGCAGTAGCATTAAGTTGCTTTACCTCTATTCCTGAGCCGTAGATTATGGGGATGAAAATTAGAATGAATGCTATATGCATCATTTTGAAAACCTGGAAGATGACACTATGTTAATATCTCTGAATGATGTTTGAAGATGATGAAGTTTTTCATCTGAGAAAAGTTTTAGGTCGTTGTTATGGACTCTTTTGTTTTTATTATTGATTTTAATAGTGGAATTTTCGGGGGAATTAATCTCCATTATCTCATACGGACCTGACCATAGTGGTGAGAACTTATTATCTCTCACTCTGCTTTTCAGTAAGACTTTATCACCAGTATTAAATGATTTTTGGACGGAGTTCTTATCGTATTGTAATTTTGATTTTTCTTTATTGGCCATGGCTATGTCTTTAGCTATTTTGAAGCTATGCTGTAGACGCGCTTTTAACTCGTTTGCATAATTGTCGTAATTATAGCAAACGTTGGAGAAGATTTCAAATTGTTTGGAATTTCGGCTGGGAATCCGTATAGGAGTTCGCGTGGAGTATAATTAGTACTCGAATGAGGGGTTGTATTGTATACAAACATGGCATAAGGAATCCATGTATCCCAGTCTTGTGGATCTTTTGCTACATAAGATCGGAGATATTCTGCTAAGGTTCTGTGACTTCTTTCCAATGCACCATTCGTTTGAGGGTGATATGGAGTAGTTTTAAGTCGTTTTATTCTTAGTAATTTAGATACCTCGGCGAACATGCCACTTATGAGGTTAGAACCTTGATCTGTGAGGATACTTTCTGGAATACCATGTCGACAAACTATCATTGTCGTGAAGGCTGCCTCTAATGTCTTAGACTCGGTGTCGACTATGGGAATAGCCTCAGAAAATTTTGAAAGGTCGTCTTGAAATGTAAGGAGGTATTTATTTCTAGAATGTGATATTGGGAGAGGTCCTACAACATCTAGGTACACTCTATCGAAAGGTTTGGAGCTAATGCTCGAGATTTTCATTGGAAATTTAGGGTTTCTGGAAACTTTGTTCACCTGACAAAGTTTACATTTTCTTGCATATTTGACCACGTCGTCTGACATGCCAGGCCAGTAGAATTGCTTTTTGATTCTTTTAATAGTACAGGGAATACCTTGATGGCCTCCCGTTGGTAATGAGTGAAAATCTTTTAATACTTGTTCGATGTCCTTAATGTCGTATAAATATTTTATTGAATCCTGATGAAGTTGAATGTTTATTTGTTTATTAGCGAAGATCTGGACAAAAGCGTTTTTAATAATAATTAGATTCTGTGGATCTAATATAGGGAAGAAGATATTTATTTATTTTAACTGATTTGCTTCTGTGTATGAGCAGATTTCAGTTAAAATCTTTTCGAGGTCTGATCTATCTCTTTGCGATCGACAAGGTAAATTAAGTTTTGATATGACTATTTTGGAGTTCTTTTTTGTGAAGAAGTTCAGTTCATTTGCTAGAAGTGGAGATTTATCTGAAAGCTTTAGTTTCGAAGCCAACACTCTTTCAAGCTCTGTATCTTGCATTGGCAAGATGAAGAATTTAGGATTCGCATTTTTAGTCAGTAAAAGAGGAAAAGTAGTCTCAGTTATTATGATTGAGGAATTGTTTGATGACGATGGAGCTGGGTTTGGAGTAATAATACTCGTGTCGGGAATGCTCAGATTTGCCTGAGCTCTAGCTTGATTCCTTGCTACCACATTTACGCAGGAGGTAGGTTCTGCGAAATATTCGCTACTATCTGGAATAGCTGTACTGAGAGCGTCTGCATTTGTGTTGAGCTTACCTGATTTATGGAGTATTTTGTAGTCATATTCCTCAAGACGTATTCTCCATCTCATCAGTCTTGAGGAGTGATCTTTCAGATTCATGAGCCATACTAATGGTTTATGGTCAGTTATAATTGTAAATTGTCTACCATAGACGTATGGTCTGAACTGCCCAACTGCGAAAACGGTAGCTAAGAGCTCTTTCTCTATAGTTGAATAACGAGTCTCCGCATCATTGAGAACTCGACTCAAGTAGATAAACTATGACAGTTCTGGCGCACTTTTTTAGCTTCCAGGATTTCGCCACAGATGGCGCCACCGTCGCTAGGTGGTTTGAGCCCGTGCTAAATGTAGGGTTGTGTCTTGGTTGTATTGGTTTGTGTCTTGGATACACCATGTGCTGCGCCTAAATGTAGGCTTTTGGTTTCATTGAGTCTCGACTGCGCCCTAGCGGGATTAATCGGTACTACCAGGATGTATCATTTGATCTTGACTGCACCCTAGCGGCATTAGCCGGTACTAACAGCATGCTCCCGTACTACGGTTTTCTTAAATAGATATGTGTTGCGCCTAAATGTAGGCTTTTGGTTTCATTGAGTCTCGATTGCGCGCTAGCGGGATTAATCGGTACTACCGGGATATGTCATTTAATCTTGACTGCACCCTAGCGGCATTAGCAGGTACTACCAGCATGCTCCCGTACTACGGTTTTCTTAAATACATACATAGGTGCGCCTAAATGTAGGCTTTTGGCTTTGAACTAATATTAGTAATAATTAAAGTTGACGCTAGGAAATTTTTGTTCATGCCAATGGATTCTAGATGGTTGTGGTGGGGCTATTAGGGGGAAATCCTCTACGGGCTCTGGTTTTCGAGATATTAGCGCATTAATATTTCAAGTTATTTTTGCTCATGGAAATGGATTCTTGGCGGTGTGGGGTGGGAGGGGGAACGAAATTTTCATCAGAAGTCCTCTACGGGCTTTGGTTTTCGAGATATTAGCGACATCTGTTTGGGCGCAAACGCCATTTCTTGAGTAAGGTACCCTAGCGGCCTTAGCCGGAACTACCAGCATGCATTAGCGGGAGAGTTCTAGATATTGGCATGACGTCATCATGGTTTTGCTGTTTTCAAATCCCGCACGTTGTCTTAGCAGGGAAGTTGTAGATATCAGCATCATTCGAATTTCACAACCTTAGCAAATTATTATTATTATTGGGTCTTGGGGGTGCGTGCAGAGAAAATTCACAGTTGCTCTTTCGAGTGCAAACACCATTTCTTGAGCAAGGTCCCCTGGTGGCATTAGTCGGTACTACTCCAGCATAGGGAAATAACATAGGATTTTGATTTTGTCTCTGAAGTTCGCTTATTTTTCATCTCGAATCTTGGGGAATACGAGACCACTTTGGGGGTACGAAACCACTTTTAGCGCTCTCCAGCATAGATAAATAGCATAGGATTTTGATTTTGTTTCTGAAGTTCGCTTATTTTTCATCTCGAATCTTGGGGATACGAGACCACTTTGGGGATACGAGACCACTTTTAGCGCTCTCCAGCATAGGGAAATAGAATAGGATTTTGATTTTGTTTCTGAATTTCGCTTATATTTCATCTCGAATCTTGGGGATACGAGAACATTTTGGGGATACGAGACCACTTTTAGCGCTCTCCAGCATAGGGAAATAGCATAGGATTTTGATTTTGTTTCTGAAGTTCGCTTATTTTTCATCTCGAATGGTCCCCTGGTGGCATTTGTTGGTACTACCAATTTTTGTTCATCTCGGGCTTGGGGATACGAGATCACTTACAGCACTCTCCAGCATAGGAAAATAGCATAGAATTTCGATATTTCTTGAGTAAGGTTACCTAGCCGCATTAGCCGGAACTAATAGCATGCCTTGGTTTTGCTGTTTTCTTTTATTAGCGGGGAAGTGCTAGATATCAGTATGGCGTCATATTGGTTTTGGGGAAATAGCATAGAATTTCGATATTTCTTGAGTATGGTTACCTAGCGGCATTAGCCGGAACTAATAGCATGCCTTGGTTTTGCTGTTCTCTTTTGGAGTCCAAACACCATTTCTTGAGCAAGGTCCCCTGGTGGCATTTGCTCGTACTACCTGTGTTGTTCATCTCGGGTTCGGGGATAAGATAACACTTACAGCACTCACCAGCATAGGATTTCGATATTTCTCGAGTAAGGTTACCTAGCGGCATTAGCCGGAACTACTAGCATGCCTTGGTTTTGCTGTTTTCTTTTATTAGCGGGGAAGTGCTAGATATCAGTATGGCGTCATATTGGTTTTGGGGAAATAGCATAGAATTTCGATATTTCTTGAGTATGGTTACCTAGCGGCATTAGCCGGAACTAATAGCATGCCTTGGTTTTGCTGTTTTCTTTTCGAGTCCAAACACCATTTCTTGAGCAAAGTCCCCTGGTGGCATTTGCTGGTACTACCTATGTTGTTCATCTCGGGTTCGGGGATAAGATATCACTTACAGCGTTCACCAGCATAGGATTTCGATATTTCTCGAGTAAGGTTACCTAGCGGCATTAGCCGGAACTACTAGCATGCCTTGGTTTTGCTGTTGTAGATATCAGCATCATTCGAATTTCACAACATGATATCACCTTGGCTTTATGTTTTCTTAGCAAATTATTATTATTATTGGGTCCTTGCTGTTTTCTTTTATTAGCGGGGAAGTGTTTTCGAGTCCATACACCATTTCTAGAGCAAGGTCCCCTGGTGGCATTTGCTGGTACTACCTATGTTGTTCATCTCGGGTTCGGGGATAAGATATCACTTACAGCACTCACCAGCATAGGATTTCGATATTTCTCGAGTAAGGTTACCTAGCGGCATTAGCCGGAACTACTAGCATGCCTTGGTTTTGCTGTTTTCTTTTATTAGCGGGGAAGTGCTAGATATCAGCATGGCGTCATCTTGGTTTTGCTGTTTTCAAGTGCTGTTGTAGATTTCAGCATCATTCGAATTTCACAACATGATATCACCTTGGCTTTATGTTTTCTTAGCAAATTAATATTATTATTGGGTCCTGCGGGTGCGTGTATTGAAAAGTCATAGTTGCTTTTTCGAGTCCAAACACCATTTCTTGAGCCTTCGATAAGAATATTGTAATTTTATCTTCGGAATATTGGTGTGGTGGGCCCAATTTTTCTTACTATTAATGAAAGTGAATAAACAAGACTTGTCAATAAATCACTTGGCTGATGAGTATTGCAAGCTGTATGGAAGATTATAATTAACTGTGAGTAAACAGTAAAGAAGAAGATTTCTGGTAACTGTATGTCCCATACGTAATCTTACAGGCGGAAGAAAGTTTTACAAGAATCTGATAACTGCATTTCCTTATAAACCTTATATAAACCGTATATAAACGTTATATAAATTCATATGTTCTAGATGAAATCACATTCTATAATATCTGAAAATAGATAGCAGCAAAATGAAAGGCTATAAAAATTTGGTGGCAGTTTGTTCTATACAAAATCTAATAATAATAATCTAAAAAAGGAAAAGAAAATTGCATGAGAATTTGGTTAGTGTTTAGTATCCTCCCGAATGTTGGACTGTTAAGATGGATATTGAGGAGTTTTTAAGAGAATACAATAACATCTTACTCGATGAGCATAAGAAACAAATCCAAGAATGCTATAACTTTTTAAAATTATATGAAAATATTGAAAAAGTTGACTCAACTTTTGGTGAGCACTATATAAGCTGCCCTTGGTCAAGTGATGATTCAACGGATGTACCAGATACATGTGAATGTTGTGGTGTTTCTAGATGCCTAAAAGAAGTTGTGAGGCTATATAAATTCTATCAAACACTAAGTAATTGCGAAACATGCCTTAAGAAGTGCGATTTAACATAGCACTAGAAATTCTCATTTTGTATACTTGGAGAGCTCATAAAGGATCATGGAAACATGCGCTGTAGGCAGATGTTGATTTCAACGACAGACAGAGGAAATTTTGATTACATCTAACATCGAGATTACAGCTCGGTCCCATAGGATTATAAGATGTGAAATAGAATGATACACTAAGAGTTATATGTTAATACTTTTTAATTTTTAATAAATGATATTTTATATATGGCCTTCTTTTTATTCAACTGATAACAGATAAACAGCTTTTCAAATAGCTCTGATAACAGCTTAACAGCTTTTCAAACAGCTCTGATAACAGCTTAACAGCTTTTCAAACAGCTCTGATAACAACTCAACAGGTTTTCAAACAGCTCTGATAACAGCTTAACAGCTTTTAAAACAGCTCTGATAACAGCTTAACAGCTTTTAAACAGCTCTGATAACAGCTTAACAGCTTTTCAAACAGGTCTGATAACAGCTTAATAGCTTTTCAAACAGCTCTTATAACAGCTTAACAGCTTTTCAAACAGGTCTGATAACAGCTTAACAGCTTTTCAAACAGCTCTGATAACAGCTTAACAGCTTTTAAAACAGCTCTGATAACAGCTTAACAGCTTTTAAACAGCTCTGATAACAGGTTAACAGCTTTTCAAACAGCTCTGATAACAGCTTAACAGCTTTTGAACAGCTCTGATAACAGCTTAACAGCTTTTCAAACAGCACTGATAACAGCTTAACAGCTTCTCAAACAGCCCTGATAACAGCTTAACAGCTTTTAAAACAGCTCTGATAATAGCTTAACAGTTTTCAAACAGCTCTGATAATAGATTAGCAGCTTTTCAAACAGCTCTGATAATAGCTCAACAGCTTTTAAACAGCTCTGGTAACAGCTTAACAGCTTTTCAAACAGCTCTGATAACAGCTTAACAGCTTTTCAAGCAGCCCTGATAACAGCTTAACAGCTTTTCAAACAGCTTTCAAACAGCTCTGATAACAGCTTAACAGCTTTTAAAACAGCTCTGATAACAGCTTAACAGCTTTTAAACAGCTCTGATAACAGCTTAACAGCTTTTGAACAGCTCTGATAACAGCTTAACAGCTTTCAAAACAGCTCTGATAACAGATTAACAGATTTAAAACAGCTCTGATAACAACTTTAAATTTTTGCTAGTAAAGTACATTTAAAAACATAAAACCTAAACCTTTTCACCAAGGCATGCTAGTAGTTCCGGCTAATGCCGCTAGGTAACCTTACTCGAGAAATATCGAAATCCTATGCTATTTCCGTATGCTGGTGAGTGCTGTAAGTGATATCGCATCCCCGAATCCGAGATGAACAACGTAGGTAGTACCAGCAAATACCACCAGGGGACCTTGCTCAAGAAATGGTGTTTGGACTCGAAAAAGCAACTGTGACTTTTCAATACACGCACCCGCAGGACCCAATAATAATAATAATTTGCTAAGAAAACATAAAGCCAAGGTGATATCATGTTGTGAAATTCGAATGATGCTGATATCTACAACAGCACTTGAAAACAGCAAAACCAAGATGACGTCATGCTTATATCTAGCACTTCTCCGCTAATAAAAGAAAACAGCAAAACCAAGGCATGCTATTAGTTCCGGCTAATGCCGCTAGGTAACCTTACTCAAGAAATATCGAAATTCTATGCTATTTCCCCAAAACCAAGATGACGCCATGCTGATATCTGGCACTTCCCCGCTAATAAAAGAAAACAGCAAAACCAAGGCATGCTAGTAGTTCCGGCTAATGCCGCTAGTTAACCTTACTCGAGAAATATCGAAATCCTATGCTGGTGAGTGCTGTAAGTGATATCTTATCCCCGAACCCGAGATGAACAACATAGGTAGTACCAGCAAATGCCACCAGGGGACCTTGCTCTAGAAATGGTGTATGGACTCGAAAACACTTCCCCGCTAATAAAAGAAAACAGCAAAACCAAGGCACGCTAGTAGTTCCGGCTAATGCCGCTAGGTAACCTTACTCGAGAAATATCGAAATCCTATGCTGGTGAGTGCTGTAAGTGATATCTTATCCCCGAACCCGAGATGAACAACATAGGTAGTACCAGCAAATGCCAGCAGGGGACCTTGCTCAAGAAATGGTATTTGGACTCGAAAAGAAAACAGCAAAACCAAGGCATGCTATTAGTTCCGGCTAATGCCGCTAGGTAACCATACTCAAGAAATATCGAAATTCTATGCTATTTCCCCAAAACCAATATGACGAAATACTGATATCTAGCACTTCCCCGCTAATAAAAGAAAACAGCAAAACCAAGGCATGTTATTAGTTCCGGCTAATGCGGCTAGGTAATCTTACTCAAGAAATATCGAAATTCTATGCTATTTTCCTATGCTGGAGAGTGCTGTAAGTGATCTCGTATCCCCAAGCCCGAGATGAACAAAAATTGGTAGTACCAGCAAATGCCACCAGGGGACCATTCGAGATGAAAAATAAGCGAACTTCAGAAACAAAATCGAAATCCTATGCTATTTCCCTATGCTGGAGAGCGCTAAAAGTGGTCTCGTATCCCCAAAATGTTCTCGTATCCCCAAGATTCGAGGTGAAAAATAAGCGAACTTCAGAAACACAATCAAAATCCTATTCTATTTGCCTATGCTGGAGAGCGCTAAAAGTGGTCTCGTATCCCCAAAGTGGTCTCGTATCCCCAAGATTCGAGATGAAAAATAAGCGAACTTCAGAAACAAAATCAAAATCCTATGCTATTTATCTATGCTGGAGAGCGCTAAAAGTGGTTTCGTACCCCCAAAGTGGTCTCGTATTCCCCAAGATTCGAGATGAAAAATAAGCGAACTTCAGAGACAAAATCAAAATCCTATGTTATTTCCCTATGCTGGAGTAGTACCGACTAATGCCACCAGGGGACCTTGCTCAAGAAATGGTGTTTGCACTCGAAAGAGCAACTGTGAATTTTCTCTGCACGCACCCCCAAGACCCAATAATAATAATAATTTGCTAAGGTTGTGAAATTCGAATGATGCTGATATCTACAACTTCCCTGCTAAGAAAACGTGCGGGATTGGAAAACAGCAAAACCATGATGACGTCATGCCAATATCTAGAACTCTCCCGATAATGCATGCTGGTAGTTCCGGCTAAGGCCGCTAGGGTACCTTACTCAAGAAATGGCGTTTGCGCCCAAACAGATGTCGCTAATATCTCGAAAACCAAAGCCCGTAGAGGACTTCTGATGAAAATTTCGTTCCCCCTCCCACCCCACACCGCCAAGAATCCATTTCCATTAGCAAAAATAACTTGAAATATTAATACGCTAATATCTCGAAAACCAGAGCCCGTAGAGGATTTCTGATGAAAATTTCATTACCCCCCCCCCACCCCTCCCTCTCTTTATTACCCCCTCCCCACATACCACCCCTCTAGAATCCATTGGCATGAACAAAAATTTCCTACTATTAACTTTAATTATTAGTTCAAAACCAAAAGCCTACATTTAGGCGCTCAAGAAAAATCAATTATTACAAATATTAATTCAAAACCAGGCGCAACACTTGAAAAAAACAAAAGCTTACATTTAGGCGCACCACATATCCAAAAAAGTGGAGCAAAAAACTTCCCAAAAACGTAGCATGCTGCCACGTGTGGGCAAAAATGAAGCAAAAAACTTCCCCAAACCGTAGCATGCTGCCATGTGTGGGCCAAAAGTGAAGCAAAAAACTTCCAAAAGAATTGTACCACACATCCAAAGCCGTAGTACCGGAGCATGCTGGTAGTATCGGCTCACTGACATCTTCTAGAATCTGTTCATGGTGATGTCATGTTGTGAAATTCGAATGATGCTGAACAAAGCCTACATTTAGACGCAGCACCCCCATGAGCGAAAAAAAATTTGAATTATTGCTAATATTAACTATATCTAAAAAGGTAAAATCGCTAATATCTCGAAAACCAAAGCCCGTAGAGGATTTCTGATGAAAATTTCGTTCCTCCTTTAACCCTCGCTCCTCTAACACCTTCTAGAATCTACTGGCATGAACAAAACTATCCTAGGTAGCTTGAATTATTAATAATATTAACTATGAAAGAAAAGGTAAAATCGCTAATATCTCGAAAACCAGAGCCCGTAGAGGATTTCTGATGAAAATTTCATCCCCCCTAATAACCCCACCACAACCATCTAGAATCCATTGGCATGAACAAAAATTTCCTAGCGTCAACTTTAATTATTACTAATATTAGTTCAAAGCCTACATTTAGGCGCACCTATGTATGTATTTAAGAAAACCGTAGTACGGGAGTATGCTGGTAGTACCTGCTAATGCCGCTAGGGTGCAGTCAAGATCAAATGACATATCCCGGTAGTACCAATTAATCCCGCTAGGGCGCAATCGAGACTCAATGAAACCAAAAGCCTACATTTAGGCGCAACACATATCTATTTAAGAAAACCGTAGTACGGGAGCATGCTGTTAGTACCGGCTACTGCCGCTAGGGTGCAGTCAAGATCAAATGATACATCCTGGTAGTACCGATTAATCCCGCTAGGGCGCAGTCGAGACTCAATGAAACCAAAAGCCTACATT
The DNA here is from genome assembly GCA_963930735.1 of Dioctria linearis. Lineage (NCBI taxonomy): Eukaryota > Metazoa > Arthropoda > Insecta > Diptera > Asilidae > Dioctria > Dioctria linearis. The sequence continues at coordinate 76,256,991 of OZ005743.1, read as the reverse complement.
TAGGCGCAGCACATGGTGTATCCAAGACACAAACCAATATAGCCAAGACACAACGCTACATTTAGCACGGACTCAAACCACCTAGCGACAGTGGCGCCATCTGCGGCGAAATCTTGGAAGCTAAAAAAGTGAGCCAGAACTGTCATAGTTTATCTACTGACTCACATAGGCGATTGGGTGATCTCCTTGATCATCAACTTGAGAAAGAACTGCTCCGATAGCGTAGTCACTGGCATCGGAGGTGACAAAAAATTATTTGCCGAAATCAGGATAAGATAGAATTGGTGCTGAAATTAATTTAATTCGTAATTCGCAAAATGCCTCGTCGCAGATTGCGTCGAACTTGAAAGGCGTATCTTTTTTCAAAAGATTTGTAAGTGGGTTGGCTATCTTTGAAAAATTTGGTATGAAGCGGCGATAGTAGCCGACGAAACCAAGGAAGGCTTTGATATCTTTTTCCTTCTTGGGTCTGGGATATGACTGAACTGATTTTATTTTTGCAGGGTCTGGTTTGACTCCATTTTCTGAAATTATGTGCCCTAAATACATAATTGCCTTTCTTAGGAAATGGCACTTGTCTTGTTGAAGTTTGAGGTTGAAATCACGAAAGCGGCTAAATACTGCTGTGAGTCTGGAATTGTGATCTTTGAGATTATATCCATGGACTACAATATCGTCCATGTATACGAAGCAATAGATGCCTTGAAGGCCAGATAAGACATTATTCATAGCTCGTTCAAAAGTAGCAGGGGCTCCTTTTAAACCAAATGGCATACGATTGTATTCGTAGTGGCCATAGGGTGTGCTAAAGGTAGTTTTCTCCGTGTCCTTCGAGTCCATTTTTATCTGGTGGAATCCACTGGCTAAGTCGAGTGTTGTAAAATATTTCGACTTCCCCAACTGGTCTAATATATCAGTGATATTAGGCAGTGGGTACGCATCGCCAATAGTAATGTCGTTAATACGACGAAAGTCTACCACTACTCGCCACTTTTTGTTCCCATTCTCATCTGGTTTTTTGGGAACCAGGAGAAGTGGAGAATTCCAGGGACTATGTGAAGGTCTGATGATGTCTGACTCAAGCATTTCTTGTATTTGCCTATTTATCTCTGTTCGGCTTGCTTCAGGAAGTCTATAAGGTTTGGTATAAATTGGCGGTTTGTCTTGGGGTTTCTCGATTTTGTGGGTAATCGCATCTGTATATGAAAGGAAGTCCCCTTCTATGAAGAAGACATCGTTGAATACCCTACAGATATTGGGAATACTCTCAGATTCCTGTGAATTACAGTGATCCAATTTTATGAGGTTTTGCAGTTTAATTATTCTGTCCTTAATTGGATCTCGTTCAGAGTCTGTGGAGATGACCACAAAGTCATCCAAGTCTTGGTAAACTGGGTTCACCTCGTAAGGGCCCAGATCGACGTCCTCCTCATTTGTATTGAGGATTAGGACTTTTGCCATACCATTGACTGGTTCGACTATTGAATTTCCAAGAAATAAACCTGGCCTTATTTCCTTCTTGAAACAGACCGATTGATTTTGAATGGATTGGAGTTGGAATTTCAATAATGAACTCTGATCGAGCCGGGATTTTAATTTTATTTAATTTATCCGATTCTTTCGGATTTTTAAAAGGAAGGAGATATGATTCCAACTTTTGTGGAATTTGGAAGGAGTTATACGATGATTCCGACTCGATAGAGTTTGAAGGAGATAAAACCTTATTGAAATTCTTCGAATTTTTGGATTTATTCCTGAAACTCACTTTTTGTGAATTTATTGATGAAGGAGATAGAACTCTACTAGATACAGCCTCCTGTGCGGCTATTGATGGAGTTTTACATTTATGTTCTTGCTTCATATCTTGTGAAGCTTTGGATGGAGATTGATTTTATTTAATTCAGCCGTTTTTCTGGCTATAGATGGAGATAGATTTTTACCTTTATGCTTCATTTCTTGTGAAGCATTAGCTGGCGATCGATTTGCATTGCTTTTCGAAGCAATTGATGGAGTTAGATTTGTATTCGTATTTATATCGGAATATGTTATCTCCGTATATAATAGACTTTTTGTTTGAGACCTCTTTTCTGGGTCTTCTCTTTTCTAATAAACATATGGATAATTTGAATAGTAATCCTCATACGGATAAAATTCATTTGAATCATTAATTTCTAGAGAAATGTATTTATTTTTATAATTGATACTAGCATTGTATCGAGATAAAAAGTAATGACCAAGTAGGCCATCGTATGAGAGGATGGAGTTATTTCCCACAATTTGAAATGGGTGTTCTAGATGGAGTTATTATGTTCAGAATTTAATTTTAACTTAGCAAAAATTAGTCCTTCTGTAGAAGTGGACTCTGTAAATAATGTGTTTATATTGCAGACAGCATCTCTGTAGCAGATGCTATCTGGTTTCAATATATGGAGTTTAATTAAGCTGATCTCTGCTCTAGTATCAATTAAAAATGTAAGTTTTGGAGCAGAGCAGATGTCGACAGGCAAAGAAATTGTTAAAGAATTATTATTTACTTGGATGGGGATACGTATCAATTTCTTGCTGCCTACTTTTCCGTCGATATTGTCTCGGGATTCCTGTGGACTTGTGCTGTAGTTTGTATATGCGAGGGGTTGCCGATGGACTTTTGCTATTTCTCCTCTTTGGAGACGGTGATCTAGCTGAGATATTTGCATTTTTATATCTCGATGGAGTTCGATTCTCTTGGAATACTGGCTGCTGCCAGTAGAATGGCCCATCCGATGGCAATATCGACAACTAGGGACCTGTGACGGAGATGTAGCATTCTTAAAATCTGGAGGACGTTGTGATTGTGAATGTGTTCTTTGGATGGTTTTAAAATTTTCCATAGATCGTTGTATGACTGGGCATTTTGAAGCAGCATGCCCTAGTCTATTACATTTGAAACAACGTACGTTGTTATTTATACTTTGAAAGGAATTTTGATTTACCTTGTTATATGCTTGAAAGTTGGGTTGCTTTTGCTCCATACGTAATGAGTGATCTAGAATATGTGATTTTAGTGCAGAAAAGGATTTATCGGAATGCACTTTTGCTAAGGTCTGTAATTGTGTATTGGATAACCCATCTTCAATTGCTCTCACAGCCTGACACTCATTATCTTTTAACAAAGACCGTAGGAGCACCTTGTCCGTTGCATAGGAATGTGTTGCCTCATTTAGCTTGGACAGTGTTGTATTTAATCTCTGCAAAAAGTCTTTTACTCTTTCCTCTCTTCTTTGTCTGGAGTTAGTCAATTGGGATTGTAGTGTGGCCCTAGGGGTTTTGGCTTCGAAAGTTTGAGCCAATAGCGATTTTAATTCATACCAATCTGATATTTGGTTGTACTTGAATACATCATACGCTTCGGCGGATAGTTTACTCCTTATTAAACTAAGGAGGGAGTGCTTTTCGTTCGTCGTCGATGCCGTCGCGTATATATCATCACAACTTGAAATGAATTTGTGAAGATCTTTGGGATTTCCATTAAAGTTGGGAATTAACGATCTAGCTTCTGATAGAAAGACGGTAGATTGGTCTCTAAAGGAGACATTATGATGATGGTCTGTGAAGTTATCTGTATTATTCGATAGGTTTTGGATTCGAGAGTCCAATTGCTCTTGGAGGGCAATTATCGTGTCTGTGATGATGTTTCCACTTCGGCGTAAACATCATTTTTGAAATAGTCATGCTCCAAATCATTAGGGCCGGTATATGAAATTATTTCATTATGCGTTTCCTCAAAATCATCCCAGTATTTTTGCAATAAGGTGATCTTTTGTGTAAGATATGTCTGGGTTGTAATCGATAATGAATTACAATTTATCGGATTGTATAATTCGTGATATAGACTTTTGCCTGTGATCCTGCAATCTAAACCGTATTGCATTTGACTGATCTTTGTCCGTATTGTCTTGGGTATCAGCTGCAGTTGTTTTCTGCGAAGTCTTGGGGGGTGAAATGTAAAAGGGGTTATTTGTGCGTTCTGTGTGAATTGATATGAACTTCAGCCTATCAGACAGAGTTGCCTTTATATGATTGTACCAGTCCTCTGTTTTGTCATAGCATGACTGCTTAAAATAATCATGAGTTTCATCAAAATCTTCCTGATCTTGAATCAGTGTTTCCGTTTTTTCAAATGAAGCCCACAGTTCTTCCAAATTTTGGAGATTTTCAGAAGTAAAATCTGAAGTCCTTTTGCTTTTATTTGCTCTGTGATAATCGGCCAGAATTTGTCTAATTTCTGTAATTTTTGGGACTTGTGACAAGCAAAGCTCATCGAAAGATTTATTTTCTTCTGTCATGTTTGAAAATTTATGAATTGGAATCGGGAAGAAGTTGATTAAATAAATTTAACGAAAAGCCACGAACGCACTACTCACAGAGCAGAGGAAAGCGAATGGAGTAAAAAAAATTTTTTTTCGTAAATACTTTCAGTGTGTATAGGTATGCATGTGTCTGTTTTGGTAAAAAACATTTTTTTTTCAGGTTTCAAAAGGATTAGTTAAGTAGAATTCTGATTTTGTGTAGTCATGTGTAAAACGAAAAAGTATATTCATATATCCAGTTGCCTTAAAAAGTGCCCCTTCCAATCAATATCTTCTCCTGATCGATAGGTTAATGGAACTCTATCGCAGGGGATTGATTATTGATTTTTCCGAAGTCCTCTGGCCAGCAAGCTCACGAAGTCTTACCGCAGAGGTCGCTTTGTGTAAAAGGAGATTTCGATCTAAAAACAAACATATAAGGACGGCAACTAAATTGGTAATCACTTTTTGGACGAAAATGGCTAAATGAAGAAATAGCGAGAATAAAAAACAACAATAGTAGCGAATTAATTGGGAGAATTCAAAATTATAAAAAAAAAATATTCTTGTGTGGTAAGATGTATATAAATTTCAATTGAATTTTTCAATAATTTTGTATTAGATGATGAAGAAATTCCTCTTAATCCCACCGCTACCACCAGTTGTTGTATATGATCGCACTTCGTGCTCTGTGAGAGAGAGAGAGCGTAAGGGGTTTCGAATAAAAACACACAAATATGGTTGATTCTTTCAATCACTATTTTATTTTTTATTTAGATCCCTGTTTTTTGGGGTGCTTTACACTTTATCACTTAACTAGAGGGATTTTTACCTAAGTGATTTCACTAATATTTTTTTATTTATCACAAGGTTCTATTCCCGTTAGGATTGATTCCCGTTGCTATTAAATGAGATTTTCGCGAGGTGTTTCGTTGGCGGGTGAAAAACAAACTCTTCGAGGTTTGGTGATCTTGCACCCAGGTACCCACGATTACTTGCAAAAGCTTACTGATCTTTTTATTGCTTTCTCACGACGTTAAAAATCGTACGTGAGAATATGCGAATTATTTTATGTGCATTCAATTGCACGACGAAAAATGATATCCGATTACACGGCATGTAGGTAGGTAGGTGAATGGAGTGCATTACTGATAACGAAATGCAATTTATGCTAAATTGCATTTTGTTGCAGTATGGAAATGCAACTTTAAATGCATTTGAAATTTTAAATGACATTTTAAAATGAAATAATTTTTCATTTTCAGGGTCAATTAATGGTACATCAATATATCGTATTGGACGATATATTGATGTATTGCCCTTATGGTTGTGATTCGGGGCATTGGGCACCTGAGTCACAACATCACCACTTTTACTACGTTTACTTCCTAACATTTTTGTTGCTCTTTCTAGGGATTCTTGGTAGAAGAGATTATTTGATTCTCCAGGTAGAGAATATTTTGTTTCATCTATATGCCATGTTAGTCCGAGTACTATTTTAAATCCTGATTTTGATACCGGTTTTATTTATTGCAGCTGTTGCTGGTGAATATACTGTACTTGATGGTGTAGAATCATGGGAGAATTTTGAACAAGTAATCCAGCTCACACTACGGCTGCCAACATTTCGAGCAGTAGAAATTTGTACATGAAGCGCCATAAAACAGGCACCCATGAGTTCAACAGGGTTTTGCCTGAAGTTGTGTTAATGGTTAGCAATTCTCCCAGATTACCGATGTCCTTTTCAGTGTACTCACTGTCGAAAAATTTCGGATTTTCCAATGCGGCTAGTTGCAGCAATTTTCTTTTTGTTGTCGGAGATTGTGTTTCACTTAAATTCACCGCCACTGTCGTTTCTCAGATAATCTGATGTTAAGAGAAGATTGACTTCTTCTTCTTTTCTAGTTTGGGAATGACGTAGGACGTTGTCGATCCCTGGGGTGCGTGCAATTATCATTTAACCGCAGACCGGCGTACATGCTGCAGCATCTCAATGTAGCATATTGCTATATGCAATACGCTACGACCATAACAGGGCAGAGTGGTCTGGGCCACCCATGGTTCAGACAACGCTGAAAAATGGTCGACTGAGCTAGCCGGTCTTAAATATAGGCCTCATCGCTGCGGGCGCCCAATGTGTGTCTCGGCCCACGACCCCAATGAGCATTCCTCATTACTCGTACTTGATTACGAATGTTGCCCTTGCTTGACTGATGACGCATCGAGGACACATCCTTGAAGTCTTGTCAGTCTTTGATCAGACCTCGACATCCTTCTTCATGTTGGAAGCCAAAGTTACATTAACAAGCTGGTAACCTAAAAAATTCAGCCGGTCGATGTCTCTTTGCCTTCCCTCACCGAGATGCTGAGGAAGCCTTGCGATCAGCAACCTAAAGAACTGATCGCTAAGCTTTCCCGGCGCAACATCTCACCCTGATATCCGACTGGCGATTGTTCAAGGGGGTGTCTCCAAGGCGTCGTCGAAGTAGTGACATGCTGACAGCCTTATACAGGAATGGATTCCAACAGGTATATCACCCACCATTGACGGGGCAATAGGAGGGCTTCGCGATATCCTATAGTTTACCAGTGAAGCTGGCGGGATGCCTTCTTAGGGCTACCAGGAATAGATTTAGTACTGCTATGCCCCACGGTTGTCGGTTAACGAGAGGTTGTAGACGGACGGACAAAAAAAATCCTCCTAATGAGGCCGATCCGGAAGGGACTATAAAAGGATATCTACTCATAAGAGGTAGAGGTGTGCTGATTAGATTGGATTTCAACAGGTATTTCACCCACCATTGACGGGTGTAATAGGAGGGCTTCGCGATATCCTATAGTTTACCAGTGAAGCTAGCTGGATGCCTTCTTGGGGCTACCAGGAATAAGCGTGACAGTAGATAGATGACGCTTCTAGACTGGATATCACTGCCTGATGTCCTTGGCGTGATAGACTGCTAGCCGTTTCTCCTGCCGATCTTCATGCTCGTATAGGGAGTTTCCTTTCTTGGCTCGAACCCGACACTTGACAAATTTTCGTCCCAGTTTAGCACTGGTCTGCTGTTGGAAGTTGCTTTGGGCATGATTCCGTCTGAATACCTCTTGACACACTTTGAAATTAACAGGCTTCGCCCTGCGATTATAGGCTCTTGAACCCTGTTCGAACGCATGGTGTAGGTTCTCCTGCACTCTCGCACGGATCAATCTCATTTTGTCTTCAGCATCTACTCTCAACGGCTCACCATGAGCCCCAAGACTCCTCAAGATGGAATAGGAGCTGCCATGTTCAATCATTTGCTGGCCGAAAAGTGTTTGATAAGGAGAGAAACCAGTTGCTTGGTGGAAAGAGCTCCTGAGGGAAATAGCTATCTGGCTCAGCTTCTCATCCCATTTTGTGTGATCCTTCCGAATATATGCTCTAATCCCTGCCAATAGAGACCTGTTTACTCGCTCTGAGGCGTTTGCTTGCGGCGAGTAAACTTCCGTTCGCAAATGCTTCACCCCATACTTGTCCAGTCATCTGGTAAACAGAGCCGAGCAAAACTGGACTCCATTGTCAGAGACGATCGCTTCCGGGACTCCGAACATATGGAACACTTCCGTTTCGATGAATTGGCACACATTGAGTGTAGATGCTTCACTCATAGGTTTGAGAATCGGGAACTTTGAAAAGTGGTCAAGAACTATTAAGATGCAGACGTTTCCTTTCACTGACCGAGGATATGGACCCAGAAAATCAATATACAGCTTTTGCCATGGTCGTTCTGTCACAGACTGGACTCTCATAGGTGGTCTAAGAATGGTATTGGGGGCTTTAATCTCTTTACACACGTCACAGGCGCCTACGTAGTTTCTAACATCGACTGTAATTCGTGGCCAGTACAAGTGTCTTCTCAGACGTTACAGTGTTTTCCCTATACCACCCTGAGAAGCTAGTGGCGGATCATGAGCTCTTGAAATGACGTCGGTGACAAGCCCTCTTCGAATCCAAAGCTTCCAAACTACATCTTCCGGATCTTCGTTTGTGGACAGGCTGTCACAATGAATGCGTGACAGCGCATCAGGGACGACGTTCAGGCTTCCTTTTCTGTGCTCAATAGTGAAGTCGAAGCCCTGAAGCTTCAAACTCCACCGCGCAAGTCTACCGCTGAGGTCCTTTTGAGACATCAGCCATTTCAAGCTCGCGTGATCCGTCACTATCTTAAACGGCATAAGTTCAATGAAGGACCGGAAATTCTGTACACTTAAGATTGCAGATAGGCATTCCTGCTCTGTGACGGTATAATTTCTTTGTGATGAGTTCAACTTTTTCGAGACGTAGGCTATTGGCTTCTCGTGGCCATCGTCATCTAGTTGAATCACCACCCCACCAATACCTTGCTGGCTCGCATCGCACTGGATAACGAACGGCTTGGTGAAGTCTGAGCTCACTAGCAACGGAGCAGAAGTAAGTGTTTGCTTTAATAGATCAAGAGACGTCTGGGCTTCAGGTGTCCATTTGAACTGACTAGGGTTTTTCAAGGTGTCTGTAATGGAGGCAGTTACATCAGCATAGTTCGGGATGAACCGTCTATACCATCCCGCCATACCTAGTAGGCGTCGGGCTTGCCGAACAGTTTTAGGTGACGGATAGTCAATTATGGCTAAGATCTTGTCTGGGTCAGACCTAATTCCTCCTTTCCCGAAAATGAAACCCAAGTATTTGGTCTCCTTGATGCAAAACTTGCTCTTCTCGACGTTGATAGTGAGGCCAGCTTTCCTCAAACAATCCGCTACACGGCATAGTAACGAGAGATGCGAGTCAAAGTCTGATGACAGAATTAATAAATCGTCTAGATAGACGAGAACGTTCTCACGAAGATGAAAAGGAATGACTTTATCCATGAGGCGGCACATCGTTTGTGGAGCGTTGCATAGGCCGAATGGCATCACTGTGTACTGATAGAGAGGGTGACCAGGTACAGTAAAAGCGGTCTTCTCTCTGGAATCAGCGTCTAGTGGGATCTGCCAGAAGGCGTCTTTCAGGTCCAGTCTCGTAATGTAGTTTGCCGGAGGAAGTCGACTCAGAAGGCAGTGGGCTATTTCGTCGCGAGTTGGTATTTGTGAAGGTCATGGAATGTAGATCTGGCATTCCAGGTAATAGAGATCGTCGACTAGGTGGTGGAACTGTCAAAGGTGGTAACTCTAGTGACGGCATGGGCGGCAATGGATCGTGACTGACAGACTTTACGGGCTTTGTCATCTTCGGGACAGTACCAGTATACTCAGTGAAATCATACTGAGTGAGATGGGATCTGCAGATCTGGCAGTTTGAATGCTGTCCAATCCACGTTTTCAGACATGCTTTGTGAAACACATGTCCACAGACCGTCTTCACTGGCTTCCCCTGTCCTGGCCAGTCGCTCTCTAGACAGATGGAGCACGGGTCTGGCAACAGCATCGGTACCCCAGTTGCTAGCGGTGGTGTTCGCGCTGTAGCCATTGTATAATCAGTCGTAATTCAAGCAAAAAAATCTTCAAACCAAGGGTTTGGAATAGATATCAGAAAAATTCCAAAGAATTCGAAAGTTCTGAAGAGATAACAGGCTCTTCACAATGTGAAGGTCGAAGGTTGGGACGGGATACTAAACTTTCAAACAGAAAAACTCTTTCCCAAACGTTCGGAGAATTTGAAAAAAATTCAAAAAAATCAGAGATTCGGAAGTTAGCTACGTCTTCTGAAATCGAGAAAATATAAATACTGGTTGAAAAAAATCAAAAGATCAGAAGCGATAGCAAATTATTCGAATGACAAAATTTCTTCTAATAGTTCAAAAATGCGAAAAACCAAAAGATCACAAACGTGCAATCGAGCGTTTCAAAAATTCTTAATAACAATCATACGATTTCTCCCTCACTTCCAGGAGCGAACTCTCAACATAAAACCCTTCAGGCCGCTCTCCCTCTTTTCAGGTCAGAAAATTTATACAAGTAAGCGACGTGAATGTGTGCATTGGAAAAAATGTTTGAGTCCTCACAAAAATCTGGGAAGAGTCGGGTTGGAGAAGCTAGAGACTGAAAATGATACTAGAGATTCTTCAGCCAGGCAGTTAGCAGTATGCCAACTCCTGATTACTGAAGGTCTCTAGCATCACTTCCATCCTCCAACAACTCTTTCCTTCCTCTTCACCTGATTGTCGTGTCCAGCTGACCTTCCAACCGGGCAGAGTCATGAACCTGGTCAACTAATTAGCTGAAAGCCAAAAAGCCGTCTCACAGATTCACAACTCTGTCCAGCCAGTTGGCCAACAGAGACATGTCACCGTGAGAGCACAAACAAATAAATGTTGTGAGGCAATGACAGAAGGCCAGAAAGATCATCCAAACAAAAAAATTCAAAAAACTTCCAAAAACTTAAAAAATCAACAAATTGTTCAGGCTTGAGGCTTGACCAAAGTCAAACCTATGTAAAGCCGAACTTTAACTTTAAAAAAAAACTTTCATACGTTACGTTACTTTACTTTATATCTTATTTTAACTAACTACTATATTTAACTAACTAACTAACTAATTTTTACTTTACTTAACTTATTTTAACTAACTTTCAAAAATCAAATTCGACTTTCAAAAATCAAAATCTCTAAACTTCACAAATCTTTACTTTACCTTAGAAACTTTCAAAACTTTCAAAACATTCAAAACTCTCAAAACTTACTTTAATCGTTACTAAAAATTCAAAATACCAAAAATTTTACTTTACTTTCAAAAAATGTCTATTAAAACTCAGGTCCTCATGTGTTCTCCACTAGATATGAGACTACCGAGTCAGACGATTTAGCTACAAGCTAAATGTCCATATCTCATGTAGTATCAGTCCCCAGTGTCAAACACATTTGAACACCGAAGTTGACTGAGGTGGGCCCACGTTGGGCGCGATTTTTGTTATGGTACTATGTAGAGTGATTGGCTTGGACGTAAAGTCCAGACTGCCAGCAAGAGCTGACAGATCACTCGACGGACAGCGTTGACTGCAGGGCGGCACGCTAGCTCGCCTCGGCTCATTGGCGGAGAGTGTGGGGAGGTTCCACGAAAAACCTGCAAACAACTAAAAGAAGGGACTCTTACGTCACCTACATATATCCACACCGAGGGCGCAGATGTTATGCCTTCCTTGCATGCCCCAGCCACCCATCTGACTCTGAGGGCACGATTTTTCAGAGTCCCTTGTTGACCTATAAAGACAGAATAAACGAGCGAACCTAAACGACCTTCATAGGAGAGGGCTCCAGGATAGTGAAGGAAGAATTAAAACTTTCAAAGATTCATGTTCACGTTATAATAGCAAGTGTTCCATCTTACAAAAATTGCTGCTGATTCCTATAATTATTTTTAATTTTAAATCGCCGCAACGTTCATGGCAAGACTCATTACATGTGTTTAATTTTGCTTTTCACATTAAAACAAATAAAGCTAAAATTAATGAACTTCCTAGGATAATAATAGAGTAAGGATAAATATCATTTAAATAAATGATTCCATATAAAAACATCTCGATCTTGCCCTGCAGCCATATTTCATAAATTTAGGCTTTTAATTTCAGACTAATTGATTGTAAGAAATGTTTCGTAATGTATGTACATAAATGTTTGGATGATAATGCATTTTCCTACCTATCTACCCTAAACTAAACAAGAGAAATTAAATCTTAGAAATTATTTATGTAAATGTGTATGCCAGTTTCACAGTCTCAAAAATATGCCGCGGTGTGAGGCGATAATCTAACATATACGTATGATGCGAGACTGAAAATGAATGAGAATATATTGTTAACTGTTAAGAGATTCAAAGTAAGTAAAGAAGAAGTAACTTGTGCGCACAAATCCCTAACCTTAGCTTGCTTTGTGTCTGTGGGTGTAGAATCACCCTTAAATATTAAAATTTATTTAAGTTTAATTGATTGTAAGATGATATAACTTTGAGGTAAGTATCTAATTTAACAATTACGTATGTACGAATTGCATGTGAGCATTACTGTATTCAATGATTCAATATAATACATAATATACATATATAAATGAAGAAGAATCTTTAAAGCTTTTCATTATTTTCTTGATTTTGAGACAATGAAGGCATGTATGTATATTTTCCTTCTTAAGCTATAATTATTTAAAATGATTTTAGCTGCACATTTTAATAATTGGTTCCGTGCTTTTGTTGTTTTTCTTCCTTTTTGTCATTCTATTTTTAAATTACTTATTAATGATACTTAGCTGTGGTGCCGCTACAATTTACCCCTCTGTAAAGGGATGTTCCGAAGTTTCACTACTATTTCGGCGTTTACTTCCTAACATTTTTGTTGCTTGTTCTAGACATTCTTGGTAGAAGAGATTATTTGATTCTCCAGGTAGAGAATATTTTGTTTCATCTATATGCCATGAGTACTATTTTAAATCCTGATTTTGCTACCGGTTTTACTTATTGCAGCTGTTGCTGGTGAATATACTGTACTAGATGGTGTAGAATCATGGGAGAATTTTGAACAAGTAATCCAGCTCACACTACGGCTGCCAACATTTCGAGCAGTAGAAATTTGTGCATGAAGCGCCATAAAACAAGCACCCATGAGTTGAACAGGGTTTTGCCTGAAGTTGTGCTAATGGTTAGCAATTCTCCCAGATTACCGATGTCCTTTTCAGTGTACTCACTGTCGAAATATTTCGGATTTTCCAATCCGGCTAGTTGCAGCAATTTTCTTTTTGTTGTCGGAGATTGTATTTCCACGCGGATGCTTGCGAATTCCTTCACTTAAATTCACCGCCACTGTCGTTTCTCAGATGATCTGACGTTAAGGGAAGATTGTCTTCTTCTTCTTTTCTAGTTTGGGAATGACGTTGGACGTTGTCGATCCCTGGGGTGCGTTCAATTATCTTTTAACCGCAGGCCGGCGTACATGCTGCAGTATCTCAATATAGCATATTGCTATATGCAATACGCTACGACCATAACAGAAGTGCCTAAGTTGCCTATAGACTCAAGCGAAAGACTCAATTTACTGAATACAATTTTACTGAAAGGAGAATATTGTGAGCAAATGGTACGCACTTTCTTATTTCATAAAACAGCATACCATATTATAATTTTCTAACTTTTCTAGGCTGCTCGTCTTCAGATACGCATACATTCATCAAATTCATTAAATAAAAATTTTATGTTTGTAGGGTTATACGATTAGAAAGAATGCGTATATAATTCACGAAGTTTATTCATTGTTCATAACTCTACATAACTCTACTTATTTAAAGAACTAACTTAGATATAATTATAATGCGGATTACATGACTATAAAAGTACTGCGGCGGTATACAATCACGGCGGCGATCTACAGTAGACTGACTGATTGAAGCTAGCGTCAAGCCGAAACTATGTTGACTGTGTGAGTGTAATATGTTGATTGTATGTGTGGGTGTAATAACTAAACACTACACTTCCTCTTCGTCATTCGATGCATCACTATTAAGTCAACTGGAAATGCACCACAGCCCTGCGTTGGCGTGCTGAACGTCTTGGGCTGAATTTCTCAGGCTTGGGTTGATCCGGAGGAGGCGGAGGAATCATTGTTAGGTGGATTTAAATTACCTTCTTTTGATTCAGTTAAAGCTTCGAATAGATGACGAGCTGGTAAGAACTGTTGTTCAGATGCATTAGATGCATTGGTTTTGTTTACTCTGGATCGTAGCTGGTTTTGATGTCTTGTCCAGGTACCTCTCTCTGTTCGAACTAAGTACAGTCTGGACACCTTTTTTGAAATTAAGACACCATGAATCCATCGTGGACCTCTGCCATAATTTCTAGCATAAACCTGTTGTCCCGGATGAAACTTGGCTTTAGGTTGCTTGATCTGCCTTCGAGTTGCTTTGGCAGGAACGATTTGTGAAAGAATCGTGCGATGCTCACGACCATGGAGGATTTCTGCAGGTGTTCTGCCAGAATGTGGATGGGGTGTTTTTCTTTAAGACATACATCAAACACTGCGATAAAGCTGTATCGGTATCTTCTCCTTCCTTAAGTATTTTCTGCAAATTACTTTTGAAAGTACGAACAAAGCGTTCGGCTTCTCCGTTAGAAGATGGGTGGAATGGCGTTGTTCGAAGGTGCTGAATACCATTATGATGGCAGAAATTCTGAAACTCTTGAGCGGAAAATTGGGTTCCGTTGCCACTCACAATTACTTCGGGTAATCCTTCTAGAGCGAACAACTTCGTCAAAGTTTGTATAGTTGTTCCTGTTGTTGATTGCTTCATCGGAATGACGAATGGAAATTTCGATAAAGCATCTACACAAATTAACCACATTTGTTGCAAAAATGGACCAGCAAAATCAATGTGTATACGCTCCCAGGGCTTTTCTGGCTGCGGCCAATTTGTAAAGTCTTTGGGAGGGTCTGCAGCTGATGACTGACATATATCACAGGCTTTAACAGCAGACTCAATGCTGGCATCAATTTTTGGCCACCAGCAATATTTTCGCGCAAGTTGTTTGGTACGTACAATTCCCCAATGTCCTTGGTGAAGCATGCGAAAAACACGGTTCTGCAATTTATGAGGAGCTACTACTCGTATATACTCTATTTCTAACAGTATGACATCTCCGTGCGTTGTTAACGACATCCTTCGTTGAAAATAAGGTTGAAGATGGCTTTCCGTGGTACGCAGTATGTCTGGCCACCCATTCAGTATGTAAAAATAGACTTTGCTAAGCGTGGCATCATTTTTTGTTTCTCATGAAATCTCTCGGGCGTTCACTGGAAAGCATCCAATTTGCTCGTTCATATCTAGACTAAGTTCGTGACAAGCCGCTTCACTCACATCAAATTCCTTGTCTGGACAAATTGGAAGGCGTGATAATGCATCTGCATTAGCATGCTTAAAATTAGGGCCCATCTCGTTAATCGGCCAGTGGTCATCTGCGCTAATCCTTTATCTGGACTAAAAAGAGTCGTTAGTGGCTTAAGATCAGTAACCAGGATACACTCCCTGCCATACAAATATTGTCGAAATTTGGTTGCTCCATAGATTATGGCAAACGCTTCCATTTCAATTTGGCTGTAATTAAACTGATGGTTATTTAATGTTTTAGATGAATATGCAATTGGCTTTTCAGAGCCATCTAAGTTAATATGTGAAATTACCGCACCAATCGCATGTGAGGATGCATCTCTTGCTAAAACAATTGGCAATTTCGGCTGAAAATGAGCCAACAGTGTTGCGTTTACGATCTGCAGTTTGAGGCTTTGAAAAGCTTGTTCTTGAGGATAATTCCAATGAAAATGTGTGTCTTTCTTGCGAAGAGCATTTAATGGGGCGGCTGTTTGTGCAAGATTTTGAATAAATTTAATGTAATAATTTATTTTACCCATGAATGCTTCTAACTCCTTTAAATTTTTAGGCCTGGGCATGCTTTCGATTGCGCGATTTCTCTTTTCAGACGGATGAACTTCCTTTGAACTAATAATGTGGCCCAGGTATTCTACTGTTGGTTGAAAATATGAACATTTGCTGCGGTTAATACGTAGACCATTTTCTGATAGACGTTGTAATACGGCTTCTATGATGTCATCAAAATAAAGTGTGCAATTGAGGCCAGATAAAATTAGTTCTAATGTTCGCTGGTAAATTGCAGGTGCGCTGGCAATACCAAATGGAAGACGATGGTATTGATAAAGTCCTAGTGGAGTGTTGACTACGGCTAGCTTTTTATATTCATCTTCTAATTCTATCTGTAAATAAGCATCAGACATATCTAATTTACTGAAATACTTGCCTCCAGCTAATTTATGAAACAAATCCTCTGGTCGGGGAATTGGATGCTGATCAATCTCTAAGTGAGGGTTAGTAGTAACCACAAATTCGTAGTTTATTATTTTGTTTTGGTACTATGACGATGGGTGCCGCACATTCGTTGAATGTGATAGGTTTCCAAATATTGGCTTCTTCCAACCGGCGGGCTTCTTGCTTGAACAGCTCTAACTGAGCGTATGGTATGGGCCTAGCTTTGAAAAATTTCGGTTAAGCGGACGATTTTTAATACAACGTGGCTTTGATTGAGGTACAATGACCCAATAATGATGACACTAAATCCGGAAATTTAGAAAACACAGCATCAATGTCAGCTACTGGCATGCTTTGTAAACTTTGTACACTATCGGCAATATCAAAACTAATGCGAATTCCACAAATTTTTGCCCAATCCATACCAAAAATATTATCACCATGTTCTGTATCAGCTATGAGTAAAGGCAGTTCTTTTTTGATGCCTTTAAATTCCACTGTAACATATTAATTTGCGGTTTTACTGACAATAAATCGGACAATTTAATTCACTAAATCCGGATAAGCCAACTATCGACGCACTAGCACCGGTGTCCAGAAGAAAAGTCATTTCGCGATTGCTAATGAATAATTTAACAAAAAAATTTTTTTTACATTCCCGAACTGTTCCATGATTAACTGAAAAAATTTGTTCTACACTATTTACATAGTCACGCCTAGTATAGCCTTTTTTAAGTCATGCTGCCTCGCCCTGGTAGCTCCGCTAAGAATTATCTTCCAAAAATCATGGTTGTTTTCCGCAGCTATGGAAAAACTCCTTTATCATACCTATCCACAAAAAAGGTAGTAAAAATGAAATTTCGAACTATAGACCTATTGCAAAATTATCTTACATGCCCAAATTATTCGAATCTATCATTTATTCTCAACCATCATCTTCCTGTAAGAATTTGCTCTCTTCAAACCAGCATGGGTTTATTTCGGGCAGGTCTACAACCACTAATTTGTTGGAATTTGTCTCGGATACCATTTGCAGGTTTGCAAAAGGCTATCAGACAGATTGCATTTATACAGACTTTAGTAAGGCGTTCGACAAGTTATCTCACTCCGTGATACTGTTTAAAATGGAAAAATATGGGTTTCCCCCAATATTTCTAAAATGGACGGAATCTTATTTAGATAACAGAACATAGCAAATCTTATTCCGCCATTCCATCTCTAGAGTATTGAAGGCTTCGTCTGGCGTACCACAAGGGAGTCACTTGGGCCCGTTGTTCTTTATTCTGTCTATTGACGACATTGTCTCTGTTGTGAGGTACTGTAAGGTCTTGATTTATGCTGACGATATTAAGCTTTTTGCTCGGATTAAATCTGTTAACGATTGTGAACATGTACAGGGTGACCTTCAAAAATTTTACAATTGGTGCAAGAGCAATAAGTTGGTACTCAATATCAACAAATGTGAGGTTATGACTTTCCACAGGAATCAGAAACCAATCTCTTATGATTATGAGTTCTCGGATTCCTCGATTCGCCGTGTGGACTCTGTCTGTGACTTGGGTGTCAAATGTGACCACAGATTGAATTTTGTCTCCCATATAAACTACATGGTTTCAAAGAGTAGTTCTATGCTGGGCTTTATAAAACGTTGCTCCCGAGAGTTTTCAAATCCTACCATAACATTGCGTTTGTACACTTGCTTTGTGAGTATGCTAGCCAGGTCTGGTCTCCATTTTACGGTACACACATCGACCGTATCGAGTCTGTTCAGCGGAACTTCCTACGATTTGCTCTCAGGCATCTACCCTGGAATAATTCTTTAATTCTTCCCTCCTACGAGGATCGCTTGAATCTTTTAAATATGCACTCGCTTGAGAAACGTCGCTTGGTTGCCGATGTAACATTTGTGCATCAACTCTTAAACGCGAATATTGATTCTCTATTGTTACGTAACAAAATCTCTTTCCGTGATAGTAGCCACAATTTGAGAAGGCTACCTATGTTGCATGTTAACTCCTCAAGGTCTAACTTTAGCATGTATGAATCTATTAATCGCATGTGTATTACTGTCAATAATATGGCTGAGAATTTCGTTGTTGACGTCCCTAAGCATGTTTTAAAAAAACGCCTATTTAATATTTAATTTTGTTTTAATTAACTTTTTTAAATTGTCTTGTTCTATGTTGCATGTCATTTTATCTGGTGTTCGGTCTATGTTTAATGTAACATACTAGTACTAACACCAACTAAATGATGAAACGCATGTATTGTTGACCGTTTATTTATTAAACGTGTCCATACAGCGAGCTTGTGTTAAGCTGGTTCTGATAGTCATTATTAATAGCTAGAACGAGAGCTGCTTCTAATGGCGTTGCACACAGGCGTGATGTGACCTTTTTTATTACATTTGCGACAAATAGCATTTAAAAATCTACACTGAGATCTGCTGTGATGTGTGCCGCAGCCAGAACATGATTTGATGATGAGATTAATATTCATTTGTTTGTGCTTATTTCTACTTCTATTTCCCCATGCAGAACTGTTATTGTGCTTGTACGGCTTTGTTGCTTTAATTTCGTTGACATCAATATCAACCGAATTCGCCGGCATTCCAATTTTTAATACTTGCATCGATGTCTGTGTTGCTTCATAGGCTTCTGCAATTACTACTACTTCTTGGAGTGTTGGATTAGGCTTCTATAGAGCTGCTATGCGTACAGACTCACGCGGTGTGTGTAAAATTATAATATCTCTGATCATTTCGTCTGTGTATTCCTGTTTGCAATCGACACCTGAGCAGACAAATTGGCAATCACGGTGTGTCCACGAAGGTACGCCACCCATTCCGAATATGTTTGTGTTGGCTCCATGCGGCATCTAACAAATTCTAAATGGGCTGTGCAGGCATGCGCTTTGATTTCGAAATGTACTAATAATTTCTTTATCAAATCATCATATGTCTGCTCCGTCAGCTTTTTTGAGCCATTCTAGAAGTTCATAGGTTTCTGCACCCAACCATGATATGAAATAAGCTCCTTTTTTCAGTACATGAAACAATATACGCAGTAAAATGTTGTTGAAGTTGCTGCACATATGTAGAGCAACTCCCTTTTTCTTGGTTATAAGCATGAAATGGTGGAATATTTTGCGAGCTTCCAACTGCATTTTGTGAGCTACTATCTTGACTTTTTCTCCACTCCTGTTGTTCCGCTATGATTTTTGTTAATAATTCATTTTGAGACTTACACAATTTCTCAATTACGGATGCTAATTGATCCATCTCAATGATTTAGTTCTTTGCTTTTTTCGCACGTCAAAAAAAGTCAATATGTGAATCAAGCACTAACAAAGAAGTATCCGCTAATTCCACTAAGCGTGTGCATGCGTGTTCCGTTTTTACCTCGTCGCCAATATGTTATGTTTGTAGGGTTATACGATTAGAAAGAATGCGTATATAATTCACGATATAAAATATAACGAAGAGCTTGTCAGCCGACAGATATACCTATATTCACTTGTACCTGAATGTAAATACATACCGCATCCGACACCTCTTTGTTACAAAATCATATCCAGGATATGTGTGGGTGGCTGCACAGCGAGTATGCCGCTAGCGATCAGCCGGCTTGGGGTGGTTCTTGCCACCCACATCCCTTCAATGCTTGTAAGGCTGTGCATAGAGACGTAAAATGTGTGACCGGACAGACGGACGGACAATAAAAAAAAAGGACTTAAAGGTGTGCCTGCAGACCGACAAAAGGGCAACAAAAAAAATGGACCTATTGCAGGCTTCCTTCTCATGGTGGAACATGTAAGCCTAAAAAGAAGAAAATTGATTTTATTTATATGCTGCAAAAAGAAGGAGAATAGAAGACCTCAGCAACGCCGAACAAGTGCTAATTCACCCGGAGAGCTTACAACGCTGGCCAATGGACGATTGAGAGAGAGTGAGAGAGCTTAGAGGGGTCTGTGATGTTGTTGAGACCCCGGCTTTGGATAATGTTGGGCCCAATCGCCCCCATCCACCCTGGCTAAGCCTCCAAAGCCGTATCGAAATGCTCAGCCCCCAAATACTTGTGCTTGTGCTAGATGGTCGCTTACCGCCCCGTCATCCCTTCACCCCTCCGCAAGGCGAAAACTTATTCAGTCATGCTGTGGTTAGACCAATGTATGATGACCAACTAATGTGGCGACGTCACCGCAGGCGATGAAAGAAAAGTGCAATGACGATTATATATGTATCGGCTAGAATCCACGAGGCGGACTGTTCCTATAAATGCTGGAGATCCCAGAGAAAAAGAAGGGGATTTATGAACATGTATGTATACAAGGGGAAAAAAATGCTTTCAAATCTTGATTACGGACCCTGGTGTTTAATGCCTTGAAGGCGGCCACTTGAGGCTTCTCATACAATTCTTTGACAGTGTTGTCTTAGTTACGAACACTAACCCAACCCTAGTCCCTACTAGCTATGGTTATAACTACAGGACCGTGGAATGTTACCAAATGTAAAGTAAATAATAATAAAAAAGGAAAAGACATAAGTTTACCTAATATAGTACTACTATCTTAATTATGTAGGAAGAAACCCTTCTGGGTACCTCGGGGTGGGTCGTAGTAAATATTCAAATACTTCCCTCGCTGATACGTTCCGGACTGCTGGAAGGGTGCACCCTACGATGAAACTGCTGCTGTTCATGCACTGTGTGGGCTCATTGGCCTCTTTTTTTTCCCTGTCTTTAGGGTGCTTTCGGATACTTATTAGACATTATATGTTATTATATATCGTAAAGGTTTCTTTCAGCGTTATTAAGGTTACGTATTAGCACTAATTATTACAGAATTATTAGAGTAACTTGTGGACAACGCCACTTACAAATTAATCACGTGCTTCAAACTAGATTTAATTCTTTTTTTTTCTTTTTGGTTTTTCTGTTTTCCTAAAACGCGGTCATACACAGGCAAATCTAGATTTGAACGACTGTTTCGACGAGTTAAACTTCCAACTCACACAGGTAAATAATAGAGCAACTGCTCGCAACAAACACTGAGTCGTGTCAGTACACTTACAGGAAAAGTCACTACCGCGCAGGTAAGATATTGAAAAAGAAAATCTAAAATCCTCACACTTTTATCCTCATTGCCGAAACTCATATCGCTTTACCCGAAGGAAAGTCTCTGCCACGCAGGTAAGATCTTCACAAGGGAAATCCATAATTTTTCCCACTTTTTATTTTTTTATTGGCAGGAAATTATATTAATTCATTTGGAGAAAACTCACTGCCACGCAGGTAAGATTTTCCCAGAGAAAAAATCCAAAATTTAACACTTTTATTTTTTTGCTATTTGCAGGAAATCATAAGAATTCATTTGGGGAAAAGTTACTGCCACACAGGTAAGATTTTCACAGAGAAAAAATCCAAAATTTTACACTTTTATTTATTCCTATTTGCAGGAAATCATAAGAATTCATTTGGGGAAAGGTCCCTGCCACACAGGTAAGATTTTTACAAAGAAAAATCCAAAATTTTACACTTTTATTCTTCTATTTGCAGGAAATCATAAGAATTCATTTGGGGAAAAGTCACTGCCACACAGGTAAGATTTTCACAGAGAAAAAATCCAAAATTTTACACTTTTATTTTTTTCCATTTGCAGGAAATCATAAGAATTCATAAGGGGAAAAGTCCCTGCCATACAGGTAAGATTTTCACAAAGAAAACTCCAAGATTTTACACTTTTATTCTTCTATTTGCAGGAAATCATAAGAATTCACTTGGGGAAAAGTCACTGTCACACAGGTAGCATATTTGCACAAAGAAAGCCTACAATTTTCCCACTTTTAAAATTTATCGCAGAACTTATACCGATTCCTTTGGAGGAAAGTCGTTGCCGTACAGGTAAAATTTATTTACAAACAAAAACGAAGCACAAATGCTTTTAAATTCACTGCCACGCAGGTAAAATATTTTCACAAGGAAAATCTAAAATCTTCACACCTTTTGTTTGTCTAATACAGGAAATCGTATTAATACATTCGGAGAAGAGTCACTGCCACGCAGGTAATATTAAAAAAAACTGAAGCAGAAATGCTTTTACATTTACACGATTTTCCTTCTTATTGCAGAAAATCTTAACAATCCATTTGGAGGAAATTCACTGCCACGCAGGTAAAATATTTTCACAGGACTGAAGCACAAAGGCTTTTAAAGTTACACGCTTTTCTTTCTTATTGCAGAAACTCTTAACAATTCATTTAGAGGAAATTCACTGCCTCGCAGGTCAAAAATATTTTCACAAAGAAAATGAAGCACAAATGCTTTTAAATTTACACGATTTTCCTTCTTATTGCCGAAAATCTTAACAATTCATTTGGAGGAAATTCACTGCCACGCAGGTAAAAAATATTTTCACAAAGAAACTGAAGCACAAATGCTTTTAAATTTACCGCCACGCAGGTAAAATATTTTCACAAAGGAAATCAAAAATCTTCACACTTTTTATTTGTCTAATTACAGGAAATGGTATTAATACATTCGGAGAAGAGTCACTGCCATGCAGGTAATATTTCAAAAAAAAACTGAAGCACAGATGCT
This sequence comes from Dioctria linearis, assembly GCA_963930735.1. Lineage (NCBI taxonomy): Eukaryota > Metazoa > Arthropoda > Insecta > Diptera > Asilidae > Dioctria > Dioctria linearis. Next base: position 76,234,260 of record OZ005743.1, on the reverse strand, counting down.
TTTACATTTACACGATTTTCCTTCTTATTGCAGAAAATCTTCACAATCCATTTGGAGGAAATTCACTGCCACGCAGGTAAAAAATATTTCCACAAAGAAACTGAAGCACAAATGCTTTTAAATTTACCGCCACGCAGGTAAAATATTTTCACAAAGGAAATCAAAAATCTTCACACTTTTTATTTGTATAATTACAGGAAATCGTATTAATACATTCGGAGAAGAGTCACTGCCACGCAGGTAATATTTCAAATATTACTCCAAGAAACTTTTACAAAAACTTTTCTAAAACTCAAATTTATTTTGCAGGCAAGTCTCCGCACGCGTCTAACGATCACCGTACTCGACCAAGGTACCAAATCGACTCCCCGAGTTCACGCCGTCTCCCTACATCACAGCCGCTACGACACCCAACCGACAGCCGAACCGTTCGTCGTCGGTCGGAATCCGAAAATTTTTACTGGCGACCGTACTGCTAGCTATATGAGCGGTTGTGTGTGTATCCCTGCTAGGTAGAACGAATATTTTGTTTTCGAGCAAAGTTTTCTTGGATTTTTTTTTTGCATTTTGCGGGCCTGCTGCAATACATTGCATGATGGTATCAGGCGATGTATTACAGCTAGGCGAATTACCGTTTTCGTTGTCTCGATGTGGGTGAATAGTGGTAAGTTTTTGCCCGAAAAATTGTATTTTGTGCTCATTTTGCACATTTATAATTTGTCGACTGAAAAAATATTCTGCTGTTGTTGTTGCTTCTTTTAGATCTGAACTTGTATGCGGGTATGTATGAATATGTCTTTATCTTTTCAGGAATTTGTTAATATGAAAAAGTAGCATACGGCTACTTCTTGAAAATATAAATTTCATCTTTTCAGGAATTTTTTTTTTAAATATGAGGAAGTAGCATAGGGCTACTTCTTGCAAATATAAATTTTACATTTTTCAGGACTTTCTTAATATGAAGAAGTAGCGTAGGGCTGTTTCTTGCAAATATATAGATTTTAAATTTTCAGGAATTTTCTCATATGGAGAAGTAGCTACTTCTCGGAAATAGCTAAATTTTATGAAATTATGTACTCTGGGAAATCATGGGGTTTTCTCTACAGAAGTAGAGAAGCCAAACAAAAGTAGCGTAAGGGGGTATACGCTACAGCGTGGGGACGACCCACCGAGAATAGAATCTCATGCCGGGCAAAACGAGAAAGGGAGAGAAAAGAGAGAGAAGAAGGAAAAAAACAAGAAGGTCGACTCGGGAGGTGGACTATGAATAACATTTTTGCAGCCACCCCCAGCGTGGGGACGACCCACAAGAGTCTCAATCCGGGCATACACTAGACCCTGTGTTGTTGAGATCTAAGATCCCAATTCGTCTTGAACGAGGGAGGACTGATCTACCGATAGACGTCGTCTACCAACTCGCCTCGCCCAATGAACTGACCAGGGAGGTGCAGCGATTGAGTTATTAGGTACGGGAATGTCCGTCTCGAGACTACGACTTCGTCGGTGAAGTGCCGCTACTTAATGTTCTGCTGAACCCAGTCGCAACACACCGGAAATCCCCCAATCCCAAGAGAGGAGATCGCTTCGTAACAGATAGAATTCATCTATCACCTCACTCGGGATGACGGAAATCCCGCGGGATGCAACAAGCGGGTTCAAGCTCTAAGGAAATTGAAGAAAGCACAGGAAAGAAAAATCCTTCAGATGAAGGCTAACCCAGAAGGGGTTAGTAATGAAGACTGGGACCATCTAAACTTGTTAGTTTATAGAAAATACACAATATAAAAAAAAATCGCTGAGACTCCATCCGCACTCGATGGCGCTGTGACATTCCTGAATTGGAGAAATTTGAAGAAAGGACAGGAAAGTAAAATCCTTCAGATGAAGGCTAACCCAGAAGGTGTTAGTAGCAAGGAGAGGTGACGCTCTAAACTCGTTCATTTAGAGGTATTGCACTAGAAACAAATTTTCCGCCGACTCCGCTCACACGACACTACTTGACACGCCAGACTAATTGAAAGAATATTGAAGAAGGGACAGGAAAATAAAATCCTTCAAATGAAGGCTAACCCAGAGGGGATAGTAGCAAGGAAAGGTGATGCTCTAAACTCGTTCATTTAGAGGTATTGCACTAGAAACAAAATTTCCGCCGACTAATTGAAAGAAAATTGAAGAAGGGACAGGAAAATAAATCCTTCAGATGAAGGCTAACCCAGAAGGGGTTAGTAACGAAGACTGGGGCCATCTAAACTTGTTAGTTTAGAGATGATATACTAAAAAAAAAAAACACACTTCACTGAGACTTCAGCCACACCAGCCACCACTCGGAAACCTTTTGGTTGGAAGCAAATTGAAGAAAGACAGGAAAGTAAAATCCTTCAGATGAAGGCTAATCCAGAAGGGATTAGTAGCAAGGAGAGGAAGGTTACCACCCACCACTGAAGAAGTAGTAGGAGGGCTTGCGATAACCTGTAGTTCACAAGTGAAGCTTGCCGGATGCCTTCTTAGGGCTACCGAGATTAGCCTAACTCTGGTTAGGACTTTATACTAACAACAACTAGAAATTTTTGATCCAGGACCTTTCCGGAATATCTTGGGAGGGGAAAAAAAGGAAAAACAAGATTTCTGAATAACCTGATAGTTAATCACTAACAGCCACTCACACAAAAAAAATAAATAAATAAATAAAGATATCTCGAATAGAGTACAATGAAATACGGCAAAAACATTTTAATGGCAAAACCTACAGATATCTTAAGCCGAACTGATCCAGCTGACTTCAGAAAACTACACTCCTATAACGGTATGACTAAATTAGAACTAGACAAAAGAACCTAAACAAAACGATGTTGACAAAGCGATACGTCTAAGTGTGAAAGATAAGATAATAATATTTTGCGTCACCTGTGATTTGCCGTTGCTAAGCTAACAAAAAAATATTTTAAAATATGTGAAAGTCCATGACTAAATCGACGGAACTCAGATAGTGAAGGGCTTCGGCATGACGGAACGACGCCCACACACACTTGTTCCACACAACAAAAAAAACCAACAAAATAAATTTCAGCCACTGCTGAAAGGAAAAACAAATTCGCTCTCTCTTTCTCTCTACCTCTCTCCCTCCGACGCATGCCACTCATTAAGGTGTCAACGCTCAGAATTGGCCTGATCGCTTAAGCCCTCGGTCAGTCTTTACTACGATGAGCTGTAACAGGAAACGTTCACATGGGGGAGGGATTTGTTGCAATGTCCGAGATCGGAACTTGAAGGTTTCCGTCTCACATTTGCATGATCATGACAAGCACTCCCTTAATCAAGGACAAAAATCAAGAGAGATGAACATCGTTCATCAACTTCACAAGGGACTGAGGTCAGCAAAAGGAAAGGTGAGAGGTCGGTGATTCAGGGGCTGCTGGTACTCAGGATAGAAGTCGTAGCCCTGATATAGCGATATGAACAAAAACCTAAGGTATAAGCATACCTAAGTAAGCAAAACAAAAAAAAATCGATAACTATACTAACTACAATTATGGTACGATAACGGTAACTGATGTACTCGATAGAATCATTATACTTATATATCCAAAACCCGACAAAGAAGAAGGAAATTAACTAGAACTGATGTAACTAATGTATGATAACAATATACTTATAACGGTAACTCAAATAAGATGTAGATAACTATACCATGGTACTTCAATCCAACTGGGATAGCATTATAATAATCTTAACTGTATACCCAACACCAATAACGAGAACTATAGCAAAGATGATAGGGTAGGGCTAACTGTACTAAACTGTAAAAACCCCCTTATATAGGCTAGATCTATTCAATCTAATAACTAAAATGAGATACGGTAACTAAAATAGAAAGATACCCAAAACAATTCAAAGGTAGCTATAATGAAAATACGGGTACCCCTGATAGAATTTCCCATACGATAAAGATAACTCTAACGTAATATCAAAGATGTACCAATACCTGGGCTAAGATGGAGGTTTGCATGTTAACCTCAAGATAACTGACATGAGATAACGTTATCCAAACTAGTAACTACATTGCGATGCGACAACTGAATCTTATAACCATAAAGAGAAGCGAGATAACTCAAACTATACGATATAATAATCAAAACTAAATGTCTTACCTCAATTATTATATAGGTAAACTATCTAGTGTCTACAATACAAGAATTCTTACTAATTACCCAGAACCAAAAAAAAACCGAAATAAGCTGACAATACGATAATTGCGAGGGAAAAACCCAAGCGGTATATTAAATAAATGTTAACACTAACCTATAATAATCGTAACTAAATGAAGTGCGTTACTTGAGCTAACCTGAGCGTACCCAAGGTAGCAAGCAGTTAGTTATCCTATACGCTAACTACGATACAACTAATACCTAAAAATCCAAATAAGGGAGAATATAGTAGGAATGACTATAGTGAGGTAAGTTTAACTAGGCTAACTGCAAAAAAACCCATAGCGTTAACGCTACTTAAAAATAATTCTACCCTACTATTATATAACAGTAACTACAACACTAACATCATCGACCGATAACTATGCGATAACGATAGATAAGACGTATACTAGAAATATAACCGAGACATAGTTAGGATAACTACGCCGCATGCTAAATATGATGCGCAAGAATATACTGCCGTACGATATGGCAATCTGAAATAATGCTATGATCCGATACAATAACCAAGATTTCCCAAGAAAAAAAAATCGCGAAATAAACGATAATACTGACCAGCAGGGGTGAACGGAAATTTTATTCAGTACAGAATGCGCCGCATACAACGTTCAGCAACCCTAACCTACTTAGCCTCTCATCACTTCAATATAGGGAATGGGGTTAATGGGGAATGACAGAACAAAAAAAATCACCTTCACCTCGTGTGGGACTCCGCTACAAGATCACCGTCCCGGCATTGCATAGATCACTCCAAGTTGGATACCAATCTAGAGGATGCTCAGGAGCCATCCTCCCGTCAGAGTGACGAAGCAGCCATAAACGGCGCCATGGGAGCGGAGCTTCACGCAAGCGCGAAGCGTTAGGAGTAAATATCATTAAAACCGCCAGGCTGCATGAAACCAACAAGGACAATGTCGGAATAGATGAACGTCGTTCATCAACTTGCTGGATTCAAACAGACGTCGGGCTCTTCAGACAGGCCTGCATCGAGTGGTCAGCTTTTCAGTGGCCGCGAACCGAAGCTTGGCTTCAAGGGTGGTACGCGTCGCGCACAAAGCTCGTCGGCCACCGAAGAGACAAGCACTTCAACCTAGACATGACACTTGAGCTCGAAAACAATTTTGACTTGACAGAAGGCAATTTGCTAACAAACATGCAACCAGGACCATGGTCGAGTGACCCAGCCGCCATACAGAAGCCGAGCCTCACGAGAGCCAAGAGAGACTATCATGAAAGCAACGCACTTTTCAGAAGCAAAAAAAACTCTACGTAGACCCAGCAAATTGTATCCAGTCAGGAAACCCAAGTCTGGCCGCACGCTGTTGTGAACAGGAAGCAGCCATGCTAAAAGATGACGAAATTCTCAATTAGGCTACTCTGGATTAGACCGAATCGCTTGAGTAAGCATCCGAAAACTCTCCCTTTACAATACTGAGGCTTTACATAACAAGGAAAATGTCTAATAATGATAACAAAAATAAGAAAATATCATTGAAATAGTAATTGCACTTTAGTCAAGAGAAGTTTGACTAACTGCGAAGGAAAAAAAACGAAAGTTTGGGCGCCATTTGTATCATAAATGGGCGACCAGAAAAATCAAAAATTAAACTTGAAAATGCACTAACACTTTAGTCAAGAGAGGCTTGACTAAATGCGAATGAAAACCTAATGCTTGGGCGCCATTTGTAACACAAATGGGCGACCAGAAAAATCAAAAATTAAACTTTAAAATGCACTAACGCTTTAGTCAAGAGAGGCTTGACTAAATGCGAAAGAAAACCTAATGTTTGGGCGCCATTTGTAACACAAATGGGCGACCAGCAAAATCAAAAATTAAATGCGAAATGGTACTTGTACTTTAGCCAAGTGAAGCCTGACTAGAGACCGAAAAGAAAAACAAAACCTAAATTTGGCCGCCATTTGTAACGACAAATGGACGACCAGAAAAAAATCAAAAATTATTAAAAAAAAAGGTAATTGCACTTTAGTCAAGAGAAGCTTGACTAACGCCGAAAAAAAACCAACTTGGGCGCCATTTGTAACGAAAAATGGGCGACCAGAAATATAACAAATAACAATAAGCTCTTAAAGCAAAAAAAAAACAGATTGGGTGCCATTTGTACCGACAAATGGGCGACCAGAAATACAACAAAATAAAACTTGATATTAAAACGAAAAAAAAACCGGTTTGGGCGCCATTCATTTGTAAAGAAGAGCTTGTCAGCCGACAGATATACCTACATTCACTTGTACCTGAATGTAAATACATACCGCATCCGACACCTCTTTGTTACAAAATCATATCCAGGATATGTGTGAGTGGCTGCACAGCGAGTATGCCGCTAGCGATCAGCCGGCTTGGGGTGGTTCTTGCCACCCACATCCCTTCAATGCTTGTAAGGCTGTGCATAGAGACGTAAAATGTTTGACCGGACAGACGGACGGACAATAAAAAAAAGGACTTAAAGGTGTGACTGCAGACGGACAAAAGGGCACCAATAAAAAAAAGGATCTATTGCAGGCTTCCTTCTCATGGTGGAACCTGAAAGCCTAAAACGAAGAAAATTGATTTTATTTATATGCTGCAAAAAGAAGGAGAATAGAAGACCTCAGCAACGCCGAACAAGTGCTAATTCAAACGGAGAGCTTACAACGCTGGCCAATGGACGATGGAGAGAGAGTGAGAGAGCTCTCTCTGATGTTGTTGAGACCCCGGCTTTGGGTAATGTTGGCCCCAATCGCCCCCATCCACCCTGGCTAAGCCTCCAAAGCCGTATCGAAATGCTCAGCCCCCAAATACTTGTGCTTGTGCTAGATGGTCGCTTATCGCCCCGTCATCCCGTCACCCCTCTGCAAGGCGAAAACTTATTCAGTCATGCTGTGGTTAGACCAATGTATGATGACCAACTAATATGGCGACGTCACCGCAGGCGATGAGAGAAAAGTGCAATGACGATTATATATGTATCGGCTAGAATCCACGAGGCGGACTGTTCTTATAAATGCTGGAGATCCCAGAGAAAAAGAAGGGGATTTATGAACATGTATATATACAAGGGAAAAAAATGCTTTCAAATCTTGATTACGGACCCTGGTGTTTAATGCCTTGAAGGCGGCCACGTGAGGCTTCTCATACAATTCTTTGACAGTGTTGTCTTAGTTACGAACACTAACCCAACCCTAGTCCCTACTAGATAGGCTTATAACTACAGGACCGTGGAATGTTACCAAATGTAAAGTAAATAATAATAAAAAACAGAAAAGAAATATATTTATTAGAGATTATATGTTATTATATATCGTAAAGGTTTCTTTCAGCGTTATTAAGGTTACGTATTAGCACTAATTATTACAGAATTATTAGAGTAACTTGTGGACAACGCCACTTACAAATTAATCACGTGCTTCAAACTAGATTTAATTCTTTTTTTTGTTCATTTTGCTTTTTTTGTTTTCCTAAAACGCGGTCATACACAGGCAAATCTAGATTTGAACGACTGTTTCGACGAGTTAAACTTCCAACTCACACAGGTAAATAATAGAGCAACTGCTCGCAACAAACACTGAGTCGTGTCAGTACACTTACAGGAAAAGTCACTACCGCGCAGGTAAGATATTGAAAAAGAAAATCTAAAATCCTCACACTTTTATCCTCATTGCCGAAACTCATATCACTTTACCCGAAGGAAAGTCTCTGCCACGCAGGTAAGATCTTCACAAGGGAAATCCAAAATTTTTCTCACTTTTTATTTTTCTATTGGCAGCAAATTATATTAATTCATTTGGAGAAAAACTCACAGCCACGCAGGTAAGATTTTCACAGAGAAAAAATCCAAAATTTAACACTTTTATTTTTTTTTGCTATTTGCAGGAAATCATAAGAATTCATTTGGGGAAAAGTCACTGCCACACAGGTAAGATTTGCACAGATAAAATATCCAAAATTTAACACTTTTATCTTTTTTTCTATTTGCAGGAAATCATAAGAATTCATTTGGGGAAAGGTCCCTGCCACCCAGGTAAGATTTTCACAAAGAAAAATCCAAAATTTTACACTTTTATTCTTCTATTTGCAGGATATCATAAGAATTCATTTGGGGAAAAGTCACTGCCACACAGGTAAGATTTGCACAGAGAAAAAATCCAAATTTTTACACTTTTATTTTTTTCTATTTCAGGAAATCATAAGAATTCATTTGGGGAAAAGTCCCTGCCACACAGGTAAGATTTTCAGAAAGAAAAATCCAAAATTTTACACTTTTATTCTTCTATTTGCAGGAAATCATAAGAATTCACTTGGGGAAAAGTCACTGCCACGCAGGTAGCATATTTGCACAAAGAAAGCCTACAATTTTCCCACTTTTAAAATTTATCGCAGAACTTATACCGATTCCTTTGGAGGAAAGTCGCTGCCGTACAGGTAAAATTTATTTACAAACAATAACGAACAAAAGCACAAATGCTTTTACATTTACACGATTTTCCTTCTTATTGCAGAAAATCTTAACAATCCATTTGGAGGAAATTCACTGTCACGCAGGTAAAATATTTTCACAACACTGAAGCACAAAGGCTTTTAAAGTTACACGCTTTTCTTTCTTATTGCAGAAACTCCTAAAAATTCATTTGGAGGAAATTCACTGCCACGCAGGTAAAAAATATTTTCACAAAGAAACTGAAGCACAAATGCTTTTAAATTTACACGATTTTCCTTCTTATTGCAGAAAATCTTAACAATTCATTTGGAGGAAATTCACTGCCACGCAGGTAAAAAATATTTTCACAAAGAAACTGAAGCACAAATGCTTTTAAATTTACCGCCACGCAGGTAAGATATGTTCACAAAGGAAATCATTTTATTTGTCTAATTACAGGAAATCGTATTAATACATTCGGAGAAGAGTCACTGCCATGCAGGTAATATTTCAAAAAAAAACTGAAGCACAGATGCTTTTACATTTACACGATTTCCCTTCTTATTGCAGAAAATCTTAACAATTCATTTGGAGGAAATTCACTGCCACGCACGTAAAAAATATTTTCACAAAGAAACTGAAGCACAAATGCTTTTAAATTTACCGCCACGCAGGTAAGATATTTTCACAAAGGAAATCAAAAATCTTCACACTTTTTATTTGTCTAATTACAGGAAATCGTATTCATACATTCGGAGAAGAGTCACTGCCACGCAGGTAATATTTCAAAAATTACTCCAAGAAACTTTTACAAAAACTTTTCTAAAACTCAAATTTATCTTGCAGGCAAAAATCGACTCCCCGAGTTCACGCCGTCTCCCTACAACACAGCCGCTACTACACCCAACCGACAGCAGAACCGTTCGTCGTGGTCGGAATCCGAAAATTTCTACTGGCGACCGTACTGCTAGCTATATGAGCGGTTGTGTGTTTATCCCTGCTAGGTAGAACGAATATTTTGTTTTCGAGCAAAGTTTTCTTGGAATTTTTTTTGCATTTTGCGGGCCTGCTGTAATACATTGTATGCTGGTATCAGGCGAATATATGCTCTAATCCCTGACAATAGAGACCTGTTTACTCGCTCTGAGGAGTTTGCTTGCGGCGAGTAAACTTCCGTTCGCAAATGCTTGACCCCATACTTGTCCAGTAATCTGGTAAACAGAGCCGAGCAAAACTGGACTCCATTGTCAGAGACGATCGCTTCCGGGACTCCGAACATATGGAACACTTCCCTTTCGATGAATTGGCACACATTGAGTGTAGATGCTTCTCTCATAGGTTTGAGAATCGGGAACTTTGAAAAGCGGTCAAGAACTATTAAGATGCAGACGTTTCCTTTCACTGACCGAGGATATGGACCCAGAAAATCAATATACAGCTTTTGCCATGGTCGTTCTGTCACAGACTGGACTCTCATAGGTGGTCTAAGAATGGTATTGGGGGCTTTAATCTCTTTACACACGTCACAGGCGCCTACGTAGTTTCTAACGTCGACTGTCATTCGTGGCCAGTACAAGTGTCTTCTCAAACGTTCCAGTATTTTCCCTATACCACCGTGAGAAGCTAGTGGCGGATCATGAGCTCTTGAAATGACGTCGGTGACAAGCCCTCTTGGAATCCAAAGCTTCCAAACTACTTCTTCCTGAATCGGATCGCCTGTTCTCGGAACAGTCCGAATGTAAACGAAGCCATCCCGGACGCAAAGATCTGGTAGTTTACCAGAAGTCGTTTTTAACCTTATGCCTCAGTACCTCATATTTCAACGAGTTGAAATATGGCGAACTAAGGTCAACTTCCGGGCCAGGATCTTCGTTTGTGGACAGGCTGTCACAATGAATGCGTGACAACGCATCAGGGACGACGTTCAGGCTTCCTTTTCTGTGCTCAATAGTGAAGTCGAAGCCCTGAAGCTTCAAACTCCACCGCGCAAGTCTACCGCTGAGGTCCTTTTGAGACATCAGCCATTTCAAGCTCGCGTGATCCGTCACTATCTTAAACGGCATAAGTTCAATGAAGGACCAGAAATTCTGTACACTTAAGATTGCAGATAGGCATTCCTGCTCTGTGACGGTATAATTTCTTTGTGATGAGTTCAACTTTTTCGAGACGTAGGCTATTGGCTTCTCGTGGCCATCGTCATCTAGTTGAATCACCACCCCACCAATACCTTGCTGGCTCGCATCGCACTGGATAACGAACGGCTTGGTGAAGTCTGGGCTCACTAGCAAGGGAGCAGAACTAAGTTTTTGCTTTAATAGATCAAGAGACGTCTGGGCTTCAGGTGTCCATTTGAACTGACTAGGGTTTTTCAAGGTGTCTGTAATGGCCGCAGTTACATCAGCATAGTTCGGGATGAACCGTCTATACCATCCCGCCATACCTAGTAGGCGTCGGGCTTGCCGAACAGTTTTAGGTGACGGATAGTCAATTATGGCTAAGATCTTGTCTGGGTCAGACCTAATTCTTCCTTTCCCGAAAACGAAACCCAAGTATTTGGTCTCCTTGATGCAAAACTTGCTCTTCTCGACGTTGATAGTGAGGCCAGCTTTCCTCAAACAATCCGCTACACGGCATAGTAACGAGAGATGCGAGTCAAAGTCTGATGACAGAATTAATAAATCGTCTAGATAGACGAGAACGTTCTCACGAAGATCAAAAGGAATGACTTTATCCATGAGGCGGCACATCGTTTGTGGAGCGTTGCATAGGCCGAATGGCATCACTGTGTACTGATAGAGAGGGTGACCAGGTACAGTAAAAGCGGTCTTCTCTCTGGAATCAGCGTCTAGTGGGATCTACCAAAAGGTGTCTTTCAGGTCCAGCTGGTAATGTAGTTTGCCGGAGGAAGTCGACTCAGAAGGCAGTGGGCTATTTCATCGCGAGTTGGTATTTGTGAAGGTCATGGAATGTAGATCTGGCATTCCAGGTAATAGAGATCGTCGACTAGGTGGTGGAACTGTCAAAGGTGGTAACTCTAGTGACGGCATGGGAGGCAAAGGATCGTGACTGACAGACTTTACGGGCTTTGTCATCTTCGGGACAGTACCAGTATACTCAGTGAAATCATACTGAGTCAGATGGGATCTGCAGATCGGGCAGTTTGAATGCTGTCCAATCCACGTTTTCAGACATGCTTTGCGAAACACATGTCCACAGACCGTCTTCACTGGCTTCCTCTGTCCTGGCCAGTCACTCTCTAGACAGATGGAGCACGGGTCTGGCAACAGCATCGGTACCCCAGTTGCTAGCGGTGGTGTTCGCGCTATAGCCATTGTATAATCAGTCGTAATTCAAGCAAAAAAATCTTCAAACCAAGGGTTTGGAATAGATATCAGAAAAATTCCAAAGAATTCGAAAGTTCGGAAGAGATAACAGGCTCTTCACAATGTGAAGGTCGAAGGTTGGGCCAGGATACTAAACTTTCAAACAGAAAAACTCTTTCCCAAACGTTCGGAGAAGTTGAAAAAAATTCAAAAAAATCAGAGATTCGGAAGTTAGCTACGTCTTCTCAAATCGAGAAAATATAAATACTGGTTGAAAAAAAATCAAAAGTTCAGAAGCGATAGCAAATTATTCGAATGACAAAATTTCTTCTAATAGTTCAAAAATGCGAAAAACCAAAAGATCACAAACGTGCAATCGAGCGTTTCAAAAATTCTTAATAACAATCATACGATTTCTCCCTCACTTCCACTCTCAACATAAAACCCTTCAGGTCGCTCTCCCTCTTTTCAGGTCAGAAAATTTATACAAGTAAGCGACGTGAATGTGTGCATTGGAAAAAATTTTTGAATCCTCACAGAAATCTGGGAAGAGTCGGGTTGGAGAAGCTAGAGACTGAAAATGATACTAGAGATTCTTCAGCCAGGCAGTTAGCAGTATGCCAACTCCTGATTACTGAAGGTCTCTAGCATCACTTCCATCCTCCAACAACTCTTTCCTTCCTCTTCACCTGATTGTCGTGTCCAGCTGACCTTCCAACCGGGCAGAGTCATGAACCTGGTCAACTAATTAGCTGAAAGCCAAAAAGCCGTCTCACAGATTCACAACTCTGTCCAGCCAGTTGGCCAACAAAGACATGTCACCGTGAGAGCACAAACAAAAAAATTTTGTGAGGCCACCTACCACTTCCATGACAGAAGGCCAGAAAGATCATCCAAACAAAATTCAAAAAACTTCCAAAACCTTAAAAAATCAACAAATTGTTCAGGCGTGAGGCTTGACCAAAGTCAAACCTATGTAAAGCCGAACTTTAACTTTAAAAAAGAACTTTCATACGTTACGTTACTTTACTTTACTTAACTTATTTTAACTAACTACTATATTTAACTAACTAACTAACTAATTTTTACTTTACTTAACTTATTTTAACTAACTTTCAAAAATCAAATTCGACTTTCAAAAATCAAAATCTTTACTTTACTTTACAAACTTTCAAAACTTTCAAAACATTCAAAACTCTCAAAACTTACTTTAATCGTTACTAAAAATTCAAATTACCAAAAATTTTACTTTACTTTCAAAAAATGTCTATTAAAACTCAGGTCCACATGTGTTCTCCACTAGATATGAGACTACCGAGTCAGACGATTTAGCTACAAGCTAAATGTCCATATCTCAAGTAGCCTCAGTCCCCAGTGTCAAACACATTTGATCACCGAAGTTGACTGAGGTGGCCCCACGTTGGGCGCCATTTTTGTTATGGTACTATGTAGAGTGATTGGCTTGGACGTAAAGTCCAGACTGCCAGCAAGAGCTGACAGATCACTCGACGGACAGCGTTGACTGCAGGGCGGTACGCTAGCTCGCCACGGCTCATTGGCGGAGAGTGTGGGGAGGTTCCACGAAAAACCTGCAAACAACTAAAAGAAGGGACTCTTACGTCACCTACATATATCCACACCGAGGGCGCAGATGTTATGCCTTCCTTGCATGCCCCAGCCACCCATCTGACTCTGAGGGCACGATTTTTCAGAGTCCCTTGTTGACCTATAAAGACAGAATAAACGAGCGAACCTAAACGACCTTCATAGGAGAGGGCTCCAGGATAGTGAAGGAAGAATTAAAACTTTCAAAGATTCATGTTCACGTTATAATAGCAAGTGTTCCATCTTACAAAAATTGCTGCTGATTCCTATAATTATTTTTAATTTTAAATCGCCGCAACGTTCATGGCAAGACTCATTACATGTGTTTAATTTTGCTTTTCACGTTAAAACAAATAAAGCTAAAATTAATGAACTACCTAGGATAATAATAGAGTAAGGATAAATATCATTTAAAAAAATGATTCCATATAAAAACATCTTGATGTTGCCCTGCAGCCATATTTCATAAATTTAGGCTTTTAATTTCAGACTAATTGATTGTAAGAAATGTTTCGTAATGTATGTACATAAATGTTTGGATGATAATGCATTTTCCTACCTATCTACCCTAAACTAAACAAGAGAAATTAAATCTTAACCTTAGCTTGCTTTGTGTATGTGGGTGCAGAATCACTCTTAAATATTAAAATTTAATTAAGTTTAATTGATTGTAAGATGATAGAACTTTGAGGTAAGTATCTAATTTAACAAGTACGTATGTACGAATTGCATGTGAGCATTACTGTATTCAATGATTCAATATAATACATAATATACATATATAAATGAAGAAGAATCTTTAAAGCTTTTCATTATTTTCTTGATTTTGAGACAATGAAGGCATGTATGTATATTTTCCTTCTTAAGCTATAATTATTTAAAATGATTTTAGCTGCACATTTTAATAATTGGTTCCGTGCTTTTGTTGTTTTTCTTCCTTTTTGTTATTCTATTTTTAAATTACTTATTAATGATACTTAGCTGTGGTGCCGCTTCAATTTACCCCTCTGTAAAGGGATGTTCCGAAGTTTCACTACTATTTCGGCGTTTACTTCCTAACATTTTTGTTGCTTGTTCTAGACATTCTTGGTAGAAGAGATTATTTGATTCTCCAGGTAGAGAATATTTTGTTTCATCTATATGCCATGAGTACTATTTTAAAACCTGATTTTGCTACCGGTTTTATTTATTGCAGCTGTTGCTGGTGAATATACTGTACTAGATGGTGTAGATTCATAGGAGAATTTTGAACAAGTAATCCAGCTCACACTACGGCTGCCAACATTTCGAGCAGTAGAAATTTGTGCATGAAGCGCCATAAAACAGGCACCCATGAGTTGAACAGGGTTTTGCCTGAAGTTGTGCTAATGGTTAGCAATTCTCCCAGATTACCGATGTCCTTTTCAGTGTACTCACTGTCGACATATTTCGGATTTTCCAATCCGGCTAGTTGCAGGAATTTTCTTTTTGTTGTCGGAGATTGTATTTCCACGCGGATGCTTGCGAATTCCTTCACTTAAATTCACCGCCACTGTCGTTTCTCAGATGATCTGACGTTAAGGGAAGATTGTCTTCTTCTTCTTTTCTAGTTTGGGAATGACGTTGGACGTTGTCGATCCCTGGGGTGCGTTCAATTATCTTTTAACCGCAGGCCGGCGTACATGCTGCAGTATCTCAATATAGCATATTGCTATATGCAATACGCTACGACCATAACAGAAGTGCCTAAGTTGCCTATAGACTCAAGCGAAAGACTCAATTTACTGAATACAATTTTACTGAAACGAGAATATTGTGAGCAAATGGTACGCACTTTCTTATTTCATAAAACAGCATACCATATTATAATTTTCTAACTTTTCTAGGCTGCTCGTCTTCAGATACGCATACATTCATCAAATTCATTAAATAAAATTTTTATGTTTGTAGGGTTATACGATTAGAAAGAATGCGTATATAATTCACGAAGTTTATTCATTGTTCATAACTCTACATAACTCTACTTATTTAAAGAACTAACTTAGATATAATTATAATGCGGATTACATGACTATAAAAGTACTGCGGCGGTATACAATCACGGCGGCGATCTACAGTAGACTGACTGATTGAAGCTAGCGTCAAGCCGAAACTATGTTGACTGTGTGAGTGTAATATTTTGATTTTATGTGTGGGTGTAATAACTAAACGCTACACTTCCTCTTCGTCATTCGATGCATCACTATTAAGTCAACTGGAAATGCACCACAGCCCTGCGTTGGCGTGCTGAACGTCTTGGGCTGAATTTCTCAGGCTTGGGTTGATCCGGAGGAGGCGGAGGAATCATTGTTAGGTGGATTTAAATTACCTTCTTTTGATTCAGTTAAAGCTTCGAATAGATGACGAGCTGATAAAAACTGTTGTTCAGATGCATTAGATGCATTGGTTTTGTTTACTCTGGATCGTAGCTGGTTTTGATGTCTTGTCCAGGTACCTCTCTCTGTTCGAACTAAGTACAGTCTGGACACCTTTTTTGAAATAAAGACACCATGAATCCATCGTGGACCTCTGCCATAATTTCTTGCATAAACCTGTTGTCCCGGATGAAACTTGGCTTTAGGTTGCTTGATCTGCCTTCGAGTTGCTTTGGCAGGAACGATTTGTGAAAGAATCGTGCGATGCTCACGACCATGGAGGATTTCTGCAGGTGTTCTGCCAGAATGTGGATGGGGTGTTTTTCTTTAAGACATACATCAAACACTGCGATAAAGCTGTATCGGTATCTTCTCCTTCCTTAAGTATTTTCTGCAAATTACTTTTGAAAGTACGAACAAAGCGTTCGGCTTCTCCGTTAGAAGATGGGTGGAATGTTCGAAGGTGCTGAATACCATTATGATGGCAGAAATTCTGAAACTCTTGAGCGGAAAATTGGGTTCCGTTGTCACTCACAATAACTTCGGGTAATCCTTCTAGAGCGAACAACTTCGTCAAAGTTTGTATAGTTGTTCCTGTTGTTGCTTGCTTCATCGGAATGATGAATGGAAATTTCGATAAAGCATCTACACAAATTAACCACATTTGTAGCAAAAATGGACCAGCAAAATCAATGTGTATACGCTCCCAGGTCTTTTCTGGCTGCGGCCAATTTGTAAAGTCTTTGGGAGGGTCTGCAGCTGATGACTGACATATATCACAGGCTTTAACAGCAGACTCAATGCTGGCATCAATTTTTGGCCACCAGCAATATTTTCGCGCAAGTTGTTTGGTACGTACAATTCCCCAATGTGCTTGGTGAAGCATGCGAAGAACACGGTTCTGCAATTTATGAGGAGCTACTACTCGTATATACTCTATTTCTAACAGTATGACATCTCCGTGCGTTGTTAACGACATCCTTCGTTAAAAATAAGGTTGAAGATGGCTTTCCGTGGTACGCAGTATGTCTGGCCACCCATTCAGTATGTAAAAATAGACTTTGCTAAGCGTGGCATCATTTTTTGTTTCTCGTGAAATCTCTCGGGCGTTCACTGGAAAGCATCCAAATTGCTCGTTCATATCTAGACTAAGTTCGTGACAAGCCTCTTCACTCACATCAAATTCCTTGTCTGGCCCAATTGGAAGGCGTGATAATGCATCTGCATTAGCATGCTTAAAATTAGGGACCATCTCGTTAATCGGCCAGTGGTCATCTGCGGTAATCCTTTATCTGGACTAAAAAGAGTCGTTAGTGGCTTAAGATCAGTAACCAAGATAAACTCCCTGCCATACAAATATTGTCGAAATTTGGTTGCTCCATAGATTATGGCAAACGCTTCCATTTCAATTTGGCTGTAATTAAACTGATGGTTATTTAATGTTTTAGATGAATATGCAATTGGCTTTTCAGAGCCATCTAAGTTAATATGTGAAATTACCGCACCAATCGCATGTGAGGATGCATCTCTTGCTAAAACAATTGGCAATGTCGGCTGAAAATGAGCCAACAGTGTTGCGTTTACGATCTGCAGTTTGAGGCTTTGAAAAGCTTGTTCTTGAGGATAATTCCAATGAAAATGTGTGTCTTTCTTGTGAAGAGCATTTAATGGGGCGGCTGTTTGTGCAAGATTTTGAATAAATTTAATGTAATAATTTATTTTACCCATGAATGCTTCTAACTCCTTTAAATTGTTAGGCCTGGGCATGCTTTCGATTGCGCGATTTCTCTTTTCAGACGGATGAACTTCCTTTGAGCTAATAATGTGGCCCAGGTACTCTACTGTTGGTTGAAAATATGAACATTTGCTGCGGTTAATACGTAGACCATTTTTTGATAGACGTTGTAATACGGCTTCTATGATGTCATCAAAATAAAGTGTGCAATTGAGGCCAGATAAAATTAGTTCTAATGTTCGCTGGTAAATTGCAGGTGCGCTGGCAATACCAAATGGAAGACGCTGGTATTGATAAAGTCCTAGTGGAGTGTTGACTACGGCTAGCTTTTTATATTCATCTTCTAATTCTATCTGTAAATAAGCATCAGACATATCTAATTTACTGAAATACTTGCCTCCAGCTAATTTATGAAACAAATCCTCTGGTCGGGGAATTGGATGCTGATCAATCTCTAAGTGAGGGTTAGTAGTAACCACAAATTCGTAGTTTATTATTTTGTTTTGGTACTATGACGATGGGTGCCGCACATTCGTTGAATGTGATAGGTTTCCAAATATTGGCTTCTTCTAACCGGCGGGCTTCTTGCTTAAACAGCTCATACGCTCATATGGTATGGGCCTAGCTCTGAAAAATTTCGATTTAGCAGACGATTTTTAATACAACGTGGCTTTGACTGAGGTACAATGACCCAATAATGATGACACTAAATCCGGAAATTTAGAAAACACAACATCAATGTCAGCTACTGGCATGAGTTGTAAACTTTGTACACTATCGGCAGTATCAAAACTAATGCGGATTCCAAAAATTTTATCAGCTATGAGTAAAGGCAGTTTTTTTTTGATGCCTTTAAATTCCACTGCAACATGTTAATTTGCGGTTTTACTGACAATAAATCGGACAATTTAATTCACTAAATCCGGGTAAGCCAACTATCGACGCACTAGCACCGGTGTCCAGAAGAAAAGTCATTTCGCGATTGCTAATGAATAATTTAACAAACATTTTTTTTTTACATTCCCGAATTGTTCCATGATTAACTGAAAAAATTTGTTCTACACTATTTACATAGTCACGCCTAGTATAGCCTTTTTAAGTCTGCCTCGTTATGTTTGTAGGGTTATACGATTAGAAAGAATGCGTATATAATTCACGAAGTTTATTCATTGTTCATAACTCTACATAACTCTACTTATTTAAAGAACTAACTTAGATATAATTATAATGCGGATTACATGACTATAAAAGTACTGCGGCGGTATACAATCACGGCGGCGATCTACAGTAGACTGACTGATTGAAGCTAGCGTCAAGCCGAAACTATGTTGACTGTGTGAGTGTAATATGTTGATTTTATGTGTGGGTGTAATAACTAAACGCTACACTTCCTCTTCGTCATTCGATGCATCACTATTAAGTCAACTGGAAATGCACCACAGCCCTGCGTTGGCGTGCTGAACGTCTTGGGCTGAATTTCTCAGGCTTGGGTTGATCCGGAGGAGGCGGAGGAATCATTGTTAGGTGGATTTAAATTACCTTCTTTTGATTCAGTTAAAGCTTCGAATAGATGACGAGCTGATAAAAACTGTTGTTCAGATGCATTAGATGCATTGGTTTTGTTTACTCTGGATCGTAGCTGGTTTTGATGTCTTGTCCAGGTACCTCTCTCTGTTCGAACTAAGTACAGTCTGGACACCTTTTTTGAAATAAAGACACCATGAATCCATCGTGGACCTCTGCCATAATTTCTTGCATAAACCTGTTGTCCCGGATGAAACTTGGCTTTAGGTTGCTTGATCTGCCTTCGAGTTGCTTTGGCAGGAACGATTTGTGAAAGAATCGTGCGATGCTCACGACCATGGAGGATTTCTGCAGGTGTTCTGCCAGAATGTGGATGGGGTGTTTTTCTTTAAGACATACATCAAACACTGCGATAAAGCTGTATCGGTATCTTCTCCTTCCTTAAGTATTTTCTGCAAATTACTTTTGAAAGTACGAACAAAGCGTTCGGCTTCTCCGTTAGAAGATGGGTGGAATGTTCGAAGGTGCTGAATACCATTATGATGGCAGAAATTCTGAAACTCTTGAGCGGAAAATTGGGTTCCGTTGTCACTCACAATAACTTCGGGTAATCCTTCTAGAGCGAACAACTTCGTCAAAGTTTGTATAGTTGTTCCTGTTGTTGCTTGCTTCATCGGAATGACGAATGGAAATTTCGATAAAGCATCTACACAAATTAACCACATTTGTTGCAAAAATGGACCAGCAAAATCAATGTGTATACGCTCCCAGGTCTTTTCTGGCTGCGGCCAATTTGTAGTCTTTGGGAGGGTCTGCAGCTGATGACTGACATATATCACAGGCTTTAACAGCAGACTCAATGCTGGCATCAATTTTTGGCCACCAGCAATATTTTCGCGCAAGTTGTTTGGTACGTACAATTCCCCAATGTCCTTGGTGAAGCATGCGAAGAACACGGTTCTGCAATTTATGAGGAGCTACTACTCGTATATACTCTATTTCTAACAGTATGACATCTCCGTGCGTTGTTAACGACATCCTTCGTTAAAAATAAGGTTGAAGATGGCTTTCCGTGGTACGCAGTATGTCTGGCCACCCATTCAGTATGTAAAAATAGACTTTGCTAAGCGTGGCATCATTTTTTGTTTCTCGTGAAATCTCTCGGGCGTTCACTGGAAAGCATCCAAATTGCTCGTTCATATCTAGACTAAGTTCGTGACAAGCCTCTTCACTCACATCAAATTCCTTGTCTGGCCCAATTGGAAGGCGTGATAATGCATCTGCATTAGCATGCTTAAAATTAGGGACCATCTCGTTAATCGGCCAGTGGTCATCTGCGGTAATCCTTTATCTGGACTAAAAAGAGTCGTTAGTGGCTTAAGATCAGTAACCAGGATAAACTCCCTGCCATACAAATATTGTCGAAATTTGGTTGCTCCATAGATTATGGCAAACGCTTCCATTTCAATTTGGCTGTAATTAAACTGATGGTTATTTAATGTTTTAGATGAATATGCAATTGGCTTTTCAGAGCCATCTAAGTTAATATGTGAAATTACCGCACCAATCGCATGTGAGGATGCATCTCTTGCTAAAACAATTGGCAATGTCGGCTGAAAATGAGCCAACAGTGTTGCGTTTACGATCTGCAGTTTGAGGTTTTGAAAAGCTTGTTCTTGAGGATAATTCCAATGAAAATGTGTGTCTTTCTTGCGAAGAGCATTTAATGGGGCGGCTGTTTGTGCAAGATTTTGAATAAATTTAATGTAATAATTTATTTTACCCATGAATGCTTCTAACTCCTTTAAATTGTTAGGCCTGGGCATGCTTTCGATTGCGCGATTTCTCTTTTCAGACGGATGAACTTCCTTTGAGCTAATAATGTGGCCCAGGTACTCTACTGTTGGTTGAAAATATGAACATTTGCTGCGGTTAATACGTAGACCATTTTCTGATAGACGTTGTAATACGGCTTCTATGATGTCATCAAAATAAAGTGTGCAATTGAGGCCAGATAAAATTAGTTCTAATGTTCGCTGGTAAATTGCAGGTGCGCTGGCAATACCAAATGGAAGACGCTGGTATTGATAAAGTCCTAGTGGAGTGTTGACTACGGCTAGCTTTTTATATTCATCTTCTAATTCTATCTGTAAATAAGCATCAGACATATCTAATTTACTGAAATACTTGCCTCCAGCTAATTTATGAAACAAATCCTCTGGTCGGGGAATTGGATGCTGATCAATCTCTAAGTGAGGGTTAGTAGTAACCACAAATTCGTAGTTTATTATTTTGTTTTGGTACTATGACGATGGGTGCCGCCCATTCGTTGAATGTGATAGGTTTCCAAATATTGGCTTCTTCCAACCGACGGGCTTCTTGCTTAAACAGCTCATACGCTCATATGGTATGGGCCTAGCTCTGAAAAATTTCGATTTAGCAGACGATTTTTAATACAACGTGGCTTTGACTGAGGTACAATGACCCAATAATGATGACACTAAATCCGGAAATTTAGAAAACACAACATCAATGTCAGCTACTGGCATGAGTTGTAAACTTTGTACACTATCGGCAGTATCAAAACTAATGCGGATTCCAAAAATTTTATCAGCTATGAGTAAAGGAAGTTTTTTTTTGATGCCTTTAAATTCCACTGCAACATGTTAATTTGCGGTTTTACTGACAATAAATCGGACAATTTAATTCACTAAATCCGGGTAAGCCAACTATCGACGCACTAGCACCGGTGTCCAGAAGAAAAGTCATTTCGCGATTGCTAATGAATAATTTAACAAACATTTTTTTTTTACATTCCCGAATTGTTCCATGATTAACTGAAAAAATTTGTTCTACACTATTTACATAGTCACGCCTAGTATAGCCTTTTTAAGTCTGCCTCGTTATGTTTGTAGGGTTATACGATTAGAAAGAATGCGTATATAATTCACGAAGTTTATTCATTGTTCATAACTCTACATAACTCTACTTATTCAAAGAACTAACTTAGATATAATTATAATGCGGATTACATGACTATAAAAGTACTGCGGCGGTATACAATCACGGCGGCGATCTACAGACTGTTTGATTGAAGGTAGCGTCAAGCCGAACGTATGTTGACTGTGTGAGTGTAATATGTTGATTGCATGTGTGGGTGTAATAACTAAACATTACAAAAAATGTAAAGCGTTTAATGGAGTCTCTTATTGAATACAATGTTTATTCGTTGTACAGCTAGAGTGGGAAGTGTGGCATACAAAGTGGTGAGAAGCTTTAATTGAAGCAAATCACGCTGAAAAAAATTTATGTAAATATTATTCTTTTTACAGAAAAAGTAAAGTTAATATTTGCTGATTGTCATGGAGTTATATCTTTAATAAATAAAACCATTGGACTGAAGCGCACTGAAGTTGAAGACACAATTAGAAAGGCCTTTGTAGAATTCTTAAAAAGACTTCCACAAATAAATATAGAGGCGAAACCAAGAAAAACACCTGTGCATGAAGTGCAATAATTATATATATTTATTGCAATAGTTATACTATATAAAGTCTGATTTAATTTTGTTGATTTTTTTAAGAAGTTTATAAAACTGGGAGTTATTTTTTTATAAAGACTGATCTAATTTTGTTCATTTTAAAAAGTTTATAAAACGGAGTTTTTTTTTATAAAGACTTAATTTAATTGCCAGAATTTTATTTAATTATTACCTATACAGATTTTTTTCCGTTCATCCTATTTGTCACTAATGTCTGCAGTGTGGATTTTAGTTGGATCAAAAGTCCTATTTGCGTCTTTGCGTGTTTGTTTAAGATTGATTAGTTGGACACAAAAGTCCCAGTTGAGTCTGTACTATGTGCTTGATTGAGGTTGACGATAGACTCATTTTTGCGTCCGTCGCATTTACCACTACTGAGTCTGTAGTATTGCCGTTTTAGTTGGACACAAAAGTTTCAATTGAGTCTTTACTGTGTGCTTAATTGAGGTTGACGATAGACTCATTATTGCGTCCGTCGCATTTACCACTACTGAGTCTGTAGTATTGCCGTTTTAGTTGGACACAAAAGTCTCAATTGTCACTGTGCTGCGTCCAGCCAAAATGTGTGCGACACATGTGTCAAACCATTTCCGACTTTCGCCCGCATTTTCGTCAGCCGGGCGCTTAGAATATAGATCAAACAGGAATGGTGATAAGCCAGATTTTGCGTAATGAATTTGTGGTTGTGTTGGTAGTCCATTTTTACATTTATTTACACGCCATCAAAATTCTAAGCAACTTGTCAATTTGCAAAAAGTAAACAAAGGTTTTGCGCGGAGCATCTGTGGTAAAAAATGTTCTTTTTCTACTTTATTTTGAAACAATTCACATAATTAATTTATATAAATCTCTGCTTCTATTAACAAAAAAGATAATTTAGATAGTGCAGTTGCCTCAAACAGGATTTCCCTAGTTTATAATCCAATTTATATTTGCAAGCACTGACCGAACACTTCATTTCTGTTTTTTTAATTGATATGAAGATTTTAACAGGCACTAGTGTTATGGTCGTAGCGTACTGCATATAGCAATATGCTACACTGAGAATTACTGCAGCATGTATACCGGCCGGCTGCCATACCGACAGTCCGCACGCCCTCCGACTCGAAGAATTCTTGCCGGCCGATGGAGAAGAAGAAGACAGTCTTCTCTATGTTGTCATATCTTCTACAGTGAACACACCGAAGAATGGATTTATTAAGTTTCCGAAGGCATCGAGAAGCAATTAGACCCTGCAAAAAAATCCGAAAATTATTGAAATTCAGTCACATTCGCCGCTCTACGCCGTAAGTAATAATATTTCCGAGAGATAAACGTTGGCAAAATCAGCTGCATATTTTCCCGTAAGGAGAGATTCAAAGGAACTACTTGTATCTGCTAAATTCAGCAAGTTCCTCGGCATCGAGTACAACTGTAACACCTATAATTTAGGATCTATGGTAGTAGATTTTGTGGACGTCGTCTTAGACAAAGGAGGGCCTGAACTCATTTAAGAACCATAAGCCACTTTTTACCGGGTTAAACTTAATTTTGTTCAAGAAAGACGTCCAAAAGAGTAATCGTTTTATTTATTTTTCCTCCTGGGCTCGTATAGGAGTGTTTTTTCCCCATATAATTCACACCCAGAATTTATTCTGAGTTTATATGAGAAGAGATCAGTTTGATCTATTTTCAAGCGCCTGCAGCAGGCAGAAAACCAAGCTGCACCGATGAGTGGAAGGTTTTCTGCTGACACGAAACGCTTCTTCTTCTTCCTTTTTCTACTTTACTTTTCAGCCCACTGCGTGGCGTATACAGGGTCGATTCGCTTCGAATGAATCTGCTTCTTTAAACATTTTTTTACATTTTTTTAATAAATAAAAAAACTGTTTTTTCTATTTTTCTCAAACTTTTCATTTCTTTCTTCTTTTTTTCATTTTTTCATTTGTTTTTCAAATCACCCAATTTCGCTATATGGGACCTGTTGATGAGTCAAACCAAGACTTGAAACTTGTCACCAAAAATTAATGAGTTGTGTGATGAAATAACAAATTAGAACATTTTTTAGCTTTTGCTATATACCGGAGAGTCCCAAAAAATTCTTTCTTGAACAAAAAAAAAAGGCTATTACTAATATAATTTTGAACTTTATGTATTTTTTCGGTAGAGCAGCATATAATCAATTTATATTGAGGGGTATTGTACCGCGAAAAGTTTATGACGACTAATACAACTGGTAGGATATAGATGCTAGTGTTAGTTTTTGAACAGATGTTTAAAATCTCGAGACATATTGTCATCTTGTCGTTGCTTAATTCATAAATAATTATAAGTGAGACCAGTGAGTGGCTACTGATATTTAGTCATGAGTATTCAATAGGGATGGGAGCAGGGCAACCAGGGATAGCAAGTTAAGGTATTCTAAATTTAAACCAAAGAAAGTTTTTTGTTCTTGAAACCACAACAGGTATGTGTGTATATTCATCGGATGCTGGAGCGCTTCATCATGCCGTGGAATTTTGATCGTGAGTACAGTTAATTTATAGTTTATTTTTGCGATATCCATATCTATATATATATAGTCTTTTGTTTGTGTGATATATTTATATTCCCATATTCATCTCGTGGTATAATTTGCTAATTTTGACTTGAATTTTTTGTGTTGCGCTCGTTCCTTATATGAGGTTGAATATTCACGTTCAGCAATCATTTTAATGACTTATATGTCTATTGAAGAATTAATATTACGGAAGTTGACATTGTGTGGTGCATGAAGCACATTAAGGTGAATTGTCATGGAATAGTGAAGTTTTCCTCTCTCCCTTACTACTCTCGAGGCTAGCTTCAGACATGAAGGTCGTGTAAGGTCCGCTCATTCACTAGAATTTCAGGTCTGCAAGGGACTTGTTATGGTCGCCAATGACACTAACCCTTAACCTCCTAGCGCACCCTACGCCGATCCCATCAATTACGGCGAGTGACTGAACGAAGTACAGGTCAGGAAAAAGTGGGAAAAAGGAGGAGGTCGAGAAGACGTCAGTGAGCTGGTGAGCATTTCATATTGTGTGACTGATCTGAAAAGTAACGAGGCAGTGAGAAAGTCAATAAATAAAAAAAATTAGTGAGATTCGGAAAAAGAAAGTAAAAGTAAAGTAGTGCCGCGAAGAAAAAAAAAACAAAAAGAAGGCGTATAAAGAAGAACGGAAGAAGAACGACAAGAAAAGGGAATTCCTTCCTGGCATTCGATGAGAAAGCTTCGTTGGCGGGCCCCGTTGGTAAATGGTTTCAGCGTCCACGTGCGTTAAGCATCGGAAAAAGCAACAGTACCCGAGGGTACTGTTACGAGATAAGTACTTGGGTTTTTTTTTTACCAAATTTTTCCTAAAGTTGAAAGTCAATATATAATCGTTTGACATAACCTTTTAATGGAGAAAAAATATAAATAAATAAAATAAAAATTAATGATAAGTCACGTTGGTATAGTAAATTCATTCATTCCTTTAAATTTTTTTTTTGCCAATATATACCTGCAATGTCGGAACAAAGATTTGTTAAAGGAGGAGATTGAATTGAGTTTTCCTTTGCGCTTAAAAGAGATGATGAACATCAAAAAAACTGATTAAAATTAAATAAGTGATAAAGCGGTTCAACTAAATAAGAAATAAAAAAAAATAAGAATTTTAAACAGCAGAAAACTAATATTTTTTTCTATTTATACAAAACACGCAAAAATGTTAAATAAATACGAACCTTTTTCGTCATGACTGAACAAAATATGGAAGTACATTATACATATAATAACTATATACCTATAAAAAGCGAAAAGCTAGAAACATTTACATAAATTAATTAGATCAGGATATAAATTTTTTCGGGTGTTACAAAAAATTTTTGGGTGATGACGATATGAACTTGGATTGATTTTTTTTATATATACCGTGAACTATTTTCTATATACTAGACAAAGGCATAAAAATATATATATGGAAACAACATTTAAATTTACACTTTGTGCATTTTTTTGTAAGATTTTGAATGATTCCGTTCCACACGTTGAATATAGCAATTTAGAGTTTATAAGTGAAATAGTGGACGTACATTTTCTATGTTCATAATAAGAAAAGAAAGTAAAAAAAACAAGAATATATGCTCGAAATTTTAACAATGGTTCCGTCTGCCGTTATAACACATCATAGATTCCTGCAAAATGGCGTACTCAGACAATAATGCGATATATAATTAAGAATTATCTTAACCCTTTGCGGTCGATTTTTTTCAGATGTTTTAATCGCTGGGTCGAACGGATTTTAGTGGAGAAACGATATCCAGTAAATATATGCAGTTAATTGATAGACATTTTGCTTGATGGAATCTTAAATCTTAGTGACGAACAGTAGTAATTATCGCGTTACCATACACAATTGTTTTAGTTCAAAAAGGAAAGATATAAGTGCGTGAAATTTCTCAAAAGGAAGGAAAGAAAAAAAAATTTATGAATTTCTTTAAAACGGAATATGTATGTGGAACTCCTTCTAACACAAATTAGATTCACACATTTTAGTAGATTTTAAGCTGAAGTCTTAGGGTCTTAGGTACACGTAGATAAGTACACATAAAAGGATAATAATATCGTGAACTAGATAAAAATAGAAAAAAAAAAACCCAAATCCATTTGTAGACAATTTCATATTCTGCGTTAGTTTATGCTCATCTTATGAGGTCAGTAGGAAAAAACAGAAGGATATAGTAGGCATTATGTCTTACATTTATTGCGGAATTGGTTTAAAGGTGCAGTAGGCGCCCAGCTAGCGAGTGCCTTCTCAAGTAGAGTAGGTAAGTCATGAATTGTAAAGAAAATCCCGGCGGTAGTTTTCATCAGTTCCTTTTGTTACTGGTTGAATGATCTATTTTCAGGATCACCAATGCTCTCCAGGAGGCCTTCATGGAGGAAAAATTTTACACTCTTTCAGCACACACACAGGTAATTGACACGCGGTCGGGGATTTCTGTTTTTCTATGTAATTATATGCATTGTGTAATACAGCCAAATGTATATATATCACATATATCAATAATTGATAGCGTCTAGTTAGTATTTAAGAAAATTTTTGTTTATCCACGTTGTACATCAAACATATCATTCTACGGGGGTGATTTTAAGGAAACAAAAAAAAAAAAAAAAAAAACAAGAAGCAAACCAGGATTTATAAAACAACCTTTCTGTGAGCCAAATCGTCCGGCGGAAGCTTCACCATAAAAGATGAAACTGTAAATTGCTAGCCACCTCCTGTCTCTCTCTCGAGGTCCTCTCTAATGACAATAAGGGCATCTATAATCATAACAATGTGCCGAAGATGTCACATGGGCGGCGGTGAAGGCACTAGGGGATCATCACCATCGGATCTTCCTCATACTTTCCAAGGAAAGAAATGTACAGTCCCTTTTGGACTCAATGTGTAGACTAAGTATGTAGAGATGTATTTGGACACCTTCCTGTGTTCTCCCTAGGCACGAAATTTTTTGTTTATGGCTCATGGTAGTGTAGGTCTCTTCGATTTACCCAACCCATACTCTCTGCTATTAGCCGAGGTGTTGGCGTGCCAACCTACCCGCATGGCTACCATGGAGTGAGCAGTCAGCGCTGGGCTGACTGACAGACAAGATTGCATGTCGTATGACTATCAATCAAAAATAGTTCCATAACAGACTCTGAAAATATCTGCCTTCAGAGTCAGTTGGGTGGTTGGGGCATGCAGGAAGGCAGACCATCTGCGCCTTCAATGTTGATGTAGGTAAGTGACGTAAGCGTCTCTTCAGGACCGAATGTGTGCCGGCGTTTTTTTTTTTTAAAGTAGGCACGAATTTTGTTTTGAATATGGCAGGCGGAAGGGGCAGCTTTTCGTGGAACCTCCCCACACTCTCCGCCAATAGCCGAGGCGAGCTAGCGTGCCACCGTGCTGTCAACGCTGTCCGCCAAGTGATCTGTCAGCTCATGCTGGCAGTCTGGACTTTACGTCCAAGTCAATCACTCAATATAGTTTCATAACAAAAGGGCGCCCATCGTGGGGCCACCTCAGTTAGACTTCGGTGTCTGAATGTGACGGATGCTGGAGACTGGAATTACTTGGAGATATGGACATTTGGCTTTTAGCTAATTGTCCGACTCGGTAATCTCATATCTAGTAGAAGTTACAGGCGGACCTGAATCTAACTGGTGTTGTTGTAATAAAATTTTTTGGTATTTAAGTAAAGTAAAGTAACGTCTTTTTGAAAGTTTTTGAAAGGTTTTTTGAAAGTTTTTGTGTAAGTTCGACTTTAGGTTTGACTTTGGTCAAGCCTCAACTCTGAACAGTTGTAAGTTTTTGATTTTTTTTTAATTGTCTTGAAATGATCTTTCCCGCTGGCCTTCAGCCATGGAAATGGCAGGTGGCCTCACACAAATATTTTTGTTTGTGCCCTTACGGAGGCATGTCTTTGTTGGCCAACTGGCTTTTAGCTAACTAGTTGACCAGATTTATGGCTCTGTCCGACTAGAAGACTAACTAGAGATGACGATCAGGTGAAGAGGAAGGAAAGAGATGTCAGGGGATGAAAATGATGCTGGTGACCTTCAGTGATAAGGATTTGGCATACTGCTAGCTGCCTGGCGGAAGAATCTCTAGTAACATTTTCAGTCTTTGACATCTCCAACCCTACTTTTCCCAGATCTCTGTGAGAGTGCAAACTTTTCTTCATGCACACATTCACGTCACTTACCTTATATTATCCTACTTCTGATCTGATTAGAGAGAGTGGACTTGGAGACTTTTGTGTTTTGAGAGTTAGCTCTTGGAGAGTGAGGAGAAATGTTATGAATTTCTTTCTTGTGGATTTTTTTTGAACGTCTGCGCTAAGATTTTTGTAGTTTTTCAAATACAGTTAGCACTTATATCTTTTTCAAATACAGTTAGCACTTATATCTTTTTGACTGCGCGACTGTGGTAGTACCAGTAGTGTATTCTGAGGTTAGAGTACTCCCAGTCTTGAAATTTCGTATCTCTTTAAATATATTTGAAACTTTGGTAACTACGACTAGAATTCCTCCAGACTTTTGCTGATTTTTGAATTTTTTTTGCTCGAACTCTTGGAATTTTTTTTTAAATTTCAAATTGATCTGTCTGGTATCTCGATTTTAGTTGGAAGGTTTGTTATTTTCTCCGATCTTTTGGTGATCTTTTCTGGAAATTTTAGTATCTCTTCCAAATTTTTGGAATAATTTTGACTTGACACTTCAGTTGTCTCGAGTACAGCTTGGACATCACCTGTATTTTCCTTGCTCGGACTGCATAGCCTTTTTAGGACGGTGAAGACTATCCAGTCTACAGTCCTGGGATATATTAAAATATAGATTTTACGACTGATCGGTTGAAGTTATACAATGGCTACAGTGCGAACACCACCCCCAGCAACTGATGTACCGATACAGGTGCCAGAAAAGTGCTCCATCTGCCAGGAGGAGGCAGACTGGTCAGGCAAGAGGAAGCCAGTGAAGGCGACCTGTGGACATGTGTTTCACAAAGCATGTCTTAAAACGTGGATTGGACAGCAGTCAAACTGCCCGAACTGCAGATTCCATCTCACTTAGTTTGATTTTACTGAATATGCAGGATTTGGTTCGAGAAGGCCTCGAGCAGAGCCTGAATACCTTACAGACTGAATTGGCAAATAGTGTCCGACAGCAAATATCAGCTGCAATGACACCAGTCGATTTTTCACGGCCACCTCGATCTATGGGTGATTCGAGACCACCACCAGAGTTTCTCGACGTGCGTAGGCAGTCGTGTAACCGACCGTCTTCAGCTTTTGGTCAGCCTGGACCAAACTTTGTTCAACCTCTACCAGCTCCATCTCATCGTATCCCGGCAAGCGTAGGACAACGACGTTCTGGCAGCCCCATCCGAAGATGGAATATATCCTATAGTGGCGACAGCTCTCGACTTACTGTCGACGAATTCGTGTTTAGAGTGGAAGCATTGACTTACTCGGCCTTAGACAGAGATTTTGATCTCGTAGTACGGCACATGACAACCTTGCTTTCTGGACTGGTACTGCTCTCTCCTGAGGCAGAGCTCCACGGCTTCATGCGAGTACGTAAAGATAGCTCTATTAGCTGAATGGGGAGTACCGAAGGATGACCTTAAGGTCTAGGTCCAGCTGATTTTGAGGAAACAGAAAGCAGGGGAGTCATTAGCCACATACCATCAACACCTGGTACATCTGCGCGATCAACTGCAAAGTCCTTTGGCGGACGGAAAGTTTTTAGATATCGTGAAGGCTAATCTGCTTCCAGACACTAAGCAGAAAATCTCCTTACATCCCACTAACACCATCCACCAACTGCGGAGTCTCGTGACTAAAATACAGGCTACCCAGCAGCGAATCGCGACAGCGTCCAGCTGGAACGCCTATCGCAGCCCAAGAGTCAGCTAGGTGGATGAGTGCCATCCAACAGATGCCGAACAGCACAGGTCACCTGAACGCAGTGAGGAAGCTGTACTACTATCTGCCCTAACAACACCTCAGAACGTTAGCTGCTGGAACTGTGACCAGCCCGGTCACTTTTACCAAGACTGCCGGCAGGAAAGACAAGCCGTGTTCTGCCATGGATGCGGACGCAAAAATATCCTCAAGCCTGACTGCACTCATTGTCGACAGAAAAACCTCAGACGGGTCGGGAATACCACCACCTTTTCTAGACCAGTGTCAACGTCACGCGTGACAACTGCAATGAGCAGTCCAACTCAGGCCTTGAACAAGGAGGAGGGTCCGCTCCATTAGCAGACCTTAACGGGGTATCCCTGAATTGTCCACTGATATCAGTCAGTGACTCTGAAGATATCAGCAAACCACCTGACATTCTTACCGTTCGATTGATAGAGATGGAGAATTGAATAGACTTCTCCGAAGATCTTCAAGCTCCCATTTCCACCTTTGGGGAGCCCATGACACTATTAGACACTTCTTTGGAAGAGTCTTTAATTTTCGATGTCCCGATAACACCTACAGCACCTTTAGCTGACAAGGTTACTGAGCAGGAGATTTGGCCTCATGCCATTTCTGTATTAAAACGGCCACCAAGCTCTATTATGACGAGTGGGCGTGAGCCTCTTTTACATTCGCTGACGCCGTATCACACCCGTCTGCAGAATTATAATGCAGTAAGAAACCGAATCTTCTCCTCAGTAGCGGAGTTAGCTGACATCATGTATCCTGACCTGGATTTTAGACCAAGAAAGAAACGATCTACCGTTCGTTGGCGGGAATACTGTCGACGAATGAGACAGGAAAGAAAGGAACTGGCACACATTTCCGTGTCGATGCCAGACGACATTCGACCGTATGCCGAAGTAAGACTACTCGGGCGAACTAAGACTGGATTACTTGATAATGGTGCCACTGTCAGTATTCTAGGCCAGGGAGCTCTAGAGAAGCTTGCAGAAGCAGAGGTTGAATGGAAGAGGTATCGGACACAGGTACAAGTAGCGAATGGTGCCATGACGACTGTGCATGGTCATGTGAACTTGGACATCACTTTCCGTGGTAAGACCCAAAACGTGCGTTTTTACGTGGTTCCTGGGCTCACACAGGCACTATATCTAGGAATTGACTTCTGGCGTCTATTTGGGTTGGCTCCAGTTGTTCTAGGTATAGTTGCAGAAGTGACTCCAAGTCTAATTGCTACTTCTGACACCGACCGCCATGTTCTTTCCAGTCTAGGTCAACAGCATCTAGAAGCTACCAAACAGCTTTTCCCTTCTTTCGTCGCTTTAGGCCTGGGAAAGACATATCTGGTCACTCACAAGATCGAGACGAATGACGCAGCTCCGATAAAACAACGCTTTTATCCGATTTCATCAGCCGTACAGAGTTTGATGGATGCTGAATTAGAGCGAATGCTATCACTGGGTGTGATAGAGGAGAGCCAGAGTCCTTGGAGCTCTCCAGTTGTTCTGGTGAGGAAGCCTGGAAAGGTTCGGCTATGTTTTGATGCCAGGAAAGACAACTGCGTTACGAAGAAGGCCGCCTATCCGCTACTGCAGATTGTAGCGTATTCCCCGTACGCTACCCTTTTTCCTTCCCCTCTTCGTTCTTTTTACCTTTTTTTTCGGCTTCTCTATCTTCTGTAGAGAAACCCCCATACGTTTCCCAGGGTACCTGAAAAGGGGTGAGAAAGTACATATTTTTGAGAAGTAGCCCTATGCTACTTCTCCATACAAACAAAATCTCTGAAAATATAAGTTATACATTTTGAGAAGTAGCCCTACGCTACTTCTCCATATTTTATCCATCCTGCAAAACAAAAAAACAAATATAAAATGTAAAACCCTGAAATACAAAAGAAACAACAACAACAGCAAAATATTTTCAGTCAAAAAATTCTAAAATGTGCAAAATGAGCACAAAATACAATTTGTCGAAAATTTAAAATCTATATATTTGCAAGAAACAGCCCTACGCTACTTCTTCATATTAAGAAAGTCCTGAAAAATGTAAAATTTATATTTGCAAGAAGTAGCCCTATGCTACTTCCTCATATTTAAAAAAAAAATCCTGAAAAGATGAAATTTATATTTTCAAGAAGTAGCCCTATGCTACTTCTTCATATTAACAAATTCCTGAAAAGATAAAGACATATTCATACATACCCGCATACAAGTTCAGATCTAAAAGAAGCAACAACAACAGCAGAATATTTTTTCAGTCGACAAATTATAAATGTGCAAAATGAGCACAAAATACAATTTTTCGGGCAAAAACTTACCACTATTCACCCACATCGAGACAACGAAAACGGTAATTCGCCTAGCTGTAATACATCGCCTGATACCATCATGCAATGTATTGCAGCAGGCCCGCAAAATGCAAAAAAAAAATTCCCAGAAAATTTTGCTCGAAAACAAAATATTCTTTCCACCTAGTATGGATACACACACAACCGCTCATATAGCCAGCAGTACGGTCGTCAGTAAAAATTTCGGATTCCGACCGACGACGAACCGTCTGTTGGTTGGGTGGCGTAGCGGCTGTGATGTAGGGAGACGGCGTGAAGTCGAGGAGTTGATGTTGAACCTTGGTAAAGTACGGTGGTCGGTCGACGCACGTCCAGTAAGTTTCTGTTATAGTAGGAAATTGTTGAAAAAGAACAAAAAGAAAATTAAAGAAAAGTGAATAGAAAACTGAGTTCGCGTCAACTAAATACTGTAGCGGGGCCGTATTCCGATTTTCTTTTAAGTTGTTTGGCAATCACGGGTGGATTACCTGAAAGTGAGAAAAATATCATTAGTGTAGTGACTCTAGAATTATTATGTGTTCATTTTTTATCTGGTAATTACCTGCGCTGAGCAGAGGCGGCCTATTTGCGTAAATTATCTGAAAGTGAGAAAAGTTATTAGTAGTGTAGTGACTCTAAAATTATTATGTGTTCATTTCTTATCTGGTAATTACCTGCGCTGAGCAGAGGCGGCCTATTTGCGTAAATTATGTGAAAGTGAGAAAAGTTATTAGTAGTGTAGTGACTCTAGAATTAGGAATTATTAATTACCTGCGCTGAGCAGTGGGGCGAAATGTGCGCCGATTACCTGAAATCAAATTATTATTAGTTCAGTGACTTTTGGATATATTCCTTTTTACAAATTACCTGCGCTGAGCAGAGGCGACATATGTGCGTTGATTATCTGGAAGTGAGAAAAATTATTATTAGTTTAGTGACTCTAGAATATTTTATTTTTATTTATAAATTACCTGCGCTGAGGAGAGGCAATATATGTGCGCTAATCACCTGAAAAGTGGAAAGCAATATTAGTTTATTAATTCGAAATCGAAATAAATTATTTGAGATTCATTCTTCGTTGTAGAAGAAATTTTTTTGAAATTGTTTGATACACATTCCTTTTGTAGAAGAATTTTTTTGAAATCGTTTGATACTCATTCTTCTTTATAGAAGAATTTTTTTTGAAATTGTCTGATATTCAGTCTTCTTTGTAGAAGAAAATTTTTTGAATTGTTTGACTCATACTTCTTTGAGGAAGAATTTTTTTGGAATTGGTTGATTCATTCTTCTTTGTAGAAGAAATTTTTTGGAATTGATTAATTCATTCTTCTTTGTTGAAGAAATTTTTCTAAATTGTTTGATACACATTCCTTTTGCAGAATTTTTTTTTTTTTTGAAATCGTTTAATACTCTTTTGTGCGCCTCGATCAGTCACAATGGCGTTGGCAAAAACTCCGCCGGAAGCGGTGCCATTAGAAATTTGCTCAATCTGGCAGAATACGGACTGGATGATTAAATCACGACCAGTGGGCATATCTTCCACAAGAAGTGTCTGCAGAAATGGATTGAAGTCCAGCTGTCCAAATTGTAGGCAGTTTCTTAGTCAGACTGACTTCTCTACATATACTGGCCCGCCAGGCAACCCCCCAATGACCAGAGCATTCGGTCAAGAATCTCTTCTTTCTACATCACGGCAGATGACTTCGTCGCCGACGCAGCTGCCCTCACTACCTACAAGCCCGCAGCAAAACCTCTCAAATGAAGAGATCCCTGGACCAAGCCTTTCCCGACTCCCCAGAGTTGGAAGTGGCTGAACTACAAACAAGAACTCCTATTACAACGAAATCCATCTACTGGAACTGTGACCAACGGGGTCATTTTTATACGGACTGTCCACGCACTCCAACGAGATATATCTGTTATGGCTGCGGTCAGAAAAATATAATAAAGCCTAATTGTCGAGTTTACGCTGCGAAAAACAGGAGACGGGTCGGGAGCAACAACACCAGCTTCCGGCCAAACGCGAGGTACCCCCTGACAACTCCGACCCAAATTATAGTATCCCAGCCAGCAGTCCCAACGACTGCAGTAGCAGAGAGCAGTCAAGCCCCGCAGCAATAAGTCCACCAGCAACTCTGGACTTGATCTCCTGGGGAGATCATCCAGGAAACGTTCCAGATAATGTCCCTAACAGTTTAAAAGTCGAAATCGATGATTCCGAAAAGCACTCGTCCTTATTGGACATAGAAGTCACAAATCCCACCTTGGGGGATAATAGCTGCACTAGCGACCACCTACTAGACCTTCCGTCGGATCCGTCGTTAATCTTTGACGTTCCATTAACGCCAATTGCGAAAAGCCTACGAGCATTGCTGATGTTGAGACGGCCATCAACCTCTGTGATGACGAGTGGCCGTGAGCCGGCTCAATATGCACTGACGCCATACCACGAGCGCCTGAATAACTATCGCGCCGTGAAAAATATGATGTTCTCTGATGTGACCATGTCAAACCTGTACTATTGCCCAACCAGAAAAAAATCGACTGTTCGGTGGCGCGAACATATCAAGCGAGTCAAAGCAGAGAGGAAGAAGTTCGCCCACATCACAGTGTCGGTACCAGACGACATTCGGCCGAATGCTGAAGTACACCTACTCGGGCAAACCGTGTCAGGACTATTGGACAGTGGTGCCACTGTCAGTATCCTAGGCCGGGAGCTCTTGAGAGGTTGTCGGAGGCGGAGGTCCAATGGAAGAGGTACAAGACTCAAGTGGAGGTAGCTAATGGTGCCATGACGACTGTTCATGGTCATGTGGACCTGGATGTCACTTTCCGTAGTGAGACTCAGAAGTGCGTTTCTACGTGGGTCCGTCTACAGAAAATAGCAGACGACCACGCCGAAAGTCACCCACTAGCTTCAAAGGTATTGAAACATGATTTTTATGTAGACGATGTTCTCACGGGAACAAACAATCTCTCAGACGCCATTGAGACACAACAACAACTGCAATTATCATTGCACACAGCCGGCTTTAAGTTACGAAAGTGGTGCGCAAACCATCCACGCTTAATGCGTGACATAGCTTACGGAGATAAAGAAATACAGTTAGACTTTGCCAACAAGGAGGAGGAGCATATAAAAACTGTTGGTCTGATCTGGCTACCCAAAACTAATGACCTCAGCATAAAGTCGTCCTGGATCGATGACCGACGGATTACTAAGAGAACAGCGTAGTCAGACATAGCCCATTTATATGATCCGTTGGGAATAATGGCTCCAGTTGTAGTAGTAGCCAAACTATTTCTCCAGAAATTATGGACTTCAAGGTTGGACTGGGACGCCGCATTGCCCCAAGAATTGTACACGTCATGCACCAAATTTCGTGAGGGCTTGAAACCTTTGAATACCATTTCCTAGACATGTTTTCTCTCATCGAATACCGAAGTGCACGCAAATTCATATCTTCGCAGATGCATCAGAGAAAGCATATGGAACTGCTGCATATGTGAGATCAGTTGATAAGAATGACCTTATTACAGTTCGACTACTCTGTGCGAAATCTAGAGTAGCCCCTGCAAATCAGACAACATTACCGCGACTGGAACTGTGCGCAGCAAAACTGGGAGCTGTGCTGCCTCGAAGAATCAGCACAGATTTGAGCATCGCAAATCAGGACATCTATTTATGGAGCGATTGAGAAATTTTATTGGCTTGGATAAACTCCATGTCCTCATCGTTTCACACGTTTGTGGCCAATCGAGTGGCTAGAATTCAAGATGTCACCAATTCCACCCAATGGCGCCATGTGAATTCCAAGGAGAACCCAGCAGATGTATTGTCAAGAGGTCTTGCTCCAGAGAAATTAAGCGGGTCAACATTATGGTTTTATGGTCCCATGTTTCTACATGGAACAGAATCAATATGGCCCAATCCATACAGAAGCAATGATACAGATTACACAGTCGAACATAAGCGAACTTCTTTGTCAGCTCAACAAGTGTTATAAGCGCAATCGACCATGGGAATTCATTCAGAAAGCTACAACGTGTCATGGCCTATATCTTACGCTTCATAGCTCATACGAAGAAAAATTATCAAAGAGAAATTAACGGGAGAGCGTTAAGCAGTGAAGAATTAGCTGAAGCTCAAGCATTAATTATAAAAACAATGCAGGAGCAACCTTTCATGCAGGACATTGCAAATATAAAACGCTATGGTGAGGTGAGCAAAAACAGTTCGTTAAGCAGTCTATCTCCACTCCTGGATGACCGTGACATTCTGAGAGTTGGTGGACGATTACAAGCATCAATACTTGAGTTCGATTCTAAGCACCCTATGCTAGTACCATACGGACAAGTTCACTCAACTTCTTTCTTAATGATATACACAAAGAGAACCATCATGTAGGACCACAAACTCTTCTCGCAATGGCAAGACAAAAATATTGGCCACTGAAAGGAAAAATCCTGGCTCGCTCTGTTGTCCAGCATTGCGTTCATTGCACAAGAGCAAACCTAAAGATGCTGTCGCAATTAATGGGAAACTTGCCCACCGACCGTGTGCAACCGCCAGACCATTCGTGAACTCTGGGGTCGATTTCTGCGAACCCATTTGGACCCATTTCAAAATAAGAGGAAAACGACCATACAAAACTTACATAGCTATTTTCTGCTGCTTCGCGACCAAGGCCACCCACCTAGAAGTTGTAAGTGATCTCACAACACCAGGATTCATTGGAGCACTCAAAAGGTTCACGGGACGACGGGGGCATTGCCGAAAGATTTATTGTGACAACGCCACGAACTTCGTGGGCGCCAGAAACCAACTCACAGAAGTACGAAAAATGCTCGAAGGTGACGAGATGGATGGAAAAATAGCAACAACTTGCAGCACAAACGGCACTGATTTCCATCTAATCCCTCCCCGAGTCCCACACTTTGGCGGCCTATGGGAAGCAGCTGCAAAATCAGCCAAGCATCTCTTGCAGCGAACACTAACCTCAGCTTCGCTGACCTATGAAGAATTAGAAACCACCGTCATTGAAATCGAGGCAAGTTTGAATTCACGTCCGATAACGCCACTATCGACGAATCCTAATGATCTAACAGCATTGATCCCAGGTCACTTGCTCATTGGAGAACCTCTGACTAGCACAATGGACGCAACTGCAACCTCGCAACACTCAAACATCATCACCCGTTGGAAATTCGTTTCTCATCTCAAACATGAATTCTGGAGAAGATGATCTAGCGAATATCTAAATCAACTACAGCAATGGTACAAATGGAAGCAACGCTGCCACAATGTCCAACCCAACACAATGGTGATTATCAAAGAAGACAATCTTCCACCCCTCAAATGGCCGCTCAGACGAAATGTGAAAACATACACAGGACCCGACAATTTGGTACGCGTCGCTGATGTACGCACTACAAATGGGACACTACGACGCGCTATTCACAAACTAGCGCCTTTACCCATGATCGAGGATCACAAAGAAGATGAAATCGAGATGCCTAGTTCAAACACCATAGAAAATATAGAAGCACAAGGAACTGCTCGACCAGCGAGCAGTCAAGACACAACAGACACAGCTCCTAGAAAACGGCAACGACGATCCGTTGGAACAGCATTCGTTTCGTTGTTCCTTGTCTGTCTCACAATCTCCACAACAAGAAGTGCACCGGTTGAAACAACCTATTTCAAGTCACAGCCAGGCATTTATTTTGAAGGCCTAGGCTCTACCAACATAGTATCCAGCGAGTGGAACCCGGTGGTATATTACGACATGCAACCATTCTGGAAAGAGTTCGATGCACTCGTCAACTCCAGTCGCATACTGAAAACCGTATGTGATCAAATAATTGAGAGGCATGCATGTGAACAAATCATGGAGCACCTCCAATATCTAACCAAGGAACTCTCAGCAAATAATGAGCTATTATTGCCAATAGAAAATAAAG
This sequence comes from Dioctria linearis, assembly GCA_963930735.1. Lineage (NCBI taxonomy): Eukaryota > Metazoa > Arthropoda > Insecta > Diptera > Asilidae > Dioctria > Dioctria linearis. The sequence goes on along the minus strand of OZ005743.1, from coordinate 76,194,763 downwards.
GCAGAGCAAAAGGAGGTGCCATACATTTCATAGATAATATCGCGAACACCCTGTTCGGAGTGTTAGACTCTGCAGAAGCCATGTCTAAAACGATCAACGAAATCAAGAAAAACGAGAATCACTAGTAGCCCTTATCAAGAATCAAACTTCAATCATTGATGCGACCATCAACATACATCATGCGGAAGAGCCAAAATACGATAGAAGTATTATAGCTATGCCGGTTCTGGACCACTTTTTAAGCCTCCAGGATTTCGCCACAGATGGCGCCACCGTCGCTAGGTGGTTTGAGCCCGTGCTAAATGTAGGTTTGTGCCTTGGTTGTATTGGTTTGTGTCGTGGATACACCATTGCGCCTTGGATGCAACATTGTGTCTTGGGTGCACCATTGAGTCTCGACTAGCGGGATTAATCGGTACTACCGGGATGTATCATTTGATCTTGACTGCACCCTAGCGGCATTAGCCGGTACTACCAGCATGCTCCCGTACTACGGTTTTCTTAAATAGATATGTGTTGCGCCTAAATGTAGGCTTTTGGTTTCATTGAGTCTCGACTGCGGCCTAGCGGGATTAATCGGTACTCCCAGGATGTATCATTTGGTCTTGACTGCGCCCTAGCGGCATAATAAAGATAGGGAGGGGGGGGGGGGGGGGGGGGGTAATGAAATTTTCATCAGAAATCCTCTACGGGCTCTGGTTTTCGAGATATTAGCGTATTAATATTTCAAGTTATTTTTGCTCATGGAAATGGATTCTTAGCGGTGTGGGGTGGGAGGCGGAATGAAATTTTCATCAGAAATCTTCTACAGGCTTTGGTTTTCGAACTATTAGCGACATTTGTTCGGGCGCAAACGTCGTTTCTTGAGTAAGGTTCCCTAGCGGCCTTAGCCGGAACTACCAGCATGCCTTGGTTTTGATGTTTTCTTTTACTAGCGGGAGAGTTCTAGATATCAGCATGACGTCATCATGGTTTTGTTGTTTTCAAATGCTGCACGTTTTCTTAGCTGCTTAGTTGTAGATATCAGCATCATTCGAATTTCACAACATGACATCACCTTTGCTTGATGTTTTCTCAGCAAATTCATATTATTGGGTTTAGGGGGTGCGTGTATTGAAAAGTCACAGTTGCTCTTTCGAGTGCAAACACCATTTATTGAGTAAGGTTCCCTAGCGGCATTAGCCGGTACTTCATATGTTGTTCACCTCGAGGGAAAGTAAGGCTCCCTAGCGGCATTAGCAGGTACTACCAGCATGCCTTGGATTTGCTGTTTTCTTTTATTAGCGGGGAGGTTGTAGATATCAGAATGACGTCATCTTGGTTTTGCTGTTTTCAAGTGGTGTGCCTAAATAAGTTTTCTTAGCGGGGAAGTTGTAGATATCAAATCATTCGAATTTCACAATATGATATCACCTTGGCTTGATGTTTTCTTAGCAAATTATTATTATTAGGTCTTGGGGGTGCATGCATTGAAAAGTCACAGTTGCTCGTTCGAGTGCAAACACCATTTCTGGAGCATGGTCCCCTGGTGGCATTAGCCGCTACTACTCCAGCATAGGGAAATAGCATAGGATTTTGATTTTGTTTCTGAAGTTCGCTTATTTTTCATCTCGAATCTTGGGGATACGAGACCACTTTGGGGATACGAGACCACTTTTAGCGCTCTCCAGCATAGGGAAATAGCATAGGATTTTGATTTTGTTTCTGAAGTTCGCTTATTTTTCATCTCGAATCTTGGGGATACGAGACCATTTTGGGGATACGAGACCACTTTTAGCGCTCTCCAGCATAGGGAAATAGCATAGGATTTTGATTTTGTTTCTGAAGTTCGCTTATTTTTCATCTCGAATCTTGGGGATACGAGACCACTTTGGGATACGAGACCACTTTGGGGATACGAGACCACTTTTAGCGCTCTCCAGCATAGGGAAATAGCATAGGATTTTGATTTTGTTTCTAAAGTTCGCTTATTTTTCATCTCGAATGGTTCCCTGGTGGCATTTGCTGGTACTACCAATTTTTGTTCATCTCGGGCTTGGGGATACGAGATCACTTACAGCACTCTCCAGCATAGGAAAATAGCATAGAATTTCGATATTTCTTGAGTAAGGTTACCTAGCCGCATTAGCCGGAACTAATAGCATGCCTTGGTTTTGCTGTTTTCTTTTATTAGCGGGGAAGTGCTAGATATCAGCATGGCGTCATCTTGGTTTTTATTGAAAAGTCACAGTTGCATTTTCGAGTCCAAACACCATTTCTTGAGCAAGGTCCCCTGATGGCATTTGCTGGTACTACCTATGTTGTCCATTTCGGGTTCGGGGATAAGATATCACTTACAGCACTCACCAGCATAGGATTTCGATATTTCTCGAGTAAGGTTACCTAGCGGCATTATCCGGAACTACTAGCATGCCTTGGTTTTGCTGTTTTCTTTTATTAGCGGGGAAGTGCTAGATATCAGCATGGCGTCATCTTATAGTGAATTCTTTTCTGCTACTCGGTGTAAGCACTGCCACCGAATCTGTCATTTTCGTACTCTTTTCTTCCCACCACACCAGTAGCAAACCCAAACGCGCAATCTTTTCTACCTCTGTTATTTTTGGTGCTGCCCCTGGTTGCAAATTTCTACTCCCAAATTTTTTCCGGTGTCTGGTGTTGACTGAGGTTTGAAGTTTGTTTTATTGTTTTGATTGAGAGGGATTTTTGTGATTTGATGTGGAAAAATTAATTACATCGCTTTTGTTTTACTTTATTATAATTTATGTTTGGAAAAAACAGTCTAACAACGTTTGTTTTGATTTTTTTATTTTTGTGTGTGAAAAACATTATTAAAGAATATACCTAATAAATATTAGGCATTAAATATTTTAAATGAAGACTCGATGGATACTTCATAGGAAGATAATGTGGAAAAGTTTTTATCACTAGTGCCAATTTTCCGTAACTGTACTGTTCTTCATAGTGCGTCTGCGTCGTAATATTATTTGGTTCTTTCTAACCATTGAAAAACTCCACCGCCACCACCCAACATACACCGGAATGGCCAATTTCACATTTGACAGCTCCGAACAGGAATGGTGTCAGCACTGTTCTGATGCGGGTGTGATTCCAAGTTCAGAAAAGAATTCACTATTAGTTTTGGGGAAATAGCATAGAATTTCGATATTTCTTGTGTAAGGTTACCTAGCGGCATTAGCCGGAACTAAGAGCATGCCTCGGTTTTGCTGTTTTCTTTTATTAGCGGAGAAGTTTTTCGAGTCCAAATACCATTTCTTGAGCAAGGTCCCCTGGTGGCATTTGCTGGTACTACCTATGTTGTTCATCTCGGGTTCGGGGATACGATATCACTTACAGCACTTATAGCATAGGATTTCGATATTTCCCGAGTAAGGTTACCTAGCGGCATTAGCCGGAACTACTAGCATGCCTTGGTGAAAAGGTTTAGGTTTTATGAAAAATTGTTTACTAATTCGTGGCGAAAAAAGCTGGAAAAGTCCATCTATAAAATGTTGCAAATATTTCTATTAAATTAATTCACCTCAATGTTTTTAAATGTACTTTACTAGCAAAAAATTAAAGCTGTTATCAGAGCTGTTTTAAATCTGTTAATCTGTTATTAGAGCTGTTTCGAAAGCTGTTAAGCTGTTATCAGAGCTGTTTAAAAGCTGTTAAGCTGTTATCAGAGCTGTTTTAAAAGCTGTTAAGCTGTTATCAGTTGAATAAAAAGAAGGCCATATATAAAACATCATTTATTACAAATTAAAAAGTATTAACATATAAATCTTAGTGTATCATTCTATTTCACATCTTATAATCCTATGGGACCGAGCTGTAATCTCGATGTTAGATGTAATCAAAATTTCCTCTGTCTGTCGTTGAAATCAACATCTGCTTACAGCGCAAGTTTCCATGATCCTTTATGAGCTCTCCAAGTAAACAAAATGAGAATTTCTAGTGCTAAGTTAAATCGCACTTCTTAAGCATGCTTCGCAATTACTTTGTGTTTGATAGAATTTATATAGCCTCACAACTTCTTTTAGGCATCTAGCAACACCACAACATTCATATGTATCTGGTCCATCCGTTGAATCATCACTTGACCAAGGGCAGCTTATATAATGCCCACCAAATTTTGAGTCAACTTTTTCAATATTTTCATATAATTTTAAAAAGTTATAGCATTCTTGGATTTGTTTCTTATGCTCATCGAGTAAGATGTTATTATATTCTCTTAAAAACTCCTCAATATCCATCTTAACAGTCCAACATTCGGGAGGATACTAACCACTAACCAAATTCTCATGCAATTTTCTTTTCCCTTTTTAGATTATTATTATTAGATTTTGTATAGAACAAACTGACACCAAATTTTTATAGCCTTTCATTTTGCTGCTATCTATTTTCAGATATTATAGAATGTGATTTCATCTAGAACATATGAATGTATATATGGTTTATATACGGTTTATATATGTTTTATAAGGAAATGCAGTTACCAGATGCTTGTAAAATTTTCTTCCGCCTGAAAGATTATGTATGGGACATACAGTTACCAGAAATCTTCTTCTTTACTGTTTACTCACAGTTAATTATAATCTTCCATACAACTTGCAATACTCATCAGCCAAGTGATTTATTGACAAGTCTTGTTTATTCACTTTCATTAATAGTAAGAAAAATTAGGCCCACCACACCAATATTCCGAAGATAAAATTACCATATTCTTATCGAAGGCTCAAGAATTGGACTAGAAAAAGCAACTGTGACTTTTGAATACACGCACCCGCAGTACCCAATAATAATAATAATTTGCTAAGAAAACATAAAGCCAAGGTGATATCATGTTGTGAAATTCGAATGATGCTGATATCTACAACAGCACTTGAAAACAGCAAAACCAAGATGACGTCATGCTTATATCTAGCACTTCTCCGCTAATAAAAGAAAACAGCAAAACCGAGGCATGCTATTAGTTCCGGCTAATGCCGCTAAGTAACCTTACTCAAGAAATATCGAAATTCTATGCTATTTCCCCAAAACCAAGATGACGCCATGCTGATATCTAGCACTTCCCCGCTAATAAAAGAAAACAGCAAAACCAAAGCATGCTAGTAGTTCCAGCTAATGCCGCTAGGTAACCTTACTCGAGAAATATCGAAATCCTATGCTGGTGAGTGCTGTAAGTGATATCGTATCCCCGAACCTGAGATGAACAACATTGGTAGTACCAGCAAATGCCACCAGGGGACCTTGCTCAAGAAATGGTGTTTGGACTCGAAAAAGCAACTGTGACTTTTCAATAGAAACCAAGATGACGCCATGCTGATATCTAGCACTTCCCCGCTAATAAAAGAAAACAGCAAAACCAAGGCATGCTATTAGTTCCGGCTAATGCGGCTAGGTAACCTTACTCAAGAAATATCGAAATATCGAAATGGTCTCGTATCCTCAAGATTCGAGATGTAAAATAAGCGAACTTCAGAAACAAAATCAAAATCCTATGCTATTTCCCTATGCTGGAGAGCGCTAAAGGTTGTCTCGTATCCCCAAGATTCGAGATGAAAAATAAGCGAACTTCAGAAACAAAATCAAAGTCCTATGCTATTTCCCTATGCTGGAGTAGTACCGGCTAATGCCAACAGGGGACCATGCTCAAGAAATGGTGTTTGAACTCGAAAGAGCAACTGTGACTTTTCAATGCACGCACCCCCAAGACCCAATAATAATAATTTGCTAAGAAAACATCAAGCCAAGGTGATATCATGTTGTGAAATTCGAATGATGTTGATATCTACAACTTCCCCGCTAAGAAAACTTATTTAGGCACACCACTTGAAAACAGCAAAACCAAGATGACGTCATTCTGATATCTACAACCTCCCCGCTAATAAAAGAAAACAGCAAATCCAAGGCATGGTGGTAGTACCTGCTAATGCCGCTAGGGAACCTTACTTTCCTTCGAGGTGAACAACATATGAAGTACCGGCTAATGCCGCTAGGGAACCTTACTCAATAAATGGTGTTTGCACTCGAAAGAGCAACTGTGACTTTTCAATACACGCACCCCCTAAACCCAGTAATATTAATTTGCTGAGAAAACATCAAGAAAAGGTGATGTCATGTTGTGAAATTCGAATGATGCTGATATCTACAACTAAGCAGCTAAGAAAACGTGCAGCATTTGAAAACAACAAAACCATGATGACGTCATGCTGGCATGCTGGTAGTTCCGGCTAAGGCCGCTAGGGAACCTTACTCAAGAAATGGCGTTTGCGCCCGAACAAATGTCGCTAATAGTTCGAAAACCAAAGCCTGTAGAGGATTTCTGATCAAAATTTCATTCCGCCTCCCACCCCACACCGCCAAGAATCCATTTCCAAGAGCAAAAATAACTTGAAATATTAATACGCTAATATCTCGAAAACCAGAGCCCGTAGAGGATTTCTGATGAATATTTCATTACGGGAGCATGCTGGTAGTACCGGCTAATGCCGCTAGGGTGCAGTCAAGATCAAATGATACATCCCGGTAGTACCGATTAATCCCGCTAGTCGAGACTCAATGGTGCAGCCAAGACACAATGGTGCATCCAAGGCGCAACGGTGTATCCAAGACACAAACCAATACAACCAAGACACAGACCTACATTTAGCACGGGCTCAAACCACCTAGCGACGGTGGCGCCATCTGTGGCGAAATCCTGGGGGCTTAAAAAAAGTGGACCAGAACCGGCATAGCTATACTACTGATAGACAAGCAGTTCAGGAATTGGGAGATTCTTATGAACAAGATTTCTGCAGAAATTAATGGTGTACACCAAGACATTTATCAGGAGAAACTATCAAATGTCTTCATCAAGTTGGTAATGCAAGCCATGTTAACAGCCTCAAATTTTCAAAGAATCCAAGGCGTCATCCTAGCCGTATTAGTGGATACTCATAACGGAAAAATCAGTCCACAACTGATCACGCCAGATCAGATGCGTCAGGAATTAACCACAATCAAGGGTCATCTTCCTTCATCATTAAAGCTGCCACTAACAATAGATGACGTCTTGCACTTTTACAATTTAATGACGATCGAAGGAAGACCAACGACCGAACACATTATCTTTAAACTCAGACTCCCTTTATGTAAAATCCAAGATTTTGAACTGTTTAGCACCATTCCAGTTCCGACATTGATCAACAAAATGTTCTTAGCCATACAACCATCATTCCCATACTTGGTGGTGAATCTCCATCGAGACCAATATTACCCGCTCTCTGAACATAGTCTTCAGGCATGCCGCACCATCACCAGAGGTCGACACTTATGCAAGCACAATCATCCCATATATCACAAGGAATCTACCCTCGGGGATTGTGAGATAGATTTCAACAACCACCTACCATAATCCCCCACATGCAAAATTTTGCAAACGGGAGATGGGCCACACTGGACTCAACTTCATAATCCAAATGAATGGCTGTTCGCCTTGAGAGAAAAGACCACGATCAATTTCGTATGTGAAGACACAGTCAACCAAATGGTTATCGAAGGATCAGGCATTTTAAGACTTCAAAATGAATGTATCATCAAACAGCCTCTGATCACCATACGCGACCACAATACGTTCCCGATCAGCTCAAGGATGTCGTACATACCTACCACAAATCTAACTCAACGAGTGAAATTGGAGGGACCACGTCCTAACATATCAGACGGACCTGATTTCAAACCGCAAGGGACAGAGTTAGAACCCATTCAAAAACAAATTCAACAGCTCCACATCGATCTTCCAACAATTCACCCTCACGATGTACATCAATTACCTATTGGCTATACGGGTTTGGCATTGGTATTTGCCATTATCATCTACATAACTTGGACTTACAAATCCCGCATTTGTTCCAGGATGCCAACTAAGCCAACCCCACAACCGAGGCGATACATCAATCAAACGGATTGCACCCCAGATCAAGGTGACGAAAAACAAGTTCCCGATTTCAACATAGATTTCAACAGTTGAATTCATCATTCAACGCGGGGGAGGATGTTCATCATTACATTTTTCTGTAATTGACATAACATCAAAAAAATATTTAGATAGTATGCACATACATACATGTACAAACTTATCACAGCAAGAATTTCGCTAGCCTCATATTCTAAGATTTTCACATGGTTTCACTTGTATATCTTCTTGCATTTCATTTTGCATATCAGCAAAATTATTCTATTTTGAAATGATAAAGACAGACGAAAGTCGACACCGCTGAGATAATTGAAGGTGAACTTTGTGGCTAGGGAAATTCTTTAATTCTGTGGTAAGTTATTTGTGAATTTTTGTATTTAGCTAATTAGGCATTTTTGCAATATTATAAAAAGCGAATTTCAATGAAGAATTAGTTAGTTGCTATGATACAGTGAACTAAGACTTTTTAGTTTTACCTTAAGTGAGTCTGCTTGAGGCACTGTAACTCCGACAGCTTTCTGGTGTACCGGTTTAAGAGCCGCTGCACGCACAACACTACTTACGGTGTAACACCCTAAGTTCTTCGCAGCAATATCGAGGCAAAAGAGCCAAGAAAAAACAGATTTATTGAATAATATTATTTGATTTTCGTCGCGAGAAAATAAAGTTGCGAACTATGTATATACATTTATTTACAAAAAGTTATCAAAGATCATTACATTTAAATAAGTGTCGGCATCCCATCCACGGAGCGCCCTATATCTGGACAGGAATCGTGCACAATATTACTTTTGATTTTCGTCGCCAGAAAATGGTGCTGCGAACTGTATAGAGATTTATTGAATAATATTACTTTTGATTTTCGTCGCGAGAAAATAGTGCTGCGAACTATATATATATATATATATAAAGAGTTATTGAATAATATTACTTTTGATTTTCGTTACGAGAAAATAGCGTTGCGAACTATATATATGTATATAAGTACAAGGATTTTTTTTTGAATAGCATTACGTTTAAACAAAATTTGCTTTCGCCGCCAGAAAATAGTGCTGCGAACTATATAACTTACAAAAAGTTATCAAAGATCATTACATTTAAATAAGTTTTGGTATCTCGGTACACGGAGCGCCTGGACATGTAGTCCATGTTATACATGAATTATAGCCCTAGAGGATAAAGTGTCTTTAATTATGTCTTTAATTAAGAGTGTTACAGATATTACAGATATCTCAAGTTAGTTTTTAGAGGATGGCCCCCAGCGCCTAGAGTTTTCACTGATTCAGTTGTATGAAGATCCTCGATACCCACCTTCGTGGAGTAACGAAGATCCACCCAGTCCTATACTTAGAGAGTGTAGTTAAGCGGTCACGAACGATTTAAATTTTTGTAGGAAAGGGCTCAAAGGAGCGCCTAGATTAGTACTTTTGACACTAGGTTAGCATATATGGATATTTGTCAGGGTCATGTTCAATGCGACCCAAGGGGACTAGACTCGGTTTATTTTGGACTAATTGAATCGTCCACAGTCCGTGATCCAGAAGGCCTTCTGGGTACGATCCAGTTATCGTACGAATAGAAAAAAAAACAAAACAAAAGAAAACAAGACAAACAACATATGGGGAGAATTTCTTTATTCGGTCATCTACCACAAACTTCCTCGCAGCTAGGAAGTCTCGTTGGGTCAGCATTACGACCATACTTAGGTGCTTATCACCCTCTGTGATCTATGTATTAGTATAGTTTACTTCAATTGTATTGCTACTCTACGGGGGTGAATTTAAGCGCAAACAACAATAGTGTACTTCAATTGTATTGCTACTCTACGGGGGTGAATTTAAGCGCGAACAACAATAGTACTTCAAGTGTATTGCTACTCTACGGGGGTGAATATAAGAAAAAAAAAAACATTTTTTTTTTAAATTCGTGTTATTAGTACTGAACAAATAAAGCATGAAATGAGGTAACTCCCCGATTGTTTCTCTTCTTTTCTTCTCCCGTGGTTTTTCTATCTCTTCTAAACAGGTGAACAAGGGACAGCTTAACCGAGCAGCCAGGATGTCATGGAAGGCCGGGGACGACAAAGGATCAGGCCATCCGATCCTTTGGATTATCATTAGGTGAGTGACGTATGCGGTCCCTTCTGGATCAGGGTGTGTGCATTTTCGTTTTTTTCTGGTCTCCGTTTCAGGAAAACAAGCACGAATTCTTTTTGTTAAGGGTAAGGTGACAGCGACAGGTTTTTCGTGGTACCCACCCCACATTCTCCGCCAATAGCTGAGGCAAGCTAGCGTGCCGCCCTGCAGTCAACGCTGTCCACCGAGTGATCTGTCAGCTCATGCTGGCAGTCTGGACTTTACGTCCAAGCCAATCACTCTAAATTCATAATGTACCATAACAAGATAAATGTCATAAATAATTATAAGTGAGACCAATGAGTGGCTACTGATATTTAGTCATGAGTATTCAATAGGGTTGGGAGGAGGCAACCAGGGATAGCAAGTTAAGGCATTCTAAATTTAAACAAAAGAAATTATTTTGTTCTTGAAACCAGAACAGGTATGTGTGTATATTCATCGGATGCTGGAGCGCTTTATCATGCCGTGGAATTTTGATCGTGAGTACAGTTAATATATAGTTTATTTTTGCGATATACATATCTATATATATATATTCTTTTGTTTGTGTGATATATTTATATGCCCATATTCATCTCATGGTATAATTTGCTAATTTTGACTTGAATTTTTTGTGCTGCACTCGTTCCCTATGAGGTTGAATATTCACGTTCAGCAATCATTTTATTGACTTATATGTCTATTGAAGAATTAGTATTACGGAAGTTGATATTGTGTGGTGCATGAAGCACATTAAGGTGAATAAATACGAAATTGTCATGGAATAGTGAAGTTTTCCTCTCTCCCTCACTACTCTCGAGGCTGGCTTCAGACACGAAGGTCATGTAAGGTCCGCTTATTCACTAGAATTTCAGGTCTACAAGGGACTCTGAAAATATCTGCCCTCAGAGTCAGTTGGGTGGTTGGGACATGCAGGATGGCAGACCATATGCGCCTTCAATGTGGATGTAGGTAAGTGACGTAAGGGTCCCTTCAAGAACGAATGTGTGCCGGTGTTTTTTTTCTTTGAAAGTAGGCACGTTTTTTTTTTTGTATATGGCAGGCGGCAGCGGCAGGTTTTCGTGGAACCTCCCCACACTCTCCGCCAATAACCCTGGTGAGCTAGCGTGCCGCCCTGCAGTCAACGCTGTCCGCCGAGTGATCTGTCAGCTCATGCTGGCCGTCTGGACTTTAAGTCCAAGTCAATCACTCAATATAGTTTCATAACACTAGTGGCACTATATAACTTTGCACTAAATAAAGTTCAAAGATAAATAGTTTTGAAAAGAATTGATTCGGTACTTTTGTTAAATTTCACAAAAGAATTTCTGTAAGGAATTTTGACGGTGGTGGATTAATTGAAAAATTGAACGAAGGAACGGCGATTTTGCACGCGGTGTATCAATTTTAAAATGACAAATGGACGAATAAAAATTGTTTTACGTGTATCTTCATTTTTCATTGTAAATTATCCATTTCTTCACTTTCTTTATTATTTCTTTATTGTCAGAAATATCACACAATTGACAAATCCAAATTTTCAAAAATTCCTTGACCTAATGTCAAATTTTCTTTAAGAAATAAGTGGAAAAATTCCATACCGCCCTTAAGCAGGCCACAGACGATACAACTGGGCTGTGTTCAACTTTTGGCTAAAGCCGGCTTTTTGTTGAGCTTCCGCCACTTCCTGCTCGATTCCTTCAATTTTCAAATTTTGTTCGTCTAATGAGTTTTTCAGGAAAGTCTTCTGTTCCTCCAAACGAGTTTCTAGACAATTCTCCAGAGAGATCTTTTGTTCGTCCAAACGGGTTTCCAGAGATTTCTTTTGTTCATCAAAACGGGCTTCCATAGATTTCTTTTGTTCCTCGAGAGAATTCTTTTGTTCGACCATAGATTTCTTCTGTTCATCTAAACGTGATTCCAGACAATTCTTTTGTTCCTCGAGAGAATTCTTTTGTTCATCAAAACGGGCTTCCATAGATTTCTTTTGTTCCTCCATAGATTTTTTCTGCTCATTTAAACGGGACTCCAGAGATCTCTCTTGATTCTCTAAAGAATTGCTTGTTTCCTCAAAAGCAGTTTTCATCTGCAGAGCTAATGAAAGCTCCAATTTACTCATTAAATTGCCCAAAACTTGTTCCATGTTCATCACAGACTTTTCTTCCGCTTCAGTTTCTTCCAAGTTATCTTCGAAACAAATGTCTCAGGATTGGACCTGTCGTTTGGAACGACCCGTTCCCTAACTCCACTTTCAAATCCTGTATCCGAAGCTCCTCCAGTTTGCGCCCCATTACTTTAATAATTCTCTTACAGAAGAATACAAACTATTTTCCAGAACTTTCACAATTTAACACAATTTCTCAAAATTAATCACACTTTGAATTTTTAAGTCAATTGCCACCACTTTATTTCGCGAATTTATTTCACTTCTGACACCAGTTGTTGCGAGCGTGCCCTTTGGTTCGTTATTTAAAACACAATATTAAATAATTAATATATAAGTTCTTTATTACACTTAAATCATATAAAGTTCACAATTCCCCAATTAATCAACTCAACTCTAATTATCGCTAACACTGTACTTTCAATTATCACATAATTACACTCTATCGCTTCTTTATTACTTTCACTTGTTAACACTGCAACGTCTAAGACAAGACTCTTTTTCTGGCCAAGTCAAGTCAAGTCAAGTGTTCTTCACACGCGATTAACGAAATAAAACGAATTATGGCGAATTTATTACCGAACCGATATCCCGGGATATTTGAAAATGTTTACGTACAGGCTTTAATTTTGGCCTAGAATTCACTTTTGTCTTTGATTCACTTTGCACTTTAATTGTTCGAATTTATATTAACTTAAGGTTACACGATGTCGAAATTATTACAGCCTGTTGCGCGACGGCAAGCTGTGTTCTTGTCTGTTATTTGATAATTTTGGAATTTAGAGGAATAGGGAAGTTGGATGGTAGTGGGAAGTTGTGGAATGTTAGAGATTTCTCTAACTTGTTGTAAGTTGGAGACCGGCGTTTCTTCCAGCATGGTGAGAAATATCCCGAAAGTCCAGAGTGGTCCAGCGTTGATAAATCCCACGATGTTCGAGATGCCTGGATGTTGTCCTATCCACGATGGTGGCTTCCTGCACTAGTGAAGAAAGTAAATCTTTCGCCCAGGTAATAAATGTTTCTCGTTTCCGAGTTGATTAGGTGGAGAGGTGATAAGTAGTGGTGATTTTCAACTTGAAGTTGCGTTGAAAGCTGGCTAATGAGGGGGTTAGGATGTTGAGAGATCCTCTCAAGTTGTTTGACCGCGAGAGAAAGGAGGTAGTCCTCGATTGGAGTGATGTTTGCACTGTCATACAAAAAGGTGTTGGGAAAGTAGTGTCCGTCAGGTTTTCTATACACTCCTGTACAGGCCCTTAGGATCTTTCTTTCGAGGGCGCTAATTTGCTTCATATAGGATGGTGAAATGGTGTGCCAGATGGGGAAGCAATAGCATATGATTGGGCGGATGAGCTGTTTATATATAAGCAGCTTTGTATCTTTCGGGAGACCGTTTCTCCTTCTGATAATAGGGTTGAGTAGGGAGTAAGCGTAGTTTGCTTTCCTCATGGTTAGCTTGGCGTGGTTGTTGAATTTCAACAGATTATTGAAAGAGACACCAAGATATTTGGCGTTCTTTGAAGGCTGGAGCTTTTCGTTGTTGACTTCAATTTCTATGTTGTTGGCTCGTGTGGCGAGATTGGGTCTTCCCCTTGTGGAAGGGTTTCGGATGCAAATCATTTCAGATTTATTAAGATTGATTTTGATGCCCCATTTTCTGTAGTATTCGTCAAGTTTGAGGACATGACGCTCCACTTTCGTAGCAGCGAAATTGGATGACATGGAGTGGGCGTACGTAAGCGAGTCATCAGCATGAAGTAGTGTGGTGGAATTTGAGTCGTTGATAGGCTGGTCATAGGTGAAAAGATTGAAGAGAGTTGGTCCGAGGACCGAACCTTGGGGGACACCAGCACTGACTGATATTTCCTGAGATTTGACATTCTCAATTTCTATGAAGAAATTCCGAGATGACAGAAAGCTATGTATAACCCGGGTGAGATAAGGCGGGAACTCGAGGTTTATAATTTTGAATATTAGCCCGTTTGTCCAGACTGAGTCAAACGCTTTCTCTACATCAAGGAAGCAGCCTACTGTCTGCTCCCTTTTGTTGAGGGCGTTTGTAGAATCAGAGAGGAATTTGAGCAAAGCGTGAAAAGTGGAGTGCTGGGGCTTGAAGCCGAATTGGGTATCGGCAAGCCAAACACAATCCAATTACAACACTTCCGCCTGTTTATTACTTTCGCTTGGTAACACTGCAACGTCTAAGACAAGACTCTTTTTCTGGCGATGACAACTGTTATATTTATACCCTAGAAACTCTCCGGATTAGTCTGGAGTGTTCTATTCCAAAAGTTTCTTGACTATTCTATTTGTTCTATTCCTGAACTTTCCTGTAATAATAATCGATCGATTCTCCGAACCTGAAGTGGTTTACTCTCCATTGCCAGTAGATGTCACCAGTTGTCTCTTTCTATTGCACGTAACAGTATATAAAAACAAATTTCTTCTTAACTTTATGCCGATTACCCAAATAAAATCTTTTGATTCATTGAACTCCAATAATTTCACAATTAATCGCGACAGTACACTTTGATAGAGCAGATGATAATTCAACTTGAATATGCATTTGTAACTCCGACAAAATATCCAGTGCAAAGTAGGGAAGTCAGTGTTGCACTTCTGCTATAAAAATTGTCCCATCGAACATTTTGTGTTGCCCTGCTGCATAAAGGGCAATACCGGTGTTACACTGAAGTCCCATCAAAATCGACATAATACCCTAGACACAGCACGAACTAATGAGTCATTTGTACTAACTATTCATTAAAATGCCGTGTGTCAAATAGTATATGTCATTATAGCTCGAAAATCAGATGATAATGAACTTAGAATATGGAGCAAACAGGAATGGTGATAAGCCAGATTTTGCGTAATGAATTCCTGGTTGTGTTGGTAGTCCATTTTTACATTTATTTACACGCCATCCCTATTCTAAACAACTTGTCAATTTGCAAAAAGTAAACAAAGGTTTTGTGCGGAGCATCTGTGGTGAAAAATGTTCTTTTTCTACTTTATTCTGAAACAATTCACATAATTAATTTATATAAATCTTTGCTTCTATTGACAAAAAAAATAATTTAGGTAGTGCAGTTGCCTCAAACAGGATTCCCTAGTTTATAATCCAATTTATATTTGCAAGCACTGACCGAAAACTTCATTCCTGTTTTTTTTAATTTATATGAAGATTATAACAGGCACTAGTGGCACTATAAAACTTTACACTAAATAAAGTTCAAAGATAAATAGTTTTGAAAAGAATTGATTCGGTACTTTTGTTAAATCTCACAAAAGAATTTTAAGTTGACCAAATCTGCTCACAAAATATAAGCACATTTGACAATTAATCTACAGCTTTGACAATTTCTCTATCCAGCATCTAACTTACTCCTATGCATAGTCTCCTGCGATTGACAAATTACGCTCATGTACACGAATTTTACACGATTCAACCATTCCTGTTTGCTTATATTGTGTGAAAATGGAAAATGTGTTGTGAAGTGTGTAGTGTAAAGTTCGGGATTTTAAAGTCAAATATCTCGGAAACTATAAGTTCCCGCTTAAAATAAATTTGATATTCGTGATTTTTGAGTAAATTGGAACAAGTATACAAAATTTGAACAAAATCGGAGAGTTTTCCCTAATCTAGTTGTAAGCCAAATAATCATATCGACGACGAATTTGTTGCTGCGACAATCCATGGGAAAAACTCAACAATCGAAGAAATGTCAAAGTTTTACCAGGATTTTACTGCTCCGCCGTAGATACAAGCCATGAACAAAGTCGAAAAAATGAGCAGCGGGCCGGGCAGCAGGCGACATCCACAGTCGTCTTGCTGCAGAAGTTTTTCATATAAAAGTTGCTTGTATTTTGTTCAAACTAATTTCCATAAATTTTTTCTACATGCTATTTTTTTTTAAACTATTAGAAAGAAAACATATTTGGCTGCAATTTGGTTTTAACCCTATTTTGCTTTTTTTGGGATTTAGGATTTCGTTTTTCCTCCATGACGAGTGTACAAAATGCATTGAGAGTGAGCTCTTACTGCATGCTGTACCCGACCCGGTACGTTAAGGCATTTTATTGTGTCGATGCCTTCGCCGACTTCATGGCTTGTATTATATTCCGGGGGTTACGCTTACAGTTCCGCACATTAAAATGATCAGAAAAATAAGTGGACACTTACAACACGCCATCTATCTTATAATAGAAAAAGTACTAGTAAAGCCGCAGTACAACTTTGCTTTGTATGGAAATGTCACTTTTTATCCAACCAATTAATAAAAAAATGCTATGCAGTTACAGAATGAATAAAGAAATTATCCCTATTGACCACAACCTTAATTCATACCTGCCTGGCTGTCATATATCGAACCGAAATCAAAACTCAAAAGTTTGAAGTCAACTGTAAACTTTGGAAAAGTATATTTACAAAACAAATTTGCATATATCCTACATTTCGGCATGAATGGAAAAGTTCACATAGATGTGGCAAGGACAAAAAAGTACTAATTTTTCTCAGCAAAATGTTCTTTTATTAAACTTGATTTTCTTAGACAAATTTGTGATGAAGACTTGAAAAGTATGTTGTCGTCGTTTCTTTGTGGGTTAAAACAGGATGAAGTTAATGGTCAATTTTTGCTTTTTGCTGCAAATAACAGTCTTGAATTGGGAGAATATGTAGAATCAATTACAGTTGACAATAATTTCAAGGTAAAAAACTGCAAATTCAAATTCAAAATTTTTTTCCAGCCCCTTTATATTTTGAGTGCCCGTGCCAAGGCACGCAGAGCATTGGGCCAAAACCCTCGAGAAACTCATTAAACAGACTCCTTCACTACCCATCAGAGCCCAACGGAGTCTTGACAAAAAATCATAATCTTAAAGCCGCTACACACGCTGAAGAAAATCGTACGACTGGTCCAGTCGTATGATTTAAATGAGCGAGTTTAGCGCAAGTCGGAGAGTTGAGACTGAAGTCTGCCATCAATGAAATCTGACGGAACTATTGTGTACAAGCAAATCTTACGACTTTGCTCTAGGAATGAATCAAAGTTTGAACAAAATTCGTTGCAAGTGGAGGCAAAAGTTAAGTTCCGATTTTGTCTAGCTCAATTCCATAGCAAAATCATAAGTTTTACTTGGACGCAATAGTTTCGGTCGATTTCACTCATGCTCTCTTAACTCAAGTTCCCATACGCTACACATGATCATTCATATCAAACGACTGGACCATGCATAAGTCTCAAGATTTGCTTGAGCTTGTGTGTGAGGCTATAGAACTGAACTAGACAAAATCTGATATTATAATATAATTCATTCCTATAGCATAGTCGTAATAATTTCATTCAAGGCAGACTTCAGTCTCAACTCAAGCTCGGACCTGCGCTACACCATACGCTCATGCAAATCATACGAGTGGACCATGCATGGCCCAGTCGTATAATTTGCTTCAGCGTGTGTAGCGGCCTTTAAGCCTGCTTTCTTATTGTCCGAATCCAAATGAATTTTTTATACCTTTTCTAACAAAATTATTTAAAAAAATTTATCTTAAAAAATTACCACAAACAAAAACTCTCAGCTGAGTAATAATTTTATATGCCGCTGTTCCGTGGCATTCCGTGGTCTGATGAATTTCAATCAGTCTGCCTACAGATTCGGACTCTAGCCGCACATTCACTATTGCAACTATTACTCAGGTAAGAGTTATTTAAGCGTAAAATGGTAAGGATTTTTCTTTCAAAATAGCATCTTCCATCACTCTCTCCATCACTCTAGTCAGACAAATCTTATTTTTATTTTTTTTAATCATTCTTTCGGCATTTCCACAGACAGCCAAGGGCTGGTATTAGTGAAGAGCACTTTTAACTTTCTTCTTTATTTTGTATCCTTTTTGTCTAGTTATCTGAATTACATAGTACTCCGTTTACACGTTATACTATAGTAACATTTTCTAGTGCAAATTTCTTTAGCAGTTTGTTGAAATTGTGTACTTGCTCTGTTTTTTTTATTTCTTCTGGCAGTCCGGTAATTAAAAAAGTTTCTTCTTATGATTGCTATTAGTTGTGCCACTCTTTTCCTAACATGTAGTGTGTTGTTTCCATGTCAAGCTCTCATCCATTATCATTCCCAAATATTTTATAGTTTCAACTCTTTTAAATTTATTTCCTCCCACTTCTAGGCTGATGTCCAGTTTTTGCTTGCCTCGCTGCTTAAAGACCATATACCTTGTTTTTGATGGATTTATTGTCATTTTATTGACATATGACCATCTTATGAATCTCATTATGTCCTCATTTATTTCATTCTGAATTGCTTCTCCACTCCTTCCATTGTACAGAAGCAGATTGTCATCCGCATATACAATATTCTGAAGTCATGCTTCCATTAAGTTTTGGAGAGGAGCGGCCCCAGAATTGATCTCTGGTGGACTCCAGTATTCATCACCTCTTCTCACTGTAACAGTTTTCTACTTTCGTGCAGCACTGCCTATCTTTAAAGTAATTGGTTAACAGCTGTGTAGCCTTTCCTCTAATTACAAATTCACTTATTTTTTTCTATTAGCACCTTATGATCGACAGTATAAAATGCCTTCTTCAGATCCACACACACTCGAATGACAGTTACCATCGTCTAGCTCCTTGTTAATGCGTTCCATTACATCAGACAAGATATCAGTGGTGTTACTTTCATTTTGGAAACCATATTTTGTTTTTTTTATCAAAACCTCCATGGCATTGTATAAATTCTGTTAGCTGATTATGCATTACTTATTAGCAGTATGCAAGTAGATTTCAGACAGGCTGGAAATTCCGCATTCCCAATACAGTCATTTATTATTATCGTTAATGGTTCCGTTTTTATATCTTGGAATTAAGACGTTAAGAATTCTTAACGTCTTTTACTCTTATTCCTCTTAGTCCTCTTTTATCAGAGATAATACTTTCTCCACATCAGTACTGTAGCCGGCCTAATATACACACAGTTTGACCCTGTCACATTTTTAATTGATTGCCTATGAGAACCACAATTGTCCTCTAATTTTTTCACAAGTGATGGCCCATCATTTACAAAGTGCTTGTTCATATAATTGGCAATTTGCTGTTTGTCTGTGATGATATTATATCCATATTTTAGTTGACCAATACTGTTGTTTCCACTCTTCAAAGCACCATTTCTTATAGTTTCGTTTATAGTTTTCCATATATTTTTTGCGCCACCTGCTGTTTGCATTCTATGTTGTACATAGCTCAGTTTGAGCCTTTTTATTTTGCCGGTGATGTCGTTCTTAATTCTCTTATAATTTCGTATTAATTGTGGATTAACTGGCCCCTTTTATTTTCTTATATATATTTTATTATGTTGTTTAATTTTGTTTAATATTTCTATCGTGATCCAGCTGTTTTCCCGAGATCTAATCATAGAAACGTCTTGATAGTATCAAATACCATAAAGCTGCTTAGTGAAAATGAGGTAACTAGGAAATACTTAGAGACACTAGCATGTAATAACGCAATGGTGATGAATATAATTTCGCTGCAAGAATTACTGAACAAGGCTGCAGTCTAATTGACCAGATTGGCTCCAATTGGACCATCGCATGATAATAACTACGCTTAGGAAGGCATTAACGAGCAGAGCAAAAATGTCCAAAAGGAAAGTGGAGAGAATAAACATGGAAGCTTTGATAAACTTATAGATATGTTACAAAAAGCGAAGCAGGAAGCAACAGACGTTGAAGTGATTGGGTACTATTGTGTCTAGAGCTTGCAGAAATAGCTCACCATCAGCATTTGGCGGCTTATAGTATGTGACAATCGTTAACTTCGGCACTAGATCTGCTAGCTTAATGGGAATCACATTGAACTGCTCATATATCCCTTCTAGCATACATAGATCACTGTTCTTCCTCCTCCTCTCGTAATAGAATTACAACAATTGAAAATCGGAATGTATCTTTGCAGATTGAAGAACTGAGTTTTCTTTTGTCTAATCCAGGTTTCCACTAGTATGACAATATCAACGTAGTATCACAATATAAGGGTTACTTTGGAATCAAAACTATTTTTATTATTTTATTAAGTAAGGTACCTATATAGTAAGTGTAGCTTTTGGGAAGGTAAGGAACCAAGCTGTAAATTACTAGAAGACTATTTTCCTGTATGGATAGTAGTTTAGGCTCTATAGCATATATAAAGTCAATGTTTGGCACTTTTCCGTAAGTACCAATAGAACATTTTTGAGAACGGACTCCCAACTCATACATAGATTGCTGTTCATGGCTTGGGAAGTATTGCCGAAGGTTTTGGTTGGGCCAAAAGCCTCGAGAATACTTCACAAGCCATGAAACAAACTCCCTCACTACCGCATGAGAGCCCCAACAGAGTCCTCAACATTCTAAAATATTTGCAGTGTTCTTATGTAATCAGGCAGCAATTGGTTACCTTTAAGGAACCAATCTGCATACCTGCGCGCTCTCAAATTGTTGCCCCAGTCCGGTTACAAACTCAAGAAGAAATGCTCTGTTTATCACAAGAGATAAGCGATGGAGTCAAAAGTTTGATTTGAATATCTCCTCCGCCCTAAACTACTATTCATACAGAAAAACGCTGTTCTGATAATCTTAAGCTGGCTTTTTTATCTTACGAACCCAAATAAAATTAATATACTTTCCTAACAAAATTATTTAAAAAAAATTATCTAAACCAAATGACTACGATTCCTCAAATAAAAACTCTCGGCTGAGTAATCATTGTATGACGCTGTGCCGTCATTGCATATCGGGGGTTGACGATTTCGAATGTAGCTACCTACAGATTCCGATTCCGGCTGCACATACACATGTAATTATCACTCAGCTGAGAGTTAGTAAGCGTAATATGGTAAGGTTACTTTGTAATCAAAACTATTTTATTATTTTAAGTAAGGTATGTAGTAAGTGTAACCTTTCGGAAGATAAGGAACCAAGCTTTAAGTTCATAGAAGACTATTTTACTATTTTACTCTATTCAAATTCAAATTAATTTATACTTTAACAGCTATACTAGGAAGATTGAGGAAGTAAGTGTAGGATAATTAATAATAAAAGTGACAATTCAATAACATTTTTAAAACGAAAAATAAATCTAAGTAAGGCTAACAAAAATCCTGATCTCTCAGAAGAAGATTTATTAGCTAAGAATATGTAAACATAATAACTTGAAAATAATTACTATAAGGAAAACTAGAAAAAAAATAAAAGCTACTGTATAGATCGCAAAAATGTAAATAAGGAGGAATTGGAAGTGAGCTCCACATCCTGGCGGACTGCACGAAGAATTGGCTCTCACTAGTGCGCAAGCAGAACTGTGGCGTAGATAAAGATGATGTTCTCACAGATTTAGTATAGGTCAATTTACTGTAAAGGTAATCTGGCTGTTTGGTTACAATTAAATTGCGAAGAAACATTACAGTTCGAAATTTAAGGTAAGAGTCCAATTTCCATCCCAGAATAGTTATGGAATACGCAGTAATATGACTGAAACGCCCTAGACCAAAAGCAAAACGTGTGGAAGAGTTGAATGCTACATTGATCTTACGCAAGGATTGGGAATCCAATTTGCAAAACACCTCACAGCCGTAAGTTAATAAGGAGACTAGAAATGATTTCACTAACATTACACGGATTTCCATGTAAAGGTCGCAGATTTGGATAATTTGCGTAGAGCTCCATACACATTGCCTATGACACTGTTAATGTGATCGGACCAGTTCAGAGTACTATTGACAATTATCCCAAGATTCTTGATACGTTTGCTGTATGGAACGGCAATATTGTCAAGCATTACGTTAGGAAAGGTGGAAGTATCTAACTGAGTTTTGTATACAATTATAGCGTTAGTTTGACAGCGTTTAAGTGTAGCGAATTATCAACAGCTTTTTTGGAGACTCTTGCAACTCTTCTGTATAGCATATATAAAGTCATTGTTTGGCACTTTTCCATAAGTATCAATATAGGACAATTTAGAGAACGTACTCCCAACGCACACATAGATTTCTGTTTCATGGCTTGGGAGTTATTCTCGAAGGTTTTGGATGGGCACAGCATAGAAAGTTACGTAGTAGTATATGTATCTACACAACGAATCATAAAAGATTACGAGCAATGGGAGCTCAGAGCAGCCATAGTAAGACAGAGTAATATTGAAATAAAGAAAAATTACACAATAGTAAATCCTTAGAGTAACAAAGTAATTTTAAAATGGAATAAAAAATATACATAAATAATATACAATAAAAATGATAGAAAAACAACAAGTAATAGAGCAAATAAACAGTATATATACAGTAATTCAATGCTGCAGCAAGGTGCAGATAATATTAATACATTAGGTACATTTAAAGGTAATGCGACCTGGAACTTTTTAAGATACAGGGTACAGCCTTATTAAAGATAACGTCCGATATTAGAAGCGCGATGGATAGTGAAAAATTCACTACGCTGGTCCTTTTAGATTTTTCAAAGGCTTTTGATAGTGTAGATCATGGCACTCTTATACAGAAGCTCTGTTCGTCTTTTAAATTTGGCAGTTCAGCAGCGCACATGCTGGATAGCTTTCTGAGTGAGCGTCGCCAGCGGGTCAGGGTCGGCAATGTCTATTCTGCATTTTTGCCTCTACAGTATGGAGTTCCCCAAGGATCGATATTGGGTCCGCTGTTATTCAGCTTATTCATTAATGACTTGCCCAAAGTTGTTCGTGATGTAGAATTACACCTCTATGCGGATGATGTTCAGGTTTATCTAAGTCGGCCCATAGGTCTTCTCGAGGATTGCTTATCACGCATTAATAGTGATCTGGATCGAATATATGCCTGGTCTATGGATAATGGTCTGCAACTTAATCCAGTAAAATCACTTTCTATAAGTTTTTACAATAATGCTTTCGATGTGTCTGACGTCCCACCAGTGATCCTGAACCATTCTCCACTACCCATGCTGAATAAGGTTACCAATCTTGGGATAGAATTAAACAGCAGTTTGAAGTGCTGTGATTATATTAAGGCGAGATTGGGTAAAATTTATGCTGGGCTGCGTAGACTTTGGCTCTCCGCCGATATATTGCCTCGTGACACTCGTCTGGTCCTAGTAAAGACGTTGATTCTGCCTCATTTCTCGTTTGGTAGCGTTGTGTTTCCCAAACTTGATAGTATATGTGCTCGTAAAATGGAGGTCGCATTCAACGATTGTATCCGATTTATTTTTAGATTGCGACGATTTGATCATGTTTCCCCATATAGGCTTCAATTACTTGGGTGTTCTCTGGAATCCTTTTTGAAACATCGAGTGCTCTTTCTACTGTTCGGCATACTACGGTCCAATAAACCGGAATATCTCAGGGTACTTTTCCAGTTTACTTCGTCTCAGCGAAACAGAAACCTGATAATGCCACGATTCCATAGATCAGTTATGGAGAGTTCTTATCTCGTCCAGTCTATCAGACTATGGAATAATCTGCCCGTTACTGTACAAACCGCAAACACCGTCAATGCGTTTAGAATGCAAGTTCGAACTCACTTAAAATAACCCCTTTATAGGATAATAGTTCCTATTCTCTTCTAGGCTAAGAGGCAGTATTTAAACTATTTAAACTATTTAGAATATTCTTATATTATATTTAAACTAAATTTGAACTAATTATAAAATCAGTAGATACTTAATTTATATGCTTTTTTGCTTTGAAACGA
The DNA here is from genome assembly GCA_963930735.1 of Dioctria linearis. Taxonomy (NCBI): domain Eukaryota; kingdom Metazoa; phylum Arthropoda; class Insecta; order Diptera; family Asilidae; genus Dioctria; species Dioctria linearis. The sequence goes on along the minus strand of OZ005743.1, from coordinate 76,170,807 downwards.
CTTTTTTATGCATTTTTTTTCTCTGAACTATGAACCCAATGCAGATTAATTTTATTTATAGCTCAGTTCTTATTTTTAATACTAAGTTATCTAGCACCGACTTATTATTTCGTACTAAGAAAAAGATTGTAAATCTTGTGTACAAATACTAGCAATAAATTATTATTATTATTATTATTTTGTGAAAGACTAGCAAATTTTCTTAATAACCCTGTAACTCTGAAACAGTTTTGATGCCGTCCTCCTTGCCATACAATTTTTTGTTTGACTAGGTGACTAATATCACCTCCTGTCCTATGAACTACCCTGGACAAAACACCCTGTATATGGGGTACTATACGTTGTTATGGTCGTAGCGTATTGCATATAGCATTATGCTACACGTATTGGAGCGTGTAGGTCGGCTGCTGTCCATAGCGGAAAGCTTGAACGCACCCCGACCGAGAGAAATGCGCTTCCTCTAGCTAGAGTGACATGTTGACAGTGGTGACAAAGAAGAAGAAGACAATCAATCTGTCTTACTTCTCGAACAAAGTACACGCATGAAAGAAGCCCAAAAAAAGGATCATCGAAAATTCTCCACGACATCTTGGCCGAAAGGAATTTCCAATTGATGCTGGAAATTTGGAAAAACAAAAAGAGATTCGAAATCGTCTCAAGTGTAAATCATTTAATTGGTTTATGCAAGAAATCGCATCTGACTTATTGAAAAAGTATCCCCCCGTCGAACCACCAGATTATGCTCATAGAACGATAAGAAGCAAAGCAATTCCATATCTTTGTGTTGATAATCTCAACCATAAGCACGACGGTAAGGTAGGCTTATTTCAATGTGCTACAAACAACGTTAGGCCACATGGAAATCAAAATTGGGCCCTCAGTTGGCATAAAGATATCAGACTTAGAGGCAAAACGACCTGCTTAGATGTTTCTAAATCGACAAAAGATGCCCCAGTAATCCTGTATTACTGTCATACACAACAAGGTAATCAATTATGGTTCTATGATTTGAAAAATAAATGGATAGTTCATGGAAAAAACATGCGATATTTGGAAGTCGATGCCAAGAAAAAGAAGATTTATGTGAATAATTGTGATGCTTCCAATAAATACAGGAAGTGGATCTTTGGGTATACGAATGAAACAGCATTAAGGGATTTCCATAGTAATTATCCAGAAGATTTATAGTGTTGGTAGATATTTTTGTTTTTCTTTGGCATATCAACTTGTAAATATTTAAGCACTTAAGTGATACACGTAAATGCATTCTCGTAGCCTAATTTTATAAGTACATATAAAAATATATAAATGTTTTATTTTGACACTCGGTAAATGAATCTGACAAAAAGATCGGCATCAATTGCAAGGTTGTTTTTACAAATTTTTATCAACAAAAGTAACCCTTGTAATTACTTCGGTGGTGTAGTTAATTTTAGTGTACTTCGATTGTATGTATGAATTGCAAATTTTTCGGATCACAACTTTTGCTAAAAGAAATTTTACACGTCAGTAAATCCTCAACATGTAACTTTTAAGTAATCGTCGAAGTTCAATAATATTTATAATTGTACTGATAGGTACTTACAATGCTCCATTAAATCAGAGTTTTAGCTTCCCTATATCGGTTATAAACAGACGGAAGATTTAGTGTTAGTTTCTTTATATAATTTGTTGAAACTTTTGAAAACGACAAGAAAATGATATTTTTTTAAAAGTGAGGAAAATGACATGTTTTGTTTACAATAGCACATGAAACGGGAAATTTGTGACTGCAAACAAACATAATTATACACGATGGAGAAATAAGAATTTTAAGAACTTTTATTTTTAATGATTCTAAATCAAATTTATAAATACAAGAACAAAAAACAACCGCCTCGTCCGGGATTTGAAACCGGGACCTTCCGCTTGCCGGGCGACTGCTCTTACCACTGAGCTAACGAGACAGATGATTTTCCTTCTTGCATTTATCAAATTTGTAACTAGCCTACTAAGCCACGTTTTGCTTTCAGCTGGCATTAACCAGTAACGATGAAAGCGCACAAATAAATTGTAAATTCAATTTTATTTATTTTTCCCGCGGACGGGAATCGAACCTACACTTGTTAGAATCGGTCAATGATGGAGAAATAAGAATTTTAAGAACTTTTATTTTTAATGATTCTAAATCAAATTTATAAATACAAGAAGAAAAAACAACCGCCTCGGCCGGGATTTGAAACCGGGACCTTCCGCTTGCCGGGCGACTGCTCTTACCACTGAGCTAACGAGACAGATGATTTTCCTTCTTGCATTTATCAAATTTGTAACTAGCCTACTAAGCCACGTTTTGCTTTCAGCTGGCATTAACCAGTAACGATGAAAGCGCACAAATAAATTGTAAATTCAATTTTATTTATTTTTCCCGCGGACGGGAATCGAACCTACACTTGTTAGAATCGGTCAATGATGGAGAAATAAGAATTTTAAGAACTTTTATTTTTAATGATTCTAAATCAAATTTATAAATACAAGAAGAAAAAACAACCGCCTCGTCCGGGATTTGAAACCGGGACCTTCCGCTTGCCGGGCGACTGCTCTTACCACTGAGCTAACGAGACAGATGATTTTCCTTCTTGCATTTATCAAATTTGTAACTAGCCTACTAAGCCACGTTTTGCTTTCAGCTGGCATTAACCAGTAACGATGAAAGCGCACAAATAAATTGTAAATTCAATTTTATTTATTTTTCCCGCGGACGGGAATCGAACCTACACTTGTTAGAATCGGTCAATGATGGAGAAATAAGAATTTTAAGAACTTTTATTTTTAATGATTCTAAATCAAATTTATAAATACAAGAACAAAAAACAACCGCCTCGTCCGGGATTTGAAACCGGGACCTTCCGCTTGCCGGGCGACTGCTCTTACCACTGAGCTAACGAGACAGATGATTTTCCCTTTTGCATTTATCAAATTTGTAACTAGCCTACTAAGCCACGTTTTGCTTTCAGCTGGCATTAACCAGTAACGATGAAAGCGCACAAATAAATTGTAAATTCAATTTTATTTATTTTTCCCGCGGACGGGAATCGAACCTACACTTGTTAGAATCGGTCAATGATGGAGAAATAAGAATTTTAAGAACTTTTATTTTTAATGATTCTAAATCAAATTTATAAATACAAGAAGAAAAAACAACCGCCTCGTCCGGGATTTGAAACCGGGACCTTCCGCTTGCCGGGCGACTGCTCTTACCACTGAGCTAACGAGACAGATGATTTTCCCTTTTGCATTTATCAAATTTGTAACTAGCCTACTAAGCCACGTTTTGCTTTCAGCTGGCATTAACCAGTAACGATGAAAGCGCACAAATAAATTGTAAATTCAATTTTATTTATTTTTCCCGCGGACGGGAATCGAACCTACACTTGTTAGAATCGGTCAATGATGGAGAAATAAGAATTTTAAGAACTTTTATTTTTAATGATTCTAAATCAAATTTATAAATACAAGAACAAAAAACAACCGCCTCGTCCGGGATTTGAAACCGGGACCTTCCGCTTGCCGGGCGACTGCTCTTACCACTGAGCTAACGAGACAGATGATTTTCCCTTTTGCATTTATCAAATTTGTAACTAGCCTACTAAGCCACGTTTTGCTTTCAGCTGGCATTAACCAGTAACGATGAAAGCGCACAAATAAATTGTAAATTCAATTTTATTTATTTTTCCCGCGGACGGGAATCGAACCTACACTTGTTAGAATCGGTCAATGATGGAGAAATAAGAATTTTAAGAACTTTTATTTTTAATGATTCTAAATCAAATTTATAAATACAAGAAGAAAAAACAACCGCCTCGTCCGGGATTTGAAACCGGGACCTTCCGCTTGCCGGGCGACTGCTCTTACCACTGAGCTAACGAGACAGATGATTTTCCTTCTTGCATTTATCAAATTTGTAACTAGCCTACTAAGCCACGTTTTGCTTTCAGCTGGCATTAACCAGTAACGATGAAAGCGCACAAATAAATTGTAAATTCAATTTTATTTATTTTTCCCGCGGACGGGAATCGAACCTACACTTGTTAGAATCGGTCAATGATGGAGAAATAAGAATTTTAAGAACTTTTATTTTTAATGATTCTAAATCAAATTTATAAATACAAGAACAAAAAACAACCGCCTCGGCCGGGATTTGAAACCGGGACCTTCCGCTTGCCGGGCGACTGCTCTTACCACTGAGCTAACGAGACAGATGATTTTCCTTCTTGCATTTATCAAATTTGTAACTAGCCTACTAAGCCACGTTTTGCTTTCAGCTTGAAGTGCTGTGATTATATTAAGGCGAGATTGGGTAAAATTCATGCTGGGCTGCGTAGACTTTGGCTCTCCGCCGATATATTGCCTCGTGACACTCGTCTGGTCCTAGTAAAGACGTTGATTCTGCCTCATTTCTCGTTTGGTAGCGTTGTGTTTCCCAAACTTGATAGTATATGTGCTCGTAAAATGGAGGTCGCATTCAACGATTGTATCCGATTTATTTTTAGATTGCGACGATTTGATCATGTTTCCCCATATAGGCTTCAATTACTTGGGTGTTCTCTGGAATCCTTTTTGAAACATCGAGTGCTCTTTCTACTGTTCGGCATACTACGGTCCAATAAACCGGAATATCTCAGGGTACTTCTCCAGTTTACTTCGTCTCAGCGAAACAGAAACCTGATAAAGCCACGATTCCATAGATCAGTTATGGAGAGTTCTTATCTCGTCCAGTCTATCAGACTATGGAATAATCTGCCCGTTACTGTACAAACCGCAAACACCGTCAATGCGTTTAGAATGCAAGTTCGAACTCACTTAAAATAACCCCTTTATAGGATAATAGTTCCTATTCTCTTCTAGGCTAAGAGGCAGTATTTAAACTATTTAAACTATTTAGAATATTCTTATATTATATTTAAACTAAATTTGAACTAATTATAAAATCAGTAGATACTTAATTTATATGCTTTTTTGCTTTGAAACGACTTTTTTATGCATTTTTTTTTTCTCTGAACTATGAACCCAATGCAGATTAATTTTATTTATAGCTCAGTTCTTATTTTTAATACTAAGTTATCTAGCACCGACTTATTATTTCGTACTAAGAAAAAGATTGTAAATCTTGTGTACAAATACTAGCAATAAATTATTATTATTATTATTATTTTGTGAAAGACTAGCAAATTTTCTTAATAACCCTGTAACTCTGAAACAGTTTTGATGCCGTCCTCCTTGCCATACAATTTTTTGTTTGACTAGGTGACTAATATCACCTCCTGTCCTATGAACTACCCTGGACAAAACACCCTGTATATGGGGTACTATACGTTGTTATGGTCGTAGCGTATTGCATATAGCATTATGCTACACGTATTGGAGCGTGTAGGTCGGCTGCTGTCCATAGCGGAAAGCTTGAACGCACCCCGACCGAGAGAAATGCGCTTCCTCTAGCTAGAGTGACATGTTGACAGTGGTGACAAAGAAGAAGAAGACAATCAATCTGTCTTACTTCTCGAACAAAGTACACGCATGAAAGAAGCCCAAAAAAAGGATCATCGAAAATTCTCCACGACATCTTGGCCGAAAGGAATTTCCAATTGATGCTGGAAATTTGGAAAAACAAAAAGAGATTCGAAATCGTCTCAAGTGTAAATCATTTAATTGGTTTATGCAAGAAATCGCATCTGACTTATTGAAAAAGTATCCCCCCGTCGAACCACCAGATTATGCTCATAGAACGATAAGAAGCAAAGCAATTCCATATCTTTGTGTTGATAATCTCAACCATAAGCACGACGGTAAGGTAGGCTTATTTCAATGTGCTACAAACAACGTTAGGCCACATGGAAATCAAAATTGGGCCCTCAGTTGGCATAAAGATATCAGACTTAGAGGCAAAACGACCTGCTTAGATGTTTCTAAATCGACAAAAGATGCCCCAGTAATCCTGTATTACTGTCATACACAACAAGGTAATCAATTATGGTTCTATGATTTGAAAAATAAATGGATAGTTCATGGAAAAAACATGCGATATTTGGAAGTCGATGCCAAGAAAAAGAAGATTTATGTGAATAATTGTGATGCTTCCAATAAATACAGGAAGTGGATCTTTGGGTATACGAATGAAACAGCATTAAGGGATTTCCATAGTAATTATCCAGAAGATTTATAGTGTTGGTAGATATTTTTGTTTTTCTTTGGCATATCAACTTGTAAATATTTAAGCACTTAAGTGATACACGTAAATGCATTCTCGTAGCCTAATTTTATAAGTACATATAAAAATATATAAATGTTTTATTTTGACACTCGGTAAATGAATCTGACAAAAAGATCGGCATCAATTGCAAGGTTGTTTTTACAAATTTTTATCAACAAAAGTAACCCTTGTAATTACTTCGGTGGTGTAGTTAATTTTAGTGTACTTCGATTGTATGTATGAATTGCAAATTTTTCGGATCACAACTTTTGCTAAAAGAAATTTTACACGTCAGTAAATCCTCAACATGTAACTTTTAAGTAATCGTCGAAGTTCAATAATATTTATAATTGTACTGATAGGTACTTACAATGCTCCATTAAATCAGAGTTTTAGCTTCCCTATATCGGTTATAAACAGACGGAAGATTTAGTGTTAGTTTCTTTATATAATTTGTTGAAACTTTTGAAAACGACAAGAAAATGATATTTTTTTAAAAGTGAGGAAAATGACATGTTTTGTTTACAATAGCACATGAAACGGGAAATTTGTGACTGCAAACAAACATAATTATACACGATGGAGAAATAAGAATTTTAAGAACTTTTATTTTTAATGATTCTAACTCAAATTTATAAATACAAGAAGAAAAAACAACCGCCTCGTCCGGGATTTGAAACCGGGACCTTCCGCTTGCCGGGCGACTGCTCTTACCACTGAGCTAACGAGACAGATGATTTTCCTTCTTGCATTTATCAAATTTGTAACTAGCCTACTAAGCCACGTTTTGCTTTCAGCTGGCATTAACCAGTAACGATGAAAGCGCACAAATAAATTGTAAATTCAATTTTATTTATTTTTCCCGCGGACGGGAATCGAACCTACACTTGTTAGAATCGGTCAATGATGGAGAAATAAGAATTTAAAGAACTTTTATTTTTAATGATTCTAAATCAAATTTATAAATACAAGAAGAAAAAACAACCGCCTCGTCCGGGATTTGAAACCGGGACCTTCCGCTTGCCGGGCGACTGCTCTTACCACTGAGCTAACGAGACAGATGATTTTCCTTCTTGCATTTATCAAATTTGTAACTAGCCTACTAAGCCACGTTTTGCTTTCAGCTGGCATTAACCAGTAACGATGAAAGCGCACAAATAAATTGTAAATTCAATTTTATTTATTTTTCCCGCGGACGGGAATCGAACCTACACTTGTTAGAATCGGTCAATGATGGAGAAATAAGAATTTTAAGAACTTTTATTTTTAATGATTCTAAATCAAATTTATAAATACAAGAACAAAAAACAACCGCCTCGTCCGGGATTTGAAACCGGGACCTTCCGCTTGCCGGGCGACTGCTCTTACCACTGAGCTAACGAGACAGATGATTTTCCTTCTTGCATTTATCAAATTTGTAACTAGCCTACTAAGCCACGTTTTGCTTTCAGCTGGCGTTACTGGTTAATGCCAGCTGAAAGCAAAACGTGGCTTAGTAGGCTAGTTACAAATTTGATAAATGCAAGAAGGAAAATCATCTGTCTCGTTAGCTCAGTGGTAAGAGCAGTCGCCCGACAAGCGGAAGGTCCCGGTTTCAAATCCCGGACGAGGCGGTTGTTTTTTCTTCTTGTATTTATAAATTTGATTTAGAATCATTAAAAATAAAAGTTCTTAAAATTCTTATTTCTCCATCATTGACCTATTCTAACAAGTGTAGGTTCGATTCCCGTCCGCGGGAAAAATAAATAAAATTGAATTTACAATTTATTTGTGCGCTTTCATCGTTACTGGTTAATGCCAGCTGAAAGCAAAACGTGGCTTAGTAGGCTAGTTACAAATTTGATAAATGCAAAAGGGAAAATCATCTGTCTCGTTAGCTCAGTGGTAAGAGCAGTCGCCCGGCAAGCGGAAGGTCCCGGTTTCAAATCCCGGACGAGGCGGTTGTTTTTTGTTCTTGTATTTATAAATTTGATTTAGAATCATTAAAAATAAAAGTTCTTAAAATTCTTATTTCTCCATCATTGACCGATTCTAACAAGTGTAGGTTCGATTCCCGTCCGCGGGAAAAATAAATAAAATTGAATTTACAATTTATTTGTGCGCTTTCATCGTTACTGGTTAATGCCAGCTGAAAGCAAAACGTGGCTTAGTAGGCTAGTTACAAATTTGATAAATGCAAGAAGGAAAATCATCTGTCTCGTTAGCTCAGTAGTAAGAGCAGTCGCCCGGCAAGCGGAAGGTCCCGGTTTCAAATCCCGGACGAGGCGGTTGTTTTTTGTTCTTGTATTTATAAATTTGATTTAGAATCATTAAAAATAAAAGTTCTTAAAATTCTTATTTCTCCATCATTGACCGATTCTAACAAGTGTAGGTTCGATTCCCGTCCGCGGGAAAAATAAATAAAATTGAATTTACAATTTATTTGTGCGCTTTCATCGTTACTGGTTAATGCCAGCTGAAAGCAAAACGTGGCTTAGTAGGCTAGTTACAAATTTGATAAATGCAAGAAGGAAAATCATCTGTCTCGTTAGCTCAGTGGTAAGAGCAGTCGCCCGGCAAGCGGAAGGTCCCGGTTTCAAATCCCGGCCGAGGCGGTTGTTTTTTCTTCTTGTATTTATAAATTTGATTTAGAATCATTAAAAATAAAAGTTCTTAAAATTCTTATTTCTCCATCATTGACCGATTCTAACAAGTGTAGGTTCGATTCCCGTCCACGGGAAAAATAAATATAATTATACACATTGGATCAAGTAGATTTCATGACTAGGTGTGGATTTTTACGTTTCATAAGCTTTGTGTTGTGTTCTTTATTATTTCTATATATACATACATATATATTTTAGTAGGAATTCATATTTCGTGAATAAACTCAAACAGTTATGCGAGTTGTGTTTTGATCGAGTACAAATTGATAGCGATTCAGTTATGCTTGTGGTCTAAAGCCTATAGTTTTCATTTTTTTCTTGAGTTTAGTGCTAAAGTTGAAATATTTGGTTTAATTTTTTTTGATATTAATTGGGATTTTGAATTTTATAAAATTACATAAAATTATTTCAATTGCCTTTAGTTTTGTGCAGTGAGTAGATACGTGTGCCGCTGGGCAATCTCATTTCAACTCAACAAAAATTACTTTTGTGATAGAGCCTACAGACAGCAAGTCGAAGCATTAAATTCCAATTTAATTCTTTTAACTAGATGGCGGATGCTGAAGCGCTTCATCATGCCGTGGAATTTTCACCGTGAGTATTATTGATATATTACACATTTTCTTTTGGTATACGCATACTTCGACTTCTGTAGCGACTTACACATGTAGGACTTCCTTTTTATTGATATTCTTTTCATGTAGCTATATATAATTTCGATTTAATACTATAATTACGTATCTAGACCGCTAATTTAGTGAGATCTTTATACTTTGAAATGATAATACGTTTAAGTAGACACTCTATATGTATAAATATATGTATAATTTAACGATATACTTACCAGTATACATTTTGAATGGATGATCCGGTTGAGTCAACACTCTACATACATATATCTATATATACGATAATGATATACTTACTTGCATACATTTAAGAATGATGGCCTTTTGATTTACTAATGTATCTACATATGTATATAGTTAACTCAATATTATACATACCTATATATACATTGGAGTGATGATTTTTTTTGTTAATTTTGCAATTATAACGTAAATATGAAATTTTGAAAGTTTTTATTCTTCCTTCACTATCCCGGAGCCCTCTCACGCAGGATGAAGGTTGTCTAGGATCGCCTAGTCTCTCTCTCTCTACAGGTCAAATAGGGACTCTGAATAATTATGCCCCTCAGAGTCAGATGGGAGGTTGGGGCCGGCAAAGAAGGCAAAACATCTGCGCCTTCGATTGTATTCGATTGTATTGTATTGTATACGGGTGGGTGACGTAAGGGTCCCTTCAGGACCGATTGTGTGCCGGCTTTTGTTTAGTAGGCACGATTTTTTTTGATTATGGCTGCCGGCAACGGCAGGTTTTTTCGTGGAACCTCCCCCCACTCTCCGCCAATGAGCCGAGGTGAGTGTTACATGCCTAAAAACATACCTGAAAAAGGGTATTTAAATAAAAAATTTGAATAAATATATTCCTATAAGCTAATCATGCTTAAAAACATGATTGGCTTATCACACAAATAGGTGAAGAAAATTGCATCAGCAATTTTCTTCACATTCCACACATTTCTTAAAAATATTCCCATAAAACGACTTGGGAAAAACAAAAGTTTCAGTTTTCAACCAAGTCGTTTTAATAAAAAGAATTATCACGACAAATTTTGCCTTCAGCAAAATTTGTCAGTACAAATATTTAAGTTGAAAAATAAAAGAAAAGACTAATCGTACCTTCAGTACGATTTGTCGTGGAAATTGCAATATGTATGTACGACCGTACATACATATCACAAAAAAGCTTTCGCGATAAGAAGAGCGCGCCGCGAAAATACATTGTATGTATACGCGTGCGGCAATTCTAATCGTCGCGACGGTGGCTGATGTTTATAAAAGCATCAAATTTCAAGCCTCCGTCTAACGAAAAATATTCTGGACTTGTTTAATCAAGTCCAGAATAAATGAAAATTTTCTCAGGGCGAAAATGCAACTATGGATTTTCTACCCTGAACGAAGGCTCTTGATCGCGACAAAAGTGATCAAGAGCCGAGTTGTTTTTTTGAATCTGGTTGAGAACGTCGCGGTCTAATTTTGAAAGAAAAAGGTTAAAGTAATAAAGAAAAAATAAAGAAAAATTATTATATTGGTTGGAAGTGGATTAGGTTTTCGGTCGGAGGAAAGTTGGTTAAAAGAGAAAAGTTTATACGAAAAAGTGTACAATAGAAGAAAAAAAGGCAGTTTAATTAATTTATAGTAAAGTGTATCAAAAGCACAGTTAAAGAAAAAGGAGAAAAGAAATGAATAAAGAAAAGTAAAGTTCCAAGTGAAGTGTTTTAAAATTACCCTGCAACACAATTAGGTGAAAAAGGATAGCAGTGAACCCACAACGGAGTGATCAAGAAGTAAGTACGCCCCTTTTCGACGTACATTGAGAGAAAAACATAACAATTGGCGCAGCCGGTAGGATAGAGGAAGCCTACTTTGCAACACAAACAAAGTATAAGCGCTCGAAAACCCTCTATCCTACGAATCAAAAAGGAGTTTAAGACGAGATCGAATACTGGGCAGGACACCCTACCCTCCGCCTGAAGTTGAGTCTGGCTTCAGGAGTATTTCGAACTTGTCGGCTCCCAACGCTCGGGGTCGGACAGCTTTAATTGCCTCTGTTTGTAAAACACGCAGCCACCCCCTCATCAAAGCACAAAGTGCCAACGTGGGACAATAGCTGGCTTCATCCCAGCCCAGGAAAAATAGACGTCCACATTAAGAGGAAAATTCCAAAGCGAAAACCTGAAGGAAGATCAGATACACTCCAATCTGCGATCCGGAGCTGAAAGGGACTTCGAAGTAGGCAACGCGCCCCCCTTTCAGCTTTTATCCAGGGGAATTTAAGTAGGCCACCCCCCCCCCCCCCCCCCCCCGGCAGCAAAAGAACTGCAACCGAAAAATCCAGCGATCCTGAATTGAGAGGGACCTCGAAGAAGGCAATAAGCCCCCCTCTCAATTTGAACCAAGGGAATAAAGACGGCAGAAGCCCCCCTAGCTGCAAATTTTACATACGGTGGTCCATGAGCGAGGGAAGCCCCCACCAGGAGACGCCACAGGCTATCACACCACTTCAACCAACTCCACAACAATCTTCCTCACCGGACGACGCACAGGAAGATCCGTCCCGGTACGAAGGAGGCAACGCGGGAGCAACATCCGCAACAGACGGTGCTAATCAAACACCCGCAACAAATTCACCAACAGGAGTCACGTTAAGGAGCGGGACAATCCTAACAGGTCCCCACCAAGTAAGACCTTCCAATTTAAATCTAGAAAAATATTTAAAGTATTTAGAAGGGAAAGTGCGAGACTCCTCCGAACTTTCGGTTATACAGTGCGATTCTATTGACAAACAGATTGCCAAGTCTCGGGAACGAAGGCTTGAGCAAATCGCAAAATTTAAAGAAAGCACTGAAAAGTTCAAATTGAGCCTGAAGGAGTTTGGAGAACTGTCGCACTTGCTCGAAGCCACAAACAAAAATAATAGTGTAGATTTAAGTGAAAGTGCCAACGACAGTGTCAGTGATTCCACCGTGAGTGAAATCCTGTTGAATTGGCTGGGAGACTCCCTTCTGGAAACCAGCATAGACGAAACTAGCTCCCCAAAAGTGTCAAACTTTAGCTTCAGAATCCCCAATATATACATGGCAGAGTACGCGAAAATCGCCAAGCTGACTGCTCAGCTGGTTCCCCTATTCTCAGGAGAACAGCACCCAAAGTTGAGCCTTGAGCTCCAAACATTCCTAGGATGCTGTAGGCAGGTAATCCAGTGCATTTCGGTGGAGGAACTATCAGCATTTTTGCAAATCTTCCCCACCAGACTTCGAGGCGAAGCTTATCAGCTTTTTGCCTCAAATATGCCTACTACTTTCAAAGAGGTAGAAGAACGGCTAAATCGCACATACCTGCCTAGGGAAACTTACCAGGAACTGGTAAATAAATTAATCACTACCAGGCAGTACCCTTTCGAAAACCTCACAGCCTTCACGGCACGAGTAAAACAAATGCTGGCACTCTGCAATGAAGCAGCAGAATCCAAATACGGAGCCACAGCAGTACCAGCTGTTAAAACGCAGCTGGAAGATTTCGCGAAAAACGCACTAAAAATAGGAGTCAATAACCCGTATATGTGCCAATACCTTTTGACCATGACAGACGGCACGGTGGATGACCTCGTACAAAGAGCACTTGACATGGAGCGTCTCCAGCAAAGTGCTATATTCCTGCAACCTCCAGGACAATTCCAAACAAATATGATGCAGAATACATTGCCAAATTCTGCCTGTACCAGTGTACCAAATAACGCACATTTAACTCAAAATAGTACTCTAGTAAATCAAAGCGTATATAATCCTGGCATCATATCCTACGCCCAGGATCCCCGGCAAAACAATATGCCCATTAACCCAAGCAGTCACATATCAACGTAACAGTTCACACAGGCCGGCACAGCATTTATTAAACAGGAACCAACATCGCCAAATAAAATTTATAATGTAAATAATAAAAATACCTATTTAAATAAAATCAGTTGTAGTTTTTGTAATCTAAGAGGCCACACATAGGCCGATTGCCTTAAAAGGAAAAATACGCCTTATTGTGTGAACTGCAAAATGTATAATCATGACGTGCGTGACTGCAGAAGGAACAATAGTTTTCAAAGACCCCAAAACAGAGAAGCACCAAACCAACGTCCTAGAGAGCCGCAAAACCCCAATAACAACTCAAGAGTATATAACGTGCGTAAAAAGTGCGAATTTTGTGGTCGTTCTGGACATGCAGTAAATAACTGCCAACAAAAACGTAAATGGGAGGCCCGGAGTCAGGGAAACGACGTACAGTCGACCCAAAACTCCCCGGCTCGACTATAAAAATCCCTTCTAATAAAATAGGGTCCCCTCAGCAGCCCGATTCCAGTGTCGCTACAGTAAAACTTCCCTTAGACATAGGCCTGAACGGCCAAACTAAACTAGTAGTACACACAGGCGCTGAGGTAAGTATAATGAATGATGAATTTGCTTTGCCATTGATGTTTGAAACGGACAAGCTACATTTGAAAAAGCAGTCGAAGTAAGAACACTTGCAGAAGAGGTAGAGTCTAAACAGGCTGAACTATCCACCTGCAGTGTCTTCAAGGCTTCTCAAACAAGAAAAGCTGGCTGCCAAGCTCCAAAAGAGCTCAATGAATGCGAGAAAGGCTGTCTTGGCGAACAAGAGACCGACGAAATCAGGCAGCAATTGGTTACCTTTAAGGAACCAATCTGCATACCTGCGTGCTCTCAAATTGTTGCCCCAGTCCGGTTACAAACTCAAGAAGAAATGCTCTGTTTATCACAAGAGATAAGCGATGGAGTCTTCTTGGCAAACAGTTTACTGTCATCTGGAGAAGAATTAGTGCTGGTTAGTATTCTCAACGCTAACAGTCATCAAGTAGTCATACATAGCTTAAAGTTACAGCTATTTCTAATAAACGACTACACAATAGTCCCATTGACACACACAAAAGACCACAACCAGACGCACATACCCATACCAAATTTAGAGGCAATATCAAACAACACAAGAGACGGAACTGAGTGTCTAAAGCCTGCCAAAAAGGTGCATATAACTCTTCTGTCCAAAATCCCGAGGCATAAATCACTATTAAACAAACAACGGCCATATAAGAACGGTAGCGAGTCGCTAAAGCCTATATTAAAGGTGCATATTACTCCACCGTCACACAACACAAAAAATTCTACATGGTCAAAAAGCAGTAGCATTGACGCGCATGAGTATATCACACAACCTAAGGCAAATACCACACAGGTGTACCAAACTCAGCCGTCAACAAAGCAGGAAGCCTATACCCTGCAACATGCTAAGAACAACGAAATAAAGCCGCAAAAGGAATCCCAAAAGCCTCATGTATTTACAGGTCAAAAACTTAAAAGGAAGAGTAAGTCATAAAACAATACCCGCGTATTTCTAGGCTAGGGCAGGAACTCAGCCTAGACCCTAATTTGACCGCGGAAGAAAAAATTTCGATATCAGAACTCTGTGAAGAGTATAACGATATCTTTTTCCTCAAAGGTGACAAACTCACCTATACAAATGCGATAACGCATAATATTCCATTGGTGCAAGATCAAGCACCAATCAATCAAAAAATGTACCGCTTACCTGAAACACAGCGGAAAGTCATTAACGAGCAGCTAAAAGAAATGCGGGATAGTCCAGTCTAGTAAAAGCCCTTGGAATTCACCTCTACTAGTTGTCCCCAAGAAAGCGGGACCTGACGGTGAAAAAAGGTGGGGCGTCGTTGTCGACTTTCGGAAATTAAACGAAAAGACAATTGGAGACGCATTCCCGCTACCCCGAATCGAGGATATTCTCGACCAACTAGGTCACGCAAGGTATTTCACCACGCTCGATTTGGCCAACGGCTACCACCAAGTTCTTGTCGACAAAAAAGATCGACGTAAAACTGCTTTCAGCACAAGTTATGGGCACTACGAGTTCAAGCATATGCCATTCGGGCTCAAAGGAGCCCCCGCCACATTTCAACGCCTAATGAATTTCGTCTTAACAGGCCTACAAGGCCTCGAAGGTTTTGTCTACCTAGATGACATCGTCATCTATGGTAAAAATTTAAATGACCACAACGAAAAGTTGAGGAAAGTCTTCAATAAGTTGAGAGAGAACAACTTGAAGCTGCAGCCAGAGAAGTGCCAGTTTCTACGAAGAGAAGTTGTTTACCTAGGACATAAATGTTCTAGCGAAGGAGCCCTACCAGACCCAAGTAAGACGGCCTGCGTCCAAACATTTCCTGTCCCAAGAACAGTAAGGCAAGTTCAGTCATTTTTAGGACTTGCCAATTACTACAGGAAGTTCATTCCAGACTTCTCCAAAATTGTACGTCCAATAACAAATTTACTCCGAAAGGATGTAAAATTCACTTGGACAGAGAAATGCCAAGAAGCATTTCAAAACATAAAAAATGCTTTAATTTCCCCACCACTTTTAATTTACCCCGATTTTTCGAAATCTTTTAATCTCACTACAGACGCAAGTAACGAGGCTCTAGGAGCTGTTCTTTCTCAAGGAGAAGTCGGAAAGGACCAGCCCATTGCCGAAAGAAATTACTCTACTATAGAGAAAGAGTTATTGGCTATTGTCTGCGCTACCAAGAATTTCAGGTGCTATCTTCAAGGCCGGAAATTCACGGTCTATACTGACCATAAAACCTCTCAAAGGTGTCTTCAATGTGAAAGACCCTACTTCCCGTTTGGTGAGATTTCACCACAAATTATCTGAATTCGATTACAACATCGAATATAAACCAGGGAAGTACAACACTAATGCAGATGCACTAAGTCGCATCCCTCAAGCATTAAAGGAAGACAGTTTAGGCAATACCTTAACGGTAAAAGCCCTAGTCCACCACACGATGGACTCAGATGTGGAGGAAGACGATTCCACAAATAATAAAAAGAAAAAGAAATCCGCTCATTGTTTCGTCGTGACTCGAGCTCAGAATAAAAAGGCTCAAGAGACAATAAATAGCTCCAGTGTGGAGACAGAAGAGCACACGAAAGCGGACCAAAACGAAATTCAACTCACGGAGGCGGAAAAACTAAACCCAGCATCGCTTGAGCAAAAAGTAAGTACTGGCAAGACACCCGAAGTTATCACGAGCCCTACGGAAATCCGAACAATCTTAAAAGATTATCACGATTCTCCATTTGGTGGCCATCAAGGTGTCATAAAAACTTACAAACGCATAAGACGCAAGTATTGGTGGAGACACATGCTTAGCGATATTAAAAAATACATTAAAAAATGCCCAAAGTGCCAGACGATGAAAGCATCTCCACAATATAAAATGCCAATGGTTATCACGGACATCGCAGAACAACCGTTCGACAAATTAGAAGAGACCACATCAGGTAACAAATATATCTTGACCTTCCAAGATAATTTAACAAAATTTGTCGACTTTAAATTTGTCAAATTTAAAACGGGATCCTGAACCCGTTTACAATCATGAGAGCTACTATCACATATTGAAGTATAAGCTCCAAAAATCATATGCCACGGCAAGAAAGAACTTATTGGCAAGTAAACAGCGCTCAAAGGGGTACTACGATAAGACAGTACGGCCCCTAACTTTCCATGTAGGAGACAAGGTCCTCATCAAGAATGAAAGCAGAAAACATAAGCTTTCTCAAATCTGGGTAGGACCTTATCAGGTAATCGCAATACAAAGTGATGTGAATACCACCATCAAAATTGGTAAACGTATAGTAACGGTACACAATAATCGTTTAAAACCATATTTCGAGTAAAAGCATGTTGAACAAAAATGAACCAGGTTGACTTGAAATTCCTACTACAGTGTCCATAAATCCCCATTTCAATACACCCCCATAAACATTTGCGGTGGAGTCACTCCACTGCCCAATTTAAAACGGCACAATGCACGTACAAATATGCTTAAAGGATTGTTTTCTTCTTCTGAATTGTCCACAGAAATGGCGCTTAAATTCATCATAGTTGCCCTCTTCATCCAGTACACAACGGAAGCAATCGCTGACAAACCTTATGTAATGACCCCGCTAAATGGCTCGGGTATATTTTTCGAGGACCTGGGAAATCTCATGGTATATCATGACACCTGGAATGTCCTCACCGAGATAGACTTGGATGAGTTAGATACCCAAACGAAGCTAGCAGAATATGCAGAGCACTTAGTGCATAAACTCTGCATAAATATAACAAACCCAGAAGACCTGTGTAACGTGCAGCAACTACACACACGCTATAATAGACAGCGTACGAAAGCGCACGGAAAGGAACTAGTACCAGGAAAACGCAAGGCCAGATCGCTATTTGATGGAATAGGCAATGCCATGCACTATTTGTTTGGAACTATGGACAGCAATAACGAGAAAAAAATTTACAGCAGGTTAGAAGAACTTGAATCGAATACACAAGCCCTAGCCGAGCTAGAGAAACAACAAATCAATGTTGTAAAAACTACCTTGGAAAAGATTCAAAAACCGCTGGCTATGTTAATAGACAGACAACAAAAAATAGCACACCAGATAAACGATCTCCACCATGTGGCCGATGATTTAACTAGGAGGAGGCAACTAAGACAAGAGATTATATCAAGCTTATTGCTCCAAATCATCGAAGTTGAATATCGACAACAAGCCCTCCTGGATATAATAATGGCTAGTAGAAACAATCATATTCATCCACTCCTAATGTCTCCCAAAAATCTGCTGGAGATATACCGCAAGACCGCCTCGAATTGCCCAAATGACCAAAATTGTCTATCTGTTCTATATCAAACAGCAGGAGCTCAGTCACTCCTTATGCGGAGTAAATTGGTGGTGAGAATTACTCTCCCAATTTTTAACCTGCCAATAATGAGGCTAAAACAGATTCAGTGCTATCCTGTATCCAAGTCAGCAAATTACTCATTAATTCCAGACCCTGGTTATTCATACATAGCCAATAGCGCAAAAACTCAGGAATTTCTCTTATTAAAAGGCGATGACATGAAAAGGTTCAAGAAAATAACAAGTAATTTGGAAGAAAACACGTATGTAGGCCGGCTGAACACGCCTATAATCAAAGCGGCAACATCCAACGAATGTGCCATTAAATTGCTATACAACCCTCTAAGTGAAGTGCCCAAATGCAAGACCAGAGTACAAATCCCGCAAAAAGACATGCTGATCAAATTAAACAAGCCAAATGCGTGGCTATTTTCATTTATCACCTCCACGGTGTTACACATCACATGTCCAGATCACTTTGTAATCTCGAAACTGGAAGGACAAGGGATATTAGAGATAACGCAACCATGTCAAGTTCAAATAGGTGACAAAGTGCTTAAATACGAAGGTCAGAGTAAATTTCCACTAAAAATTATCCAGCCGAATCAGTTTCCTGAGCTCAACCACTCTCTACTCAAAGTAAACCTGACTGAAATTTTACAAGAAACTCATAACCACAGTCTGGGGAAAATCGAGATTTTAACGGGAGACGATATCCATAAATCAATTTATACCGACACCCATTCGCTAGAAGAAATCCGAAATAAAATAAATAAATACCAAGAAAAGATATCAAGTAAAAACTCCCATATCCTGTCCACAACTTCTCTATCATTTACGAGCCTACTAGTTCTGGCCATAATGATCGCTGTGGCAGTAAAATATCTTAACGCTGTTGTCATCAAGATGAGACAACCGAGGAATCAACGACAAGGTAACCCCGAAATTTCATCAGAGGGAATTCCTTTAGAAGAACAAACTTCTGCTCCCCAACCCAGTTTAAGGCGAACTAGAAGCCTCGCTAAAACCAAATCGGTTCAAATAATTTAAAGGTGAAGCGCGGACACTGTCAAAATGGACCACTTGGTCAAGTTAAAACAGTTTTATAACAAAAGTAGACCTGGTATGTACAAAAGATATACATAGAAAAATGTTAACCTAAAAAGTAAAATATATCAAAATGTGGAACAGGCGGATAGTCCTAAAACACATTAAAACTAAATCAAAAAAAAATGAATTAAAATACAAAGATATCACCTGAAGTTAGAAATAAAATATTAAATAGCAAGAGACAAATACAAATAGATAGAATAGTAAAAAATTAAAGTGACATTAGAATTAAATATAAAAAAAGGTAAAAAGGTAAAAATAAAAAAGCATTGAAAATAAAATAAAATAATAAAAGTAGAAAAAGGCACAAAATATATAAATTGAAACTAAAATGCCTGACTATTATGGCTTTAGATAAATAAAATAAACAAAATAATAGACCTAAGAGAGAAATGTATTAAAATTATATAACAAAATAATAATAAATATATATGGAAACGAAAATAACATATAAACATTAATACCAGGCTACTAGGTAACGACCAAGAAATTGGTATAGGATTAAAATTAATCTAGTAAATAATAACAATAAATAGGTAAGGAAAACAAACAAAAATAAAATAGTTGTTAGCTCAATATAATTTTGTAAGGCCTCACCATGCCAACAATAAGAAGAGAAAGGTAAGAACCTTTCAAAAAATAGAAAGCTAAATAAAAAATGTTGTAAACCTCGACCGAGACCCGATCCGCCAAATTAGTACCAGACCCAATAGACCTAAAAACAAAACAAAAAGAGAAAGAAGCCGAAGCGATGCGCCCTTGTCTTCCTTTTAATTACGCCAGTATCAAAATAAAGGGGGAAAAACCCTCACAAATAACAAAGAGAAGGGCGATAAAAATCAGAACAGGTTAATCGTTTTATTTTTTTTTATTTTTTTTTATTATCTTATCATTTTTTTATTATACAAGCAAAAAGGAAGCAGAAGAAAGGCAGGAAAGGTAAAAGCGAATCAAAAACATTAGAATAAAAAAAAAAACATAAAATAGAAGCGAGAGACATCCTTCTCACTCCCAATCCTCGTCGGACTCTTCCTCAACTCCGAGGGGGGGAGGGGTGGCCATCAAGGGCCGGATGATGGCGGTGATGGCCAGATCGAACACCGGGTGGCAACACGCACATAACCCATATCGCCCGGTAATATTAAGGGTACCACCTGAAACAAAAAATTATGGGTAAGCGGGTGTCATGTGAAAATCATAAATATCAAACTCACCTTTGACAACCCAGGACTGCCCCTGGTGTGGGTAGATGGGTAAGTCCACCGTGTAGGTGCGGCCGGCCACGACCTCCTCGCCACACATCGTAAAGGGACGCTCACCTCTGCGTAACAATACGAGCCGGATAGGACCACGCCACCCGCGAATCACGTGCAGCACAAAGATCGAGCAGGCCACGAAGGTAAGGCCAGGCGGGCTGTGCATAGGCAAGTTACACAACTTCTTGGTACATAACATTAGGTTAGTTAGTAGTGTAATCAGGTTAGCCAAGAAAGAAAAAACGCACGACGTGAACTTGATGAAGACACATTCACAAATAATCAATAGCCCAGCATTTAATAAGCACTGCTTAACACTTTCCTGCAACGAAGTATTCGATGCACGGTAAGCAGAATGGAAATCGGACACCAGCAGATAAGAATTCCTATTTGGTACACAACAATAATAAAATCTGATTCTGGTCAAGACCATCCTCCCTTCCCCGAGAGTTATTCCTCTCCAAAGAATAACTCTCTTATTTGCGGGGGGAAAGAATGTTACATGCCTAAAAACATACATGAAAAAGGGTATTTAAATAAAAAATTTGAATAAATATATTCCTATAAGCTAATCATGCTTAAAAACATGATTGGCTTATCACACAAATAGGTGAAGAAAATTGCATCAGCAATTTTCTTCACATTCCACACATTTCTTAAACATATTCCCATAAAACGACTTGGGAAAAACAAAAGTTTCAGTTTTCAACCAAGTCGTTTTAATAAAAAGAATTATCACGACAAATATTTAAGTTGAAAAATAAAAGAAAAGACAAATCGTACCTTCAGTACGATTTGTCGTGAAAATTGCAATATGTATGTACGAACGTACATACATATCACAAAAAAGTTTTCGCGATAAGAAGAGCGCGCCGCGCAAATACATTGTATGTACACGCGTGCGGCAATTCTAATCGTCGCGACGGTGGCTGATGTTTATAAAAAATTTCAAGCCTCCGTCTAACGAAAAATATTCTGGACTTGTTTAATCAAGTCCAGAATAAATGAAAATTTTCTCAGGGCGAAAATGCAACTATGGATTTTCTACCCTGAACGAAGGCTCTTGATCGCGACAAAAGTGATCAAGAGCCGAGTTGTTTTTTTGAATCTGGTTGAGAACGTCGCGGTCTAATTTTGAAAGAAAAAGGTTAAAGTAATAAAGAAAAAATAAAGAAAAATTATTATATTGGTTGGAAGTGGATTAGGTTTTCGGTCGGAGGAAAGTTGGTTAAAAGAGAAAAGTTTATACGAAAAAGTGTACAATAGAAGAAAAAAAGGAAGTTTAATTAATTTATAGTAAAGTGTATCAAGAGCACAGTTAAAGAAAAAGGAGAAAAGAAATGAATAAAGAAAAATAAAGTTCCAAGTGAAGTGTTTTAAAATTACTCTGCAACACAATTAGGTGAAAAAGGATAGCAGTGAACCCACAACGAAGTGATCAAGAAGTAAGTACGCCCCTTTTCGACGTACATTGAGAGAAAAACATAACATGAGCCAGCGTGCCGCCCTGCAGTGAACGCTGTCCGTCGAGAGATCTGTCAGCTCCTGCTAACAGTCTGGACTTTACGTCCAATGTCCATCACTCTTCATAGTTCCATAACAAAAATGGCACCCAACGTGGGGCCACCTCAGTTAGACTTCGGTGTCTGAATGTGACGGATGCTGGAGACTGGGATTAGTTGGAGATATGGACATTTGGCTTTTAGCTAATTGTCTGACTCGGTAGTCTCATATCTAGTGGAAGTTACAGGCGGACCTGAGTCTGACTGGTGTTGTTGTAATAAATTATTTTTTTGTAGAGTAAAGTAATGTTTTTGAAAGTTTTTGCGATTTTGATTTTTGAATTTTTGTATTAAAGTAAGTAAAGTAACGTCTTTTTGAAAGTTTTTTGAAAGTTTTTGTAAGTTCGACTTTAGGTTTGACTTTGGTCAAGCCTCAAGTCTGAACAGTTCTTCTAAGTTTTTGATTTTTTGAAGTGTTTTGAATCGATCTTTCCCGCTGGCCTTCAGCCATGGAAATGGCAGGTGGCCTCACGAAAGTTTTTTATTCCGATTCTCATGGAGCCTGTCCATTTTGGTCGTACGATTGGACAGGGCCATGAGCCTGTGAGACAACTTCTTGGCTTATAGCTAATTAGTTGACATCGTTCATGGCTCTGCCCAGGTGTGTGACTAGGTGGACGGGGCAGTTGGAGGAAAGGAAGGAAGGAGGAAATGTCTGTCTCGTGGAGCTGACCCGGGATTGTTTTGGTCGGTTCGACGGGGGAATGGTGGCTGCGTCGGCATCTCTTTAGCCTGGTGGCCCCGCGGTATGGCTAGTTCATACCAAGAGGAGGATGTCGATTCACTATTCCTTAGTTTGGTAACCGACTTGAGGCGACCAATACAATACTCGGTGAGGTCTCGTGGGATGGGACTGGAATGGTTGCTTGATACCCTCGGAGTCCGGAAGTTGGCATGTTGCTAACTGTCTGACTGAGGGATATCATTAAACTTTTTCAGCCCCCAATTTCTCCAACTGACTTTCTCCAAAGATTCCCATAGAGTATCGTGAATAGGTAGTTGTTTCATGCACACATTCACATCACTTGCCTGTATCTGACTGAAAAGGGAGAGAGTGACCTGAAGACCTCTTATGTTGAGATTTCACTT
The DNA here is from genome assembly GCA_963930735.1 of Dioctria linearis. NCBI lineage: Eukaryota > Metazoa > Arthropoda > Insecta > Diptera > Asilidae > Dioctria > Dioctria linearis. The sequence goes on along the minus strand of OZ005743.1, from coordinate 76,147,534 downwards.
TTGGAGAGAGAGAGGAGGAAGTTTTCGCAACTTTAAATTTTTTTGTTTGATAACATTTTTTTTAAACTTTCTTTTTGTTTAAATTTTGGATACGTTGTGTAGATTTTTGCTCTGCATTAGATCTTTGATCATTCTTGGACGATGTTTCGACAGATTTGTATCCAGTTTCGGTAAATTTTCTGGTTCATCTTGTTGCGAGAATATTTGTAGATTGTTCTCTTAAAAATCTTTGTAGTCGTATCTTTTAGCAGAATCTGGGTCTATCTATTTTAATAACTTTTTGCGCTAGCGCTTTGACACTTTTTCTGTTAGTATGCATACTTTTGAGTAAAGCTCTTAATTCTTTGGGATTTTTGGTTACAAAAACCTTCTGAATTTTGGCATTCAATATTTTATACCATGTTCGTTTACATAAAATTGTCACCTGGGGTTAGTAGGCTATGCAATGCGAGTGTTAGTTCGTGAGAAATTCTTGGATGAAATTCTCTGGATGAGAATGCAGTATACAAACCCTTCTTGGCAAGATTGACTTTGCACATCAAATGTATACCTAGGATGCCTGTTTGATAGATCTTCCTATCATTCAATTTTAATATCTTTTCCGTCCAACTGTGATATTAGTAATAGATAATCGTGATGTCCATATATACACTTATTTATTTCAATGTTCGTGTTCGTTGAATCTGTTGAGTATTAAGATTCCTCTTACTTCTGATGAATATAATTCCGAGAATCTGTAGAGCTACTGAAAACTTCAATCCGTAGCAGCCGCCTAGCTTGAGCAATGATGAATACTCTTAGTGGGTCGTGGGTCGAGACACACATTGAGCGCCCGCAGCGATGAGGCCTATGTTTAAGACCGGCTAGCTCAGTCGACCATTTTTCAGCGTTGTCTGAACCATGGGTGGCGCAGACCACTCTGCCCTGTTATGGTCGTAGCGTATTGCATATAGCAATATGCTACACGTACTGCAGCGTGTAGGTCGGCTGCTGTCCATAGCGGAAAGCTTGAACGCACCCCGACCGAGAGAAATGCGCATCCTCTAGCTAGAGTGACATGTTGACAGTGGTGACAAAGAAGAAGAAGACAATCAATCTGTCTTACTTCTCGAACAAAGTACGCGCATGAAAGAAGTCCAAAAAAAGGATCATCGAAAATTCTCCACGACATCTTGGCCGACAGGAATTTCCAATTGATGCTGGAAATTTGGAAAAACAAAAAGAGATTCGAAATCGTCTCAAGTGTAAATCATTTAATTGGTTTATGCAAGAAATCGCATCTGACTTATTGAAAAAGTATCCCCCCCCCGTCGAACCACCAGATTATGTTCATAGAACGATAAGAAGCAAAGCAATTCCATATCTTTGTGTTGATAATCTCAACCATAAGCACGACGGTAAGGTAGGCTTATTTCAATGTGCTACAAACAACGTTAGGCCACATGGAAATCAAAATTGGGCCCTCAGTTGGCATAAAGATATCAGACTTAGAGGCAAAACGACCTGCTTAGATGTTTCTAAATCGACAAAAGATGCCCCAGTAATCCTGTATTACTGTCATACACAACAAGGTAATCAATTATGGTTCTATGATTTGAAAAATAAATGGATAGTTCATGGAAAGAACATGCGATATTTGGAAGCCGATGCCAAGAAAAAGAAGATTTATGTGAATAATTGTGATGCTTACAATAAATACAGGAAGTGGATCTTTGGGTATACGAATGAAACAGCATTAAGGGATTTCCATAGTAATCATCCAGAAGATTTATAGTGTTGGTAGATATTTTTGTTTTTCTTTGGCATATCAACTTGTAAATATTTAAGCACTTAAGTGATACACGTAAATGTGATAGATGCTAAGGTTTATTCTCGTAGCCTAATTTTATAAGTACATATAAAAATATATAACTGTTTTATTTTGACACTCGGTAAATGAATCTGACAAAAAGATCGGCATCAATTGCAAGGTTGTTTTTACAAATTTTTACCAACAAAAGTACCCCTTGTAATTACTTCGGTGGTGTAGTTAATTTTAGTGTACTTCGATTGTATGTATGAATTGCAAATTTTTCGGATCACAACTTTTGCTAAAAGAAATTTTACACGTCAGTAAATCCTCAACATGTAACTGCAATACAACGGGTGTTTTTCATTTTAAATAAAATTACACAAAACAATTATCGCAGTCTCAACTAACCGCTGCACTTGCAGTTAAAAACAGATAGGTACTTACAATGCTCCATTAAATAAGAGTTTTAGCTTCCCTATATCGGTTATAAACAGACGGAAGGTTTAGTGTTAGTTTCTTTATATAATTTGTTGAAACTTTTGAAAACGACAAGAAAATGATATTTTTTTAAAAGTGAGGAAAATGACATGTTTTGTTTACAATAGCACATGAAACGGGAAATTTGTGACTGCAAACAAACATAATTATACACATTGGATCAAGTAGATTTCATGACTAGGTGTGGATTTTTACGTTTCATAAGCTTTGTGTTGTGTTCTTTATTATTTCTATATATACATACATATATATTTTAGTAGGAATTCATATTTCGTGAATAAACTCAAACAGTTATGCGAGTTGTGTTTTGATCGAGAACAAATTGATTGCGATTCAGTTATGCTTGTGGTCTAAAGCCTATAGTTTTCATTTTTTTCTTGAGTTTAGTGCTAAAGTTGAAATATTTGGTTCAATTTTTTTTGATATTAATTGGGATTTTGAATTTTATAAAATTACATAAAATTATTTCAATTGCCTTTAGTTTTGTGCAGTGAGTAGATACGAGTGCCGCTGGGCAATCTCATTTCAACTCAACAAAAATTACTTTTGTGATAGAGCCTACAGACAGTAAGTCGAAGCATTAAATTCCAATTTAATTCTTTTAACTAGATGGCGGATGCTGAAGCGCTTCATCATGCCGTGGAATTTTCACCGTGAGTATTATTGATATATTACACATTTTCTTTTGGTATATGCATACTTCGACTTCTGTAGCGACTTACACATGTAGGACTTCCTTTTTATAGATATTCTTTTCATGTAGCTATATATAATTTCGATTTAATACTATAATTACGTATCTATACCGCTAATTTAGTGAGATCTTTATACTTTGAAATGATAATACGTTTAAGTAGACACTCTATATGTATAATTTAACGTTATACTTACCAGTATACATTTTGAATGGATGATCCGGTTGAGTCAACACTCTACATACATATATCTATATATACGATAATGATATACTTACTTGCATATATTTAAGAAAGATGGCCTTTTGATTTACTAATGTATCTACATATGTATATAGTTAACTCAATATTATACATACCTATACATATATACATTGGAGTGATGATTTTTTTTTGTTAATTTTGCAATTATAACGTAAATATGAAATTTTGAAAGTTTTTATTCTTCCTTAACTATCCCGGAGCCCTCTCACGCAGGATGAAGGTTGTCTAGGCTCGCCTAGTCTCTCTCTCTCTACAGGTCAAATAGGGACCCTGAATAATTATGCCCCTCAGAGTTAGATGGGAGGATGGGGCCGGCAAAGAAGGCAAAACATCTGCGCCTTCGATTGTATACGGGTGGGTGACGTAAGGGTCCCTTCAGGACCGAATGTGTGCCGGCTTTTGTTTTGTAGACACGATTTTTTTTTTATTATGGCTGACGGAAGCGGCAGGTTTTTTCGTGGAACCTCCCCACACTTCGCCAATGAGCCGAGGCGAGCTAGCGTGCCGCCCTGCAGTGAACGCTGTCCGTCGAGTGATCTGTCAGCTCCTGCTAACAGTCTGGACTTTACGTCCGATGTCCATCACTCTTCATAGTTCCATAACAACGTATACATGTCACGTTTCCGCGACTTAACTGAGACTTACAAAAAAAGTGTTTATACAAAAATTTAGTCTTCAAATTTGTATCTGCCATTTTTCTTGTACGATCAACCGTTGAGGAATTATTTTGAAAAAATCAATTTTTTGTACCTTTAATCCAAGATAGCTGCAGCAGTGTAATATATAAATTACAAAGAAGCAAAAGAATATAGCAAAATGTAGGATAAAATTAACAAGGTAATCAAAATCAGTTTTTTCAAAGTGGTGTTTATTCTCATTAATATTAATCATGCCGCTACAAAGATTGAATTGTCGAATACACTGACTTATTGAAGCATTTACACCATAATTTGTTATATGAAATGATTCATATAATCTCCAATATGTTGAGTGAATGTAAAAGAGGATGTAGTCAAGTAAAGAGGATAAACAATCTGTAATCCAGCAAATTTTTTATAAACATAACATTACGGGTCTTTAGTCGAGTAGATAACTTTTGCAAGTCAATTAACTGACATTTTACATCATACGGTGGCAAGTCAGCACTACAGTTCAGCTTCCTCAAAGCTAATCTAATAAATCTCCTCTGCACACCTTCGACTCTACTGCTATGAATAACATAGTAAGGATCCCATAAAACAGAACAGTAATCTTGATTATTAGGTCTAACCAGCCGGAATACTATCAGGGCCAGAAGGATTTGATTTTCAAATCTTATTTTTAGATTCGAAAACATCGTCTACAGATACATGTATCGAGCCTAAATTAATATGCGATGATACGCAAGATCATTACCAAATGATGGACCAGTATCCACCACATATATAGATTCAAAGTATTTCGCATACCTGTATCTGCTATTCTATTGCTATAATAGAAACATGATAGGACACTAGACACTAATACATACTATGTTCTATAGAATTCAAACAATATTGATTACATACGAACTTATTGAAAAATTCATGTCCTTTACATAGTTTTTTAAAAGCAATACCATTATTTACATCACACGCCTCTCTTTATCTCTTGTGGGCCACATTTTGAGCATTTTTAGGTTAGTTAATTACGATCTCTCAATGGAATACTAGGAGTGCTTCTCCTTCTTGTTCTTGAGGCTGAAATAATATTCAGGTCTACCGTGGAATTCGATTCGATCTGGATTCCTTCGAATTAAGGTTTTTCATTTTTTACTGGTAAAATTAATCGCATCGAATATTCTTCAGCATCAATCAAAAATAATCGGCAATTGCTTTCTATTGAATTTGGAAAATCTTCGATTCAATTGTATTGCACAGTGAAAAATGCTCCTTAAAAAAATTCGATTTGATATAGATTTGATCGAATCGAATTCCCCGGTATGCCTGATTATCTAAAATTCCAATAAATGCTGTGTAAGCCAACATTAAAGGACTTACTAAAACTACACAGAACCACATAGATTTGGATTACCAAGAGCATTACGGTGCACGGTAAAACTCACTAATTTCAAGTGCGGAATTATTAACAGTATCTTTGGAAAAGCTAAAAGATGCTAACTTGACAGTAGAAAATAACAAATTAAATTCAAGATATGTTTTTCATAAATTTCTACATGTGATAAGAAAATAGCTATATTAGCAAATGATATTCCCAGGCAAATCTGCTTCTCCCCGGCTAACTCCAAATTCACTAGCCCTAGATGGATTGAGCCATGTGTCAGCCATTGCAATTATATCTAAAGAATGTTTACTAGACCTAGTATAGTCATAAGTGATCATGACTCTTCCATTTTCGGCTGTAGTCTACCACTTTATTTAAATTATCGGTTTGTTGTTTTCTTGGCTAAAATTATCAAGTTTCAAACACAAAAATATTTGTATGATTGATTGCAATTCTTAGCATTTCATTAACAATTACAGTGCTTATGCCAAAGAACATATAAGTTAACGGCGGGTCGTAATCGTCAAAGCGCTGGATCTGTGGTGCTGGTGAGTGGCGGGTCGTCAAAGCAGATAATTTTCGCAAACTTTATGAGAGCGGGTGGTAATATCACGACCCACCATATAAAACTGTTCAATATACAAGATGCTCATTCTTTCTGTCTTATATTCTTTGCTTATACCCAGGTTGAGTTATCTTGTAGCTAGGCGACAGTTCTTCGTCCACACTGTGAGCTTATGGAATCGATTATCGATATTTTTGGGATATTTCTTACGAGATGCTCATTCAGCTCATTAAAAAAAATATTTGAATATTTACTTTCGAATTCTATTTCACTTAATTAAATGTATAATTGTAAAATGATGTAACGGGTACGGCTTGAATAAATTATTTTAATGAATTTTATTTGCATAATTTTAAATCATAGTGTTAATAAATTCTCATCTCCGGATTAGGTTTATTTTTCTTGCAGGTTGGGTTTTTTTTTTTCTTTTCATCATCCCGTTTTACAACTTGTACTAAACAGGAAGATCACTTATGTTCAATGCCATAATTAAATAATTTAATTGCAAAGTTGTAAATTGACCTACTTTCATTTTGGCAAAGAACGAAATGGATAGATTTGTCTTTACAGAGATTTTTAGTATCACAGACTCACTACATGCCCTAGATTCCTCATAATTGCTGATATAAGAGCGCACGTTAGGTTTCCGATGGCAAAGATTGCAGGCCATTTATCGTTTTTCTGAATTTCATACATCCATCACACATTACAGCATGTTTATCTTTATTAGCAACTTTTAATATTATAATCCGCAATTAGCACATGTTAACATAATTTCTTTCCGCACATGCCATCAGATCTAACCCGTTCCTAACTCTTTGATTGCATTTCACACAAGGTGGCATTTTTAACAAATTAAAATTTCCGGAATAACCGAACTACCGTTCCTTCACGTCCACACAAGGAGTTTTAATATTTTACACTTAATATGGTACGTCGTGTTTTCATAGTAATAGTAAATAAAATTTAAAAAAATGGCCTAAATCGAGTAACCCCTACTTGGTGTTGCCATACATAATTTTGATTTTTCACTATAATATATGTGGAAACTGTCTGAGAACACGTCGACGTGGAGAGCTGAAATTTTTCTCGGCATTTTCATGTAAGTTGCAAAACAAGTTCAAAAATGGTTTAAATCTGCCAATCAAAACTTTAGTTTTTAACTATGTATATATTTTGGCACTGCGTGAGAACTTTGGTTTTTCACTATATATTTGGAAACTGCCTGAGAACGCGTTTACGTGGAGAGCTCAACTTTTGTACACGGCGGTTTAAAAAAAAATTAAATTTAAATACAAAAATGGTTTAAATCGGGTAATTTCTTCGTAGGGTTCCATACAAAAACTGCGTTTTTAACTATATATTTTAGCACTGCATGTAAACGCGTTAACGTGGAGAACTAAAATTTGTTACTTGGTGTTTTCATAGTAAGTAAAATGGACTAAACTGTTCGAGAACGAAGTGGAGAGCTCAAATTTTGTACACAGCGCTTTCATAAAAATCGCAAATAAAAGTTCAAAAATGGACCAAATCGGGCGATCACTTTTGGTGTTGCCATACAAAACTTCAGGTTTTATTATATATTTGGACAATGCCTCACTCGTCGTCGTAGAGAGCTGATATTTTGTACACGGGACTTTCTTAAAACAAACTTAAATTGAGTTCAAAAATGGAACCAATCTGGCAACTCCTTCGTAGGGTCGCCATAAAAAATTTGCATGTGGTGTTTTCAACTAATATTATGGGACCAATTGGGCTCTTTCGTAGGGTTGCCATATCAAAATTTCGTGTTTTACTATATATTTGGGCACTGCATGAGAACACGTCGACGTAGGGAACTACACTCTCCCACACATGAATATATGCACGCACACTCATACACGCATACACACACAAACAGACGCAGAGTGAAACCCTAGAGTACGAAATCGCGCCATCGAGTCAGATAATAGCTTAGATATTATTTTCTTGTTATGGTCCTATGTTGAGTGATTGGCTTGGACGTGAAGTCCAGACTGTCAGCATGAGCTGACAGATCACTCGGCGGACAGCGTTGACTGCAGATCGGCACGCTAGCTCGCCTCGGCTATTGGCGGAGAGTGTGGGGAGGTTCCACGAAAAGCCTGCCGCTGCCGCCTGCCATATACAAAAAAAAATCATGCCTACAAACTAAAACGCCGGCACAAATTCGGGACCCTTACGTCATTTACCTAGGTTCACATCGAAAGTGCAGATTGTACAGAGTACCTACATATAATTATTTTCTACTTAACAAAGGGTCAATACAACCAACTTCTAATTGTCATCATATTTCATTTACTCAATGCGAAGTTCATTCATTGCAGCAGTAACAAATATTATGCGTCAGCAAAATTAATCAGTCAATGAACTCTGCATTGTGTAAAATTTATCATTTTGTCTTTATTGTTTGTAAGCAATTTTTGTACATAAAAATGATCGATCGATAATTATCAGGGCAGTTATTTTTTGTAACTTGAATAATAAATGTTTATAGTAAATTAAACTCAGTGTTGTTACTTAAACACAGATGGTATGCCTTCATTGCACGCCCCAACCTCCCATCTGACTCTGAGGGCAGTTATTTTTAGAGTCCCTGGTAGACCTGTAAAGAGAGAGAGACTAGCGGACCTAGACGACCTTCATGGGAGAGGGCTCCAGGAAAGTGAAAGGAGAAATGAAAACTATTCAGTACTTCATTTTTACGTTATAATATTTCATTTTATTCACTACGTTAACAAAAGGAGCTAGAGCTCACCTAACCATTATCCAGTTACAATTGATCAAAATAAAATGCCTAAATACATCATGTGAACAATAGTTTCACGCCGTAATAAGACCTATAGTTCGACAAGCAAGACAGGTCACCTTATGAATGCCCGGGTATAATTAAATCTTCTCACCCCACTGATCTGGGTGATTGCAACCGAAAAATATGCTAATAATATGTACCCCTATAGGTAATAATATAATGATATACGCAATGATGTAACAATATAATATAAATAAAAGAATTTTACTCGACATAGACTTACATGATGCCACTCGTACACTCAAAGGAGCTCCCTGGAGGCGAAATGGTTCTATTAGCTGAAAAGATTAGAAGAAAATTTTTGTCGAACTTGGTTCCCTTTAACCTTAATAACTGTTTAGTCCAATGTGCTTGTCTAATTTATGGTTTACAATTCCCATGCTCATTCGCGAACTTTAAAACTGTTCTTTCCTAAATGTATTTAACTGCAGCAATCCAATTCTCTAACGTAAGTAGTTCTATATCGTGAAACAGATTAAAAGGAGTCAATGCACGTCACAAAAATGTGCCTAAATTTAAACTAGAATACTCTGTCACGTAATTGTACACCGAGAATAAAAAATGTATCCAAATTCAGATTAGAGGGGGTAAGCCAGAAGCCACCTTAAGGCTATATGAAATATCAGTTAGATACTGGCACTCAAGAATGTTAAAGTTGGGCTATTATTTACGTGAATGACTAATTTATCTTATCAATACCTCTATAGGTATACTACTGTAGGTATATGAATCCAAAAATATAAATGTATAAATCGATAGTGATAACTACCAGAATACGGGAATAGGACTTTTATTTCAATTATTCCCATATCATGACTAATGTAGCTAAACGTTATTCCTGCCAATAAGAAGCCATTAAAATTCATAAAATAAAAACTTAATTAGAAACGAGAAGCAGTAAGGTTCCACGTATTAGAGATATATATACGGCCGTTAACCTATACTATCTAATATGGTTATGTAGTAGTAGGTATATTATGAAACAACAACTCATAAACTATGTATCCATATCTTCTCAAACAAAAATATATAAAATATAATATTGCTCCATACCGATATCTATTTCCCAAGACTGCTTCAAGTATAGATGCACTTAGGCTCCGAAAATACGCACTGCAGAGATGACGTAGGAGATATAGCTTCCAACAATTTGCTAGAGCTGGAATAGTAAGTTCATAGCGATACTACTGCCGTCGCGGAGTCCTCCCTTTATCTTACTATAACTGCGAGATCCAGATATAAAGCAAAATCTCTGGATGAGAATATCGTCTTTAGCTGTCGACGGACAGATCTCTATAACGGTGAGGCTGATTAAATCTCAACCCAACAGCAACCTCACCTTCGAGTAAATGTGTTCACACGAGCTGGACGTAGATATGGTTGTTCGGTCTCACATATAGTACGTCCTTGTGGGGAAATGCACCAACTTTTCTATTGCTAATTTAAAAAAAAATGTGATACAGAGAAAGCAGCTACTATCAGCCAGCTGTTCTCTATATCCCCTTAATCCGTTGACGAGATAATTTTTCTGACTCTGGAGTTTCTCTTTTCTGCCGGATTACTTTTCCTCGGCCTTCGATGACTTAAAAATATTTAGATTTTCTTTTCCTTTCACCAAACTATTAACTTCCTTCCTTTCAAGGAATCACACTTCGATCAACAAACAAATAACAACCTTCTTTTTTGACAGCCAAACTCTCCGAAAAAGTAGTAGGAAGCGCTCTTCCTCTTCTTTTCCGCCAGCTTTTCTATCTCGCGCGATTAAGTTTATTAGGTCGCGTTCGGTGTCTATCGCCGCTCCGTCCACACAGATGGCAGTCCGTGCTTTCATGGCGCAGCTAGTCCCAGTGTAGCACAATGCTGCCTGCATTATGCTACGACCATACCAATCTCTATCCAGTATATCACAATTTTGAACTAACTACATAGTATTGCATATGCCTACTACCACCGAGAGTGTTGTACATATTTGAACAAAAATATATCAACAGACAAAAAATCAATCCTTACTTCGTCTCTCGTCAAACTCCTCGAAGGGCTGGTTAATGTAAATTAATTATTTTTTTTTTCAGGTACCATTCAATAGTGAGGATATATGTTTTCATATTTATCGCACGCATAATAGAGCGCCTGAAGTTGAAACTCTTGAGGTAAGTATTATAGTTGACCCCAATGATATGGAAAATATAGGTACTTCGATTTTAAAAATAGGCCGGAGATGGTGATGGATTCGAGGAAACACCAGCATCTAATCATTGGCTTCTTCCATCAAAGGACTTTGTTGGATTGTGGGAAAGTCTTCTTTACGAAGAAGGTTTAAAAGAAAATGTAAGAAATTTTCAAATTTTCGCAGGTTTTTATTTCCTTAGTTTCCATGATAGATTCTGAAGTTTATTGAAACTGCACTGAAGTTTTCACAATTGAATGTTAATGCAAATATTATTTGTTGTAATCGAATTGTTTTGCTACATGGACCTCCCGGTACAGGTAAAACAAGTTTGTGCAGAGCCTTAGCACAAAAATCATCAATACGATTACAATCGGTGTAAGAATAGTGTGAACTTGGAGCCGTCTTAGATTGTTTACTCATGTAAGTTTTTCTTATAGGTTTAAATGTACTCATTTGGTAGAAATCAATAGCCATAGCTTATTCTCGAAATGGTTTTCAGAGGTAAATAAATAAGATATATTAAATCGTGCTTGATGTAATTTCTTTTCAGAGTGGGAAATTAGTTATGAAATTATTTAGTAAAATTAAGGAATTATTATCTCAACCGAAATCTCTAGTATGCATATTGATTGATGAAGTGGAATCCTTAGCTTATAATAGGGGATCTATCTCAGGTATGGTTTTAATGTTTTAAGTTTTTCAATATTTCCTTACGCTTAAATCAGATTTAAACAGTTAACAAATTATGAGATTAAGAGTTTTATAATATTACTTAAAGTTTCAACACTATAATATGTAGCTTTACTTTTTCTTGCTTACATTACATTAGTAGAATTTAGTTGTCCTGTATCAGCTTGGAGCAAAATCGACATCATTTTTGTATATAGGAATGAATTCTATTCCTTCATTTCTTTTTAAATATACGAATAATGAAATATTTACAAAAGTGAAAGAAATGTGTCGTGCTCCTAACAATCATGAATCCAGTAAAATCCAATAATTCCCTAACAGTCACCGATTGAACATAAGTGTAATAGGTAAAATTAAAGAGGAGACTCTGGGCTTCCGAAATTTTGTAACAAAAATGTTAGTGGGAATATTAAAAAAAAAAACGGAAAATATAAAAGAGAAACGAAATTTAAAAACCGCAGTTTCGAATTTGAAGCGTAATAAAAATATAGTCATATTAAGTCTGTATATTCCAATTACTCTACATAGTTTTTGAAATATAGTTGCAACTAATAAATAACATACCTTATTTTTTAGGAAGTGAACCACGTGATGCTCTCCGAGTTGTAAACGCTGTGCTGACTCAGCTGGATCAAATAAAAAACTATCCAAATGTTTTGATTTTAGCCACATCTAATTTGAGCTCAAATATAGATTTAGCCTTTATTGATCGAGCAGATATTAAGCAATATGTTGGAAATCCATCCGGTAAAGCAATTTATAATATTTATAGGTCTGCCATCATCGAACTGATAAGGGTAAATACAGCAAACTACTGTAGATATTACATTTTACTTCGATATTTTATCTTTTAGGTTGGCATTATTCCAGAGTTCGAAATATTACCTTATCATTATTTGGAATTCAGTGGTGATAGTCAGGAAATGAAAGTTAGTCTTCAGTTACAGAATATAGCTCAACAGAGTATTGGATTAAGCGGTAGAACACTAAGAAAGATTCCATTTATTGCACATGCATTCTTTATACAAATTGAAAACCCAAGCTGTGAAGTGTTCATTTCTGCCATGGAAGTCGCAGTAAGAAAGCAATATAATGAGCGTCAGTTACTAGCTTAGATATCCACGCAATAGTTTGAAATTGATTTTTATAAACTTGTTTATATAATATTTAGATGCTTTTTGGCAGTTTATAAAACTATATTTTTAAAGAACTGCTGTACATTCTTTTCAATATCTGTATATCTGTACATATGGTGTACTCTTTTATTTTTGCTAAATTTTGAATTTTCTTTGGCAGGTTAACTTTTCGAATATTAACAAAACACGAATTCTATTAATGCGCATCAGGTCCTAAGGGCCTTTTTCGACCCAAATCGATATTAAGCTTTAAATAACTTTCAAATTATATGAATCACGGAGCTAAGATTTTATGACTTTGTTTAGTTTACTAAAGGTAAGCTTTGTGCAAAAAATTATAGGATTTGCTGTAGTAGTTATACCGCTACATAAAAAGTCACACTATAGTTTCTTGGGTCCAAAGTGACCCTTAACAAATTTTATATATTGCATGTTAATTATAAATTATAAATGTAACGGAGTTCTGTTTTTTTTGCATCCTAACATGTAGTGTGTTGTTTCCATGTCAAGTTCTCATCCATTAGCAGTCCCAAATTTTTGATTTCCTTCCACTTCTAGGCTGATGTCCTGTTTTTGCTTGCCCCGCTGCTTAAAGACCATATACCTTGTTTTTGATGAATTTATTGCCATTTTATTGCCATATGGCCATCTTATGTACCTCATTATGTTCTCATTTATTTCATTCTGAATTGCTTCTCCACTCCTTCCATTGTACAGAGGCAGATTGTCATCCGCATATACAATATTGTGAAGTCATGCCAGCTTCCATTAAGTTTTGGATGTACAGAGAGTAGAGGAGCGGCCCCAGAATTGATCCCTGCTGGACTCCAGTATTCATCACCTCTTCTCACTGTAACAGTTTTCTACTTTCGTGCAGCACTGCCCATCTTTAAAGTAATTGGTTAACAGCTGTGTAGCCTTTCCTCTAATTACAAATTCACTTATTTTTTTCTATTAGCACCTTATGATCGACAGTATAAAATGCCTTCTTCAGATCCACAAACGCTCGAATGACAGTTACCATCGTCTAGCTCCTTGTTAATCTGTTCCATTACATCAGACAAGATATCAGTGGTGTTACTTTCATTTTGGAAACCATATTTTGTTTTTTTTTATCAAAACCTCCATGGCATTGTATAAATTCTGTTAGCTGATTATGGATTAGTTATTGGCAGTATGCAAGTAGATTTCAGACAGGCTGGAAACCAATACAGTCATTTATTATTCTCGTTAATGGTTCCGTTTTTATATCTTGGAATTAAGACGTTAAGAATTCTTAACGTCTTTTACTCTTATTCCTCTTAGTCCTCTTTCATCAGAGATAATAATTTCTCCACATCAGTACTGTTAGCCGGCCTAATATACACACAGTTTGACCCTGCCACATTTTTAATTGATTGCCTATGACAACCACACTTGTCCTCTAATTTTTTTACAAGTGAGGGCCCATCATTTACAAAGTGCTTGTTCATATAATTGGCAATTTTCTGTTTGTCTGTGATGATATTATATCCATATTTTATTTAGTTAACCAATACTGTTGTTTCCACTCTTCAAAGCACCATTTCTTATAGTTTCGTTTATAGTTTTCCATATATTTTTTGCGTCACCTGCTGTTTGCATTCTATGTTGTACATAGCTCAGTTTGAGCCTTCTTATTTTGCCGGTGATGTCGTTCTTAATTCTGTTGTAATTTCGTATTAATTGTGGATTAACTGGCCCCTTTTATTTTCTTATATATATTTTATTATGTGGTTTTATTTTGTTTAATATTTCTATCGTGATCCAGCTGTTTTCCCGAGATCTAATCATAGAAACGTCTTGATAGTATCAAATACTATAAAGCTGCTTAGTGAAAATGAGGTAACTAGGACATACTTGGAGACACTAGCATGTAATAACGCAATGGTGATGAATATAATGTCGCTGCAAGAATTACTGAACAAGGCTGCAGTCTAATTGACCAGATTGGCCCCAATTGGACCATCGCATGATAATAACTACGCTTAGGAAGGCATTAACGCGCAGAGCAAAAATGTCCAAAAGGAAACTGGAGACATTAAGAACTGAGGTTAGAGATGCGGTTGATAATTGCAATATATCAAGCTTTGATAAAATTATAGATATGTTACAAAAAGCGAAGCAGGAAGCAACAGACATTGAAGTGATTAGATACTATTGTGTCTAGAGCTTGCAGAAATAGCTCACCATCAGCATTTGGCGGCTTATAGTATGTGACAATCGTTAACTTCGGCACTAGATCTGCTAGCTTAATGGGAATCACATTGAACTGCTGATATATCCCTTCTAGCATACATAGATCACTGTTCTTCCTCCTCCTCTCGTAATAGAATTACAACAATTGAAAATCGGAATGTATCTTTGCAGATTGAAGAACTGAGTTTTCTTTTGTCTAATCCAGGTTTCCACTAGTATGACAATATCAACGTAGTATCACAATATAAGGGTTACTTTGGAATCAAAACTATTTTTATTATTTTATTAAGTAAGGTACCTATATAGTAAGTGTAGCTTTTGGGAAGGTAAGGAACCAAGCTGTAAATTACTAGAAGACTATTTTCCTGTATGGATAGTAGTTTAGGCCCTATAGCATATATAAAGTCAATGTTTGGCACTTTTCCGTAAGTATCAATAGAACATTTTTGAGAACGGACTCCCAACTCATACATAGATTTCTGTTCATGGCTTGGGAAGTTTTGTCGAGGATTTTGGTTGGGCCAAAAGCCTCGAGAATACTTCACAAGCCATGAAACAGACTCCCTCACTACCGCATGAGAGCCCCAACAGAGTCCTCAACATTCTAAAATATTTGCAGTGTTCTTATGTAATCAGGCAGCAATTGGTTACCTTTAAGGAACCAATCTGCATACCTGCGCGCTCTCAAATTGTTGCCCCAGTCCGGTTACAAACTCAAGAAGAAATGCTCTGTTTATCACAAGAGATAAGCGATGGAGTCTTCTTGGCAAACAGTTTACTGTCATCTGGAGAAGAATTAGTGCTGGTTAGTATTCTCAACGCTAACAGTCATCAAGTAGTCATACATAGCTTAAAGTTACAGCTATTTCTAATAAACGACTACACAATAGTCCCATTGACACACACAAAAGACCACAACCAGACGCACATACCCATACCAAATTTAGAGGCAATATCAAACAACACAAGAGACGGAACTGAGTGTCTAAAGCCTGCCAAAAAGGTGCATATAACTCTTCTGTCCAAAATCCCGAGGCATAAATCACTATTAAACAAACAACGGCCATATAAGAACGGTAGCGAGTCGCTAAAGCCTATATTAAAGGTGCATATTACTCCACCGTCACACAACACAAAAAATTCTACATGGTCAAAAAGCAGTAGCATTGACGCGCATGAGTATATCACACAACCTAAGGCAAATACCACACAGGTGTACCAAACTCAGCCGTCAACAAAGCAGGAAGCCTATACCCTGCAACATGCTAAGAACAACGAAATAAAGCCGCAAAAGGAATCTCAAAAGCCTCATGTATTTACAGGTCAAAAACTTAAAAGGAAGAGTAAGTCATAAAACAATACCCGCGTATTTCTAGGCTAGGGCAGGAACTCAGCCTAGACCCTAATTTGACCGCGGAAGAAAAAATTTCGATATCAGAACTCTGCGAAGAGTATAACGATATCTTTTTCCTCAAAGGTGACAAACTCACCTATACAAATGCGATAACGCATAATATTCCATTGGTGCAAGATCAAGCACCAATCAATCAAAAAATGTACCGCTTACCTGAAACACAGCGGAAAGTCATTAACGAGCAGCTAAAAGAAATGCTAGACAGCGGGATAGTCCAGTCTAGTAAAAGCCCTTGGAATTCACCTCTACTAGTTGTCCCCAAGAAAGCGGGACCTGACGGTGAAAAAAGGTGGGGCGTCGTTGTCGACTTTCGGAAATTAAACGAAAAGACAATTGGAGACGCATTCCCGCTACCCCGAATCGAGGATATTCTCGACCAACTAGGTCACGCAAGGTATTTCACCACACTCGATTTGGCCAACGGCTACCACCAAGTTCTTGTCGACAAAAAAGATCGACGTAAAACTGCTTTCAGCACAAGTTATGGGCACTACGAGTTCAAGCATATGCCATTCGGGCTCAAAGGAGCCCCCGCCACATTTCAACGCCTAATGAATTTCGTCTTAACAGGCCTACAAGGCCTCGAAGGTTTTGTCTACCTAGATGACATCGTCATCTATGGTAAAAATTTAAATGACCACAACGAAAAGTTGAGGAAAGTCTTCAATAAGTTGAGAGAGAACAACTTGAAGCTGCAGCCAGAGAAGTGCCAGTTTCTACGAAGAGAAGTTGTTTACCTAGGACATAAATGTTCTAGCGAAGGAGCCCTACCAGACCCAAGTAAGACGGCCTGCGTCCAAACATTTCCTGTCCCAAGAACAGTAAGGCAAGTTCAGTCATTTTTAGGACTTGCCAATTACTACAGGAAGTTCATTCCAGACTTCTCTAAAATTGTACGTCCAATAACAAATTTACTCCGAAAGGATGTAAAATTCACTTGGACAGAGAAATGCCAAGAAGCATTTCAAAACATAAAAAATGCTTTAATTTCCCCACCACTTTTAATTTACCCCGATTTTTCGAAATCTTTTAATCTCACTACAGACGCAAGTAACGAGGCTCTAGGAGCTGTTCTTTCTCAAGGAGAAGTCGGAAAGGACCAGCCCATTGCCGAAAGAAATTACTCTACTATAGAGAAAGAGTTATTGGCTATTGTCTGCGCTACCAAGAATTTCAGGTGCTATCTTCAAGGCCGGAAATTCACGGTCTATACTGACCATAAAACCTCTCAAAGGTGTCTTCAATGTGAAAGACCCTACTTCCCGTTTGGTGAGATTTCACCACAAATTATCTGAATTCGATTACAACATCGAATATAAACCAGGGAAGTACAACACTAATGCAGATGCACTAAGTCGCATCCCTCAAGCATTAAAGGAAGACAGTTTAGGCAATACCTTAACGGTAAAAGCCCTAGTCCACCACACGATGGACTCAGATGTGGAGGAAGACGATTCCACAAATAATAAAAAGAAAAAGAAATCCGCTCATTGTTTCGTCGTGACTCGAGCTCAGAATACAAAGGCTCAAGAGACAATAACTAGCTCCAGTGTGGAGACAGAAGAGCACACGAAAGCGGACCAAAACGAAATTCAACTCACGGAGGCGGAAAAACTAAACCCAGCATCGCTTGAGCAAAAAGTAAGTACTGGCAAGACACCCGAAGTTATCACGAGCCCTACGGAAATCCGAACAATCTTAAAAGATTATCACGATTCTCCATTTGGTGGCCATCAAGGTGTCATAAAAACTTACAAACGCATAAGACGCAAGTATTGGTGGAGACACATGCTTAGCGATATTAAAAAATACATTAAAAAATGCCCAAAGTGCCAGACGATGAAAGCATCTCCACAATATAAAATGCCAATGGTTATCACGGACATCGCAGAACAACCGTTCGACAAATTAGAAAAGACCACATCAGGTAACAAATATATCTTGACCTTCCAAGATAATTTAACAAAATTTGTCGACTTTAAATTTGTCAAATTTAAAACGGGATCCTGAACCCGTTTACAATCATGAGAGCTACTATCACATATTGAAGTATAAGCTCCAAAAATCATATGCCACGGCAAGAAAGAACTTATTGGCAAGTAAACAGCGCTCAAAGGGGTACTACGATAAGACAGTACGGCCCCTAACTTTCCATGTAGGAGACAAGGTCCTCATCAAGAATGAAAGCAGAAAACATAAGCTTTCTCAAATCTGGGTAGGACCTTATCAGGTAATCGCAATACAAAGTGATGTGAATACCACCATCAAAATTGGTAAACGTATAGTAACGGTACACAATAATCGTTTAAAACCATATTTCGAGTAAAAGCATGTTGAACAAAAATGAACCAGGTTGACTTGAAATTCCTACTACAGTGTCCATAAATCCCCATTTCAATACACCCCCATAAACATTTGCGGTGGAGTCACTCCACTGCCCAATTTAAAACGGCACAATGCACGTACAAATATGCTTAAAGGATTGTTTTCTTCTTCTGAATTGTCCACAGAAATGGCGCTTAAATTCATCATAGTTGCCCTCTTCATTCAGTACACAACGGAAGCAATCGCTGACAAACCTTATGTAATGACCCCGCTAAATGGCTCGGGTATATTTTTCGAGGACCTGGGAAATCTCATGGTATATCATGACACCTGGAATGTCCTCACCGAGATAGACTTGGATGAGTTAGATACCCAAACGAAGCTAGCAGAATATGCAGAGCACTTAGTGCATAAACTCTGCATAAATATAACAAACCCAGAAGACCTGTGTAACGTGCAGCAACTACACACACGCTATAATAGACAGCGTACGAAAGCGCACGGAAACTATAAAGGAACTAGTACCAGGAAAACGCAAGGCCAGATCGCTATTTGATGGAATAGGCAATGCCATGCACTATTTGTTTGGAACTATGGACAGCAATAACGAGAAAAAAATTTACAGCAGGTTAGAAGAACTTGAATCGAATACACAAGCCCTAGCCGAGCTAGAGAAACAACAAATCAATGTTGTAAAAACTACCTTGGAAAAGATTCAAAAACCGCTGGCTATGTTAATAGACAGACAACAAAAAATAGCACACCAGATAAACGATCTCCACCATGTGGCCGATGATTTAACTAGGAGGCAACTAAGACAAGAGATTATATCAAGCTTATTGCTCCAAATCATCGAAGTTGAATATCGACAACAAGCCCTCCTGGATATAATAATGGCTAGTAGAAACAATCATATTCATCCACTCCTAATGTCTCCCAAAAATCTGCTGGAGATATACCGCAAGACCGCCTCGAATTGCCCAAATGACCAAAATTGTCTATCTGTTCTATATCAAACAGCAGGAGCTCAGTCACTCCTTATGCGGAGTAAATTGGTGGTGAGAATTACTCTCCCAATTTTTAACCTGCCAATAATGAGGCTACAACAGATTCAGTGCTATCCTGTATCCAAGTCAGCAAATTACTCATTAATTCCAGACCCTGGTTATTCATACATAGCCAATAGCGCAAAAACTCAGGAATTTCTCTTATTAAAAGCGATGACATGAAAAGGTTCAAGAAAATAACAAGTAATTTGGAAGAAAACACGTATGTAGGCCGGCTGAACACGCCTATAATCAAAGCGGCAACATCCAACGAATGTGCCATTAAATTGCTATACAACCCTCTAAGTGAAGTGCCCAAATGCAAGACCAGAGTACAAATCCCGCAAAAAGACATGCTGATCAAATTAAACAAGCCAAATGCGTGGCTATTTTCATTTATCACCTCCACGGTGCTACACATCACATGTCCAGATCACTTTGTAATCTCGAAACTGGAAGGACAAGGGATATTAGAGATAACGCAACCATGTCAAGTTCAAATAGGTGACAAAGTGCTTAAATACGAAGGTCAGAGTAAATTTCCACTAAAAATTATCCAGCCGAATCAGTTTCCTGAGCTCAACCACTCTCTACTCAAAGTAAACCTGACTGAAATTTTACAAGAAACTCAAAACCACAGTCTGGGGAAAATCGAGATTTTAACGGGAGACGATATCCATAAATCAATTTATACTGACACCCATTCGCTAGAAGAAATCCGAAATAAAATAAATAAATACCAAGAAAAGATATCAAGTAAAAACTCCCATATCCTGTCCACAACTTCTCTATCATTTACGAGCCTACTAGTTCTGGCCATAATGATCGCTGTGGCAGTAAAATATCTTAACGCTGTTGTCATCAAGATGAGACAACCGAGGAATCAACCACAAGGTAACCCCGAAATTTCATCAGAGGGAATTCCTTTAGAAGAACAAACTTCTGCTCCCCAACCCAGTTTAAGGCGAACTAGAAGCCTCGCTAAAACCAAATCGGTTCAAATAATTTAAAGGTGAAGCGCGGACACTGTCAAAATGGACCACTTGGTCAAGTTAAAACAGTTTTATAACAAAAGTAGACCTGGTATGTACAAAAGATATACATAGAAAAATGTTAACCTAAAAAGTAAAATATATCAAAATGTGGAACAGGCGGATAGTCCTAAAACACATTAAAACTAAATCAAAAAAAAATGAATTAAAATACAAAGATATCACCTGAAGTTAGAAATAAAATATTAAATAGCAAGAGACAAATACAAATAGATAGAATAGTAAAAAATTAAAGTGACATTAGAATTAAATATAAAAAAAAAGGTAAAAATAAAAAAGCATTGAAAATAAAATAAAATAATAAAAGTAGAAAAAGGCACAAAATATATAAATTGAAACTAAAATGCCCGACTATTATGGCTTTAGATAAATAAAATAAACAAAATAATAGACCTAAGAGAGAAATGTATTAAAATTATATAACAAAATAATAATAAATATATATGGAAACGAAAATAACATATAAACATTAATACCAGGCTACTAGGTAACGACCAAGAAATTGGTATAGGATTAAAATTAAACTAGTAAATAATAACAATAAATAGGTAAGGAAAACAAACAAAAATAAAATAGTTGTTAGCTCAATATAATTTTGTAAGGCCTCACCATGCCAACAATAAGAAGAGAAAGGTAAGAACCTTTCAAAAAATAGAAAGCTAAATAAAAAATGTTGTAAACCTCGACCGAGACCCGATCCGCCAAATTAGTACCAGACCCAATAGACCTAAAAACAAAACAAAAAGAGAAAGAAGCCGAAGCGATGCGCCCTTGTCTTCCTTTTAATTACGCCAGTATCAAAAAAAAAAGGGGGAAAAACCCTGAAAAATAACAAAGAGAAGGGCGATAAAAATCAGAACAGGTTAATCGTTTTATTTTTTTTTATTTTTTTTTATTATCTTATCATTTTTTTTATTATACAAGCAAAAAGGAAACAGAAGAACGGCAGGAAAGGTAAAAGCGAATCAAAAACATTAGAATAAAAAAAAACACATAAAATAGAAGCGAGAGACATCCTTCTCACTCCCAATCCTCGTCGGACTCTTCCTCAAGTCCGAGGGAGGAGGGGTGGCCATCAAGGGCCGGATGATGGCGGTGATGGCCGGATCGAACACCGGGTGGCAACACGCACATAACCCATATCGCCCGGTAATATTAAGGGTACCACCTGAAACAAAAAATTATGGGTAAGCGGGTGTCATGTGAAAATCATAAATATCAAACTCACCTTTGACAACCCAGGACTGCCCCTGGTGTGGATAGATGGGTAAGTCCACCGTGTAGGTGCGGCCGGCCACGACCTCCTCGCCCCACATCGTAAAGGGACGCTCACCTCTGCGTAACAATACGAGCCGGATAGGACCACGCCACCCGCGAATCACGTGCAGCACAAAGATCGAGCAGGCCACGAAGGTAAGGCCAGGCGGGCTGTGCATAGGCAAGTTACACAACTTCTTGGTACATAACATTAGGTTAGTTAGTAGTGTAATCAGGTTAGCCAAGAAAGAAAAAATGCACGACGTGAACTTGATGAAGACACATTCACAAATAATCAATAGCCCAGCATTTAATAAGCACTGCTTAACACTTTCCTGCAACGAAGTATTCGATGCACGGTAAGCAGAATGGAAATCGGACACCAGCAGATAAGAATTCCTATTTGGTACACGACAATAATAAAATCTGATTCTGGTCAAGACCATCTTCCCTTCGCCGAGAGTTATTCCTCTCCAAAGAATAACTCTCTTATTTGCGGGGGGAAAGAATGTTACATGCCTAAAAACATACCTGAAAAAGGGTATTTAAATAAAAAATATGAATAAATATATTCCTATAAGCTAATCATTCTTAAAAACATGATTGGCTTATCACACAAATAGGTGAAGAAAATTGCATCAGCAATTTTCTTCACATTCCACACATTTCTTAAAAATATTCCCATAAAACGACTTGGGAAAAACAAAAGTTTCAGTTTTCAACCAAGTCGTTTTAATAAAAAGAATTATCACGACAAATATTTAAGTTGAAAAATAAAAGAAAAGACAAATCGTACCTTCAGTACGATTTGTCGTGAAAATTGCAATATGTATGTACGAACGTACATACATATCACAAAAAAGCTTTCGCGATAAGAAGAGCGCGCCGCGCAAATACATTGTATGTACACGCGTGCGGTAATTCTAATCGTCGCGACGGTGGCTGATGTTTATAAAAAATTTCAAGCCTCCGTCTAACGAAAAATATTCTGGACTTGTTTAATCAAGTCCAGAATAAATGAAAATTTTCTCAGGGCGAAAATGCAACTATGGATTTTCTACCCTGAACGAAGGCTCTTGATCGCGACAAAAGTGATCAAGAGCCGAGTTGTTTTTTTTGAATCAGGTTGAGAACGTCGCGGTCTAATTTTGAAAGAAAAAGGTTAAAGTAATAAAGAAAAAATAAAGAAAAATTATTATATTGGTTGGAAGTGGATTAGGTTTTCGGTCGGAGGAAAGTTGGTTAAAAGAGAAAAGTTTATACGAAAAAGTGTACAATAGAAGAAAAAAAGGAAGTTTAATTAATTTATAGTAAAGTGTATCAAAAGCACAGTTAAAGAAAAAGGAGAAAAGAAATGAATAAAGAAAAGTAAAGTTCCAAGTGAAGTGTTTTAAAATTACCCTGCAACACAATTAGGTGAAAAAGGATAGCAGTGAACCCACAACGAAGTGATCAAGAAGTAAGTACGCCCCTTTTCGACGTACATTGAGAGAAAAACATAACATGAGCCAGCGTGCCGCCCTGCAGTAAACGTTGTCCGTCGAGAGATCTGTCAGCTCCTGCTAACAGTCTGGACTTTACGTCCGATGTCCATCACTCTTCATAGTTCCATAACAAAAATGGCACCCAACGTGGGGCCACCTCAGTTAGACTTCGGTGTCTGAATGTGACGGATGCTGGAGACTGGGATTAGTTGGAGATATGGACATTTGGCTTTTAGCTAATTGTCTGACTCGGTAGTCTCATATCTAGTGGAAGTTACAGGCGGACCTGAGTCTGACTGGTGTTGTTGTAATAAATTATTTTTTTGTAGAGTAAAGTAATGTTTTTGAAAGTTTTTGCGATTTTGATTTTTGAATTTTTGTATTAAAGTAAAGTAAAGTAACGTCTTTTTGAAAGTTTTTTGAAAGTTTTTGTAAGTTCGACTTTAGTTTTGACTTTGGTCAAGCCTCAAGTCTGAACAGTTCTAAGTTTTTGATTTTTTGAAGTGTTTTGAATCGATCTTTCCCGCTGGCCTTCAGCCATGGAAATGGCAGGTGGCCTCACGAAAGTTTTTTATTCCGATTCTCATGGAGCCTGTCCATTTTGGTCGTACGATTGGACAGGGCCATGAGCCTGTGAGACAACTTCTTGGCTTATAGCTAATTAGTTGACCTCGTTCATGGCTCTGCCCAGGTGTGTGACTAGGTGGACGGGGCAGTTGGAGGAAAGGAAGGAAGGAGGAAATGTCTGTGTCGTGGAGCTGACCCGGGATTGTTTTGGTCGGTTCGACGGGGGAATGGTGGCTGCGTCGGCATCTCTTTAGCCTGGTGGCCCCGCGGTATGGCTAGTGCATACCAAGAGGAGGATGTCGATTCACTATTCCTTAGTTTAGTAACCGACTTGAGGCGACCAATACAATACTCGGTGAGGTCTCGTGGGATGGGACTGGAATGGTTGCTTGATACCCTCGGAGTCGGGGTTGGCATGTTGCTAACTGTCTGACTGAGGGATATCATTAAACTTTTTCAGCCCCCAATTTCTCCAACTGACTTTCTCCAAAGATTCCCATAGAGAATCGTGAATAGGTAGTTTTTTCATGCACAAAATCACATCACTTGCCTGTATCTGACTGAAAAGGGAGAGAGTGACCTGAAGACCTCTTATGTTGAGATTTCACTTTTGGAGAGAGAGAGAGGAGGAAGTTTTCGCAACTTTAATTTTTTTTGTTTGATAACATTTTTTTTAAACTTTCTTTTTGTTTAAATTTTGGATACGTTGTGTAGATTTTTGCTCTGCATTAGATCTTTGATCATGCTTGGACGATGTTTCGACAGATTTGTATCCAGTTTCGGTAAATTTTCTGGTTCATCTTGTTGCGAGAATATTTGTAGATTGTTCTCTTAAAAATCTTTGTAGTCGTATCTTTTAGCAGAATCTGGGTCTATCTATTTTAATAACTTTTCGCGCTAGCGCTTTGACACTTTTTCTGTTAGTATGCATACTGTTGAGTAAAGCTCTTAATTCTTTGGGATTTTTGGTCACAAAAACCTTCTGAATTTTGGCATTCAATATTTTATACCATGTTCGTTTACATAAAATTGTCACCAGGGGTTAGTAGGCTATGCAATGCGAGTGTTAGTTCGTGAGAAATTCTTGGATGAAATTCTCTGGATGAGAATCCAGTATACAAACCCTTCTTGGCAAGATTGACTTTGCAGATCTTCCTATCATTCAATTTTAATATCTTTTCCGTCCAACTGTGATATTAGTAATAGATAATCGTGATGTCCATATATACACTTATTTATTTCAATGTTCGTGTTCGTTGAATCTGTTGAGTATTAAGATTCCTCTTACTTCTGATGAATATAATTCCGAGAATCTGTAGAGCTACTGAAAACTTCAATCCGTAGCAGCCGCCTAGCTTGAGCAATGATGAATACTCTTAGTGGGTCGTGGGTCGAGACACACATTGAGCGCCCGCAGCGATGAGGCCTATGTTTAAGACCGGCTAGCTCAGTCGACCATTTTTCAGCGTTGTCTGAACCATGGGTGGCGCAGACCACTCTGCCCTGTTATGGTCGTAGCGTATTGCATATAGCAATATGCTACACGTACTGCAGCGTGTAGGTCGGCTGCTGTCCATAGCGGAAAGCTTGAACGCACCCCGACCGAGAGAAATGCGCATCCTCTAGCTAGAGTGACATGTTGACAGTGGTGACAAAGAAGAAGAAGACAATCAATCTGTCTTACTTCTCGAACAAAGTATCCGCATGAAAGAAGTCCAAAAAAAGGATCATCGAAAATTCTCCACGACATCTTGGCCGAAAGGAATTTCCAATTGATGCTGGAAATTTGGAAAAACAAAAAGAGATTCGAAATCGTCTCAAGTGTAAATCATTTAATTGGTTTATGCAAGAAATCGCATCTGACTTATTGAAAAAGTATCCCAGCCCCCCCGTCGAACCACCAGATTATGTTCATAGAACGATAAGAAGCAAAACAATTCCATATCTTTGTGTTGATAATCTCACCATAAGCACGACGGTAAGGTAGGCTTATTTCAATGTGCTACAAACAACGTTAGGCCACATGGAAATCAAAATTGGGCCCTGAGTTGGCATAAAGATATCAGACTTAGAGGCAAAACGACCTGCTTAGATGTTTCTAAATCGACAAAAGATGCCCCAGTAATCCTGTATTACTGTCATACACAACAAGGTAATCAATTATGGTTCTATGATTTGAAAAATAAATTGATAGTTCATGGAAAGAACATGCGATATTTGGAAGCCGATGCCAAGAAAAAGAAGATTTATGTGAATAATTGTGATGCTTACAATAAATACAGGAAGTGGATCTTTGGGTATACGAATGAAACAGCATTAAGGGATTTCCATAGTAATCATCCAGAAGATTTATAGTGTTGGTAGATATTTTTGTTTTTCTTTGGCATATCAACTTGTAAATATTTAAGCACTTAAGTGATACACGTAAATGCATTAAGACTAGAATTAATTAATTTATCCAAGAGGCCATCCATTAGTAGACGTGATAGATGCTAAGGTTTATTCTCGTAGCCTAATTTTATAAGTACATATAAAAATATATAAATGTTTTATTTTGACACTCGGTAAATGAATCTGACAAAAAGATCGGCATCAATTGCAAGGTTGTTTTTACAAATTTTTATCAACAAAAGTACCCCTTGTAATTACTTCGGTGGTGTAGTTATTTTTAGTGTACTTCGATTGTATGTATGAATTGCAAATTTTTCGGATCACAACTTTTGCTAAAAGAAATTTTACACGTCAGTAAATCCTCAACATGTATCTTTTAAGTAATCGTTGAAGTTCAATAATATTTATAATTGTACTGATAGTGTTAAGTACATATAATACAATAGCTTATATATGTATAATACAATTGTCTGTATTTTTCTTTGTATAATTACGTACTGATAGGTTAGTGTAGCAATTACTTGTAGCTAATACCAAATACACATGAATTGTATTAACTCTTAATATTGGATGAGAGCAACTAAGTTAAAATTATAGAATTTAATTGTAGTCAAGAGCACGGCGCGTTAACATCGCTTGATGAATTATAGAATAAAACCAATTGCAATACAACGGGTGTTTTTCATTTTAAATAAAATTACACAAAACAATTATCGCAGTCTCAACTAACCGCTGCACTTGCAGTTAAAAACATTTGGTGCCGAAACCCGGGACGGAAATTGTGAGATAAGCTCAGTGTAATTTTTTAACGTTAGACAAATTAACTTTAACCCGACGCGGTCAGTGAACTACAAGCACCTGTGCAGTGATAATTTTATCAATTCAATTTTATCTTGAAAAAAAAGTGCAACATTTGAAGTGGATATCGTGATAGATTCAATAGATTCAATGACACGAGTGACTGTGTAACTGTGAATAAAGTGTTGGTACATTTGCGAAAATTGGTCATACAGCTGCTAGTTACATACACATTCCATCCTATTACAGTCATACGCAGTAAGTCTATTCCAATTTTATCTTAATTTTGCCTTTAAATAAATACGTCACACACATATATATTGGTACATATGGAGGGCTTATTGGAACAGCAAAAAGCAACGGGTGCTTTAATCAGCAATTTCATGGCCAATACAACCAGAACCGCAAAAGAAAAACGGAATGAATGGTTTATACAAGCAAGATTGGAACTATTGCAAAAGTACTGGGACAAATTCCAATCCATACACGAGAAAATTATGTCACAAGCTATCAGAAAGTACCTCACGGAGCCATATTTTGCTCAAAATTCATATGACTCCGCAGAGTTAAGCTATTGCGAGAGTTACGGCGAATTAAAAGAAAATCTCACACAATTCCAAGTAGGCCAGTCTGAGCATAACTCATCGGTAATTTCATCATCCACCGTTTCCTTGTCTACTCTGCCTAAAATACAATTAACACGATTTGGTGGAGATCTCAAAGAATGGCCGTCATTCCATGATTTATTTAAAAGTGTCATTGATTCTAACAAAGATTTAACTGGTGCTCAAAAGCTATATTACCTAAAGACTTGCCTGTATGGTCCAGCTGAACATTTACTACGTAATACCGTAATCACTGATGCTAATTACTCAACAGCCTGGGATCTTCTCTGCGAAAGATACCAAAATAAGCGACTATTAGTTAACTCATACCTTCAATTATTTACGTCGTTACCTTCCATGAAGACCGAAAATGCCGAAGAGCTACGAAAATTGTACGATGGTACTATAGAAGCAGTTAAAGCTCTAGGGTCGTTGGAACGTCCCGTCGATACCTGGGACGACTGGCTTGTATTCAGTACAATACAAAAATTAGATTCCGTGACGAGAAAGGATTGGGAAAATTCGCTTACCTCTACGTCTGATCTTCCCACCTTTCAGCAATTATGTACTTTCCTTCAACATAGACTCAATACCTTACAAGCCGTGGATTTTAACGGTTTTCGATGTAAAGAAAAATTAAAATTCCATCCCCAGTCTCATAAATCATCAGTAATCAAAGCTAATGTTGCTGCAAAGTCGACCAATACAAACTCATTTAAGTGTCCGCAATGTCTGAAGAAACATTTACTTCTATTTTGTCCATCTTTCCGGCAACAAACTGTGCAACAGCGTCACGAATTTGTTAAAAGACGACAACTTTGTTACAATTGCTTGCGTGCCAACCATAGCTCAGATCATTGTCCTTCTAGCAACCGCTGCAAATATTGTCAACAGCAACATCACACTATGCTTCATATCGCATCAGCAGAGCCTCCTCACTACTCTATGCAATCAGTCATAACATCGCCGACGACAGCAAGTACCTCTTTGCAGGAAGCTACTCCTTCAACTACAACATCAATTCAAACTGTCTCAGCAAATTCAGCTACCCAAACTCTTGCATCACCTGTTATCCTCCTAGCAACAGCCCGTGTTATTTTATCATCACCAACAGGTAGACAAATTCAAGTACGAGCACTTCTTGACCAAGGCTCTCAAGCGACATTTGTGACATCACATATAGCATCATATTTACAGTTGCCTCAACAAAAGGTAAACCTGCCTATTCAAGGTATCGGAGCATCATGCCATACTGTCAGAGCTATTGCACAACTGCTCATTCAATCAACTATTAATCCACAATTCTCAATAAATGCGTCTGCATTAGTGCTGCCTAAGCTAACAACTGTATCTATGCCAGTCAAAATGCAGTTTAAAGATTTACATTTTCTTCACAATCTTCAGCTTGCCGATCCTGAATTTGGTGGAAATGCTTCAATTGACCTAATCATTGGAGCTGATATTTATTGTAGCCTTCTATTAGAAGGATTGCATAAAGGGAAACCTTCAGCACAAAACACTTCTCTTGGCTGGGTTTTATCCGGCCCAGTATGCAAGTTACAATCAGAATTACCCGCAGTACAAGTGCATCATACCTATATTGATTCGCCTTCTAATCAATTGGACATTGCACTCGAAAAATTATGGCAAATTGAAGATGTCCCGCAATCTCGCAATCTTTTGTCAGAAGAAGATCAAGCATGCGACGACTTTTATAAATCAACAACTAAACGGGATGAGCATGGAAGATATCTAGTACGTTTACCTATACGTACCACAGCTTCAAACGGCGTATACTTTGGGGATTCCATGTGCAATGCAGTACGCTGCCTTGTCTCACTGGAGAAACGGTTTACTTCGAATCGGAACCTAAAAGAAAGCTATATTGCCTTTATAGACGAATACATTCGACTTGAACACATGGAGTTAATCCCGAGGAATGATTGTTCAACATCAATTTCCTTTTATTTGCCTCACCATGGGGTTTTTAATCAAAACAGCACAAGTACAAAATTACGAGTCGTTTTTAATGGATCAAAAAAGTCGAGCACAGGATTGTCGTTGAACGAATGCTTAGCTATTGGCCCAAAACTTCAAGCGGATTTATTCATTATCGTTCTACGGTGGAGGAAACATGCTATCGCGTTGACCGCTGATATAAAGATGATGTACCGTCAGATTCTTGTGGCCCCACAGGATCGTGATCTGCAACGAATTGTCTGGAGAAAATCACCAAATGACTCAATTCAAAGCTATAGGCTATCGACTGTGACGTATGGGACAACCTCTGCTCCTTACCTTGCCATAAGAACGCTTCATCAGCTCTCAGATGATGAACAGTCTCGCTATCCATCCGGAGCAGAAATTATTCGAAATAATTTTTATGTGGACGATGTGCTATTTGGTGGCGAAGATGTTAATTCAGCTATGCAGGCACAACAAGAGCTCAGATCTATACTCGAAGCAGGAGGCTTCCAGCTCAATAATGGGCATCAA
The DNA here is from genome assembly GCA_963930735.1 of Dioctria linearis. NCBI lineage: Eukaryota > Metazoa > Arthropoda > Insecta > Diptera > Asilidae > Dioctria > Dioctria linearis. The sequence goes on along the minus strand of OZ005743.1, from coordinate 76,117,220 downwards.
ACTCTTCTGAGGTACTGGAACGGATGAACATTCACCAAACCAATTCTTCCCTTAGTTTATCAGATAATGCTATGGTGAAAACACTTGGCTTACTATCGGAACCGTGTAAAGACTATTTTAAATTTCGTGTGAATCTTCCAGATCCATCAAATTTTCTTACCAAACGAAAGTTATTGTCGGAGATAGCGAGATTGTATGATCCATTGGGATTCATTTCACCCGTAATTTTATTGGCTAAGTCTATCATTCAAAAATTATGGCTTCAGAAGATTGATTGGGATACTCCACTATCCAACGATATTATTGAGGAATGGTCCTCATTTAGGCGAGAACTCACATACCTGCAAGATGTCTCTATTCCTCGATGGATCGGAATACATTCTACAACAAATTATTATGACATTCATGCCTTCTCGGATGCTTCAGAGCAAGCATATTCTGCAGTTATATATTTTCGTGCAGTGCATGACTTTGACAACATTCAAGTGTCCTTACTTTGTGCCAAGACCAAGCTGGCACCAGTGAAAACACTCTCCATACCAAGATTGGAATTAATGGGTGCTCACCTGGCAGCAAAATTGGTTCACAGTCTAAAAGAAGCCATAGATTTCACCAGCATCCAAATATATTGCTGGACTGATTCGTCAACCGTACTATCCTGGATTGCATCACATCCATCACGATGGAAGACATTTATTGGGAATCGTACTAGCCATATTCATGAGTTATTGCCATCAGCCAAATGGAGATATGTTCCTTCTGCCCATAATCCTGCAGATTGTGCTTCAAGAGGTACTTCTGCCTCCCAACTTATTACTCACCCACTGTGGTGGACAGGACCAGGTTGGCTAAAACTACCATCTACATCATGGCCCCAAACATCCGTTTCTCGGAAGGCTAAATGCACCGATGAAGAGTTCGAAGAAAAGTCCATCAAAACATCGGTAACGACTATAACTCACATGGAACATTGGGATCTTATCAATCGGTACTCTTCATTAACGAGATTACTGCGCGTCACATCCTGGTGTTTTAGATTCTTAAAAAATGTTCGTACATCTCAAAATCGCACGTATGGAGAATTAACATCAGTTGACCTCAATGCTGCTCTACAATTTTGGATTAAGCAAGATCAACAAGTATCTTTTCCAACGGAATATCAACTACTTTCAACTAAGCGACCTCTCCCATCCAAGCATTCTTTGCTACGCCTGTCTCCATTTTGCGATCCAGATACCTTAACAGTTCACGTCGGTGGAAGATTGCAAAATTCAGAGTTACCTTACATTGCTCAACATCAATATCTCTTAGCAAAAACTAGTCAGCTTGCAGCATTAGTAATTCATGATGCTCACCAGAAAACCTTACATGGAGGAGTTCAGCTGACACTCAGCTACATCAGGCAACGTTTTTGGATTCTTGGTGCTCGCGACTTAGTCAGAAGACATATACATCACTGCATGGTCTGCTTCCGTCAAAAGGCAAAGTCCCAACAGCAACTTATGGGCATCCTGCCAGCAGAACGGGTCCGGCCTAATAGGCCATTCCTGCATACGGGAGTTGATTATGCGGGTCCGATCCTTGTAAGATACGGTCCAGGACGTGGAATGAAATCCCACAAAGCTTATATTGCTCTCTTTATTTGCATGACAACTAAGGCAATTCATGTAGAGCTTGTCTCAAATTTAACTAGTGAAGCGTTCGTTGCTGCTTATAAAAGATTTACCGCACGACGAGGTTACTGTCAAAAGGTATTCAGTGACAATGCAACTACTTTTATTGGAGCTAGAAATGAGCTGCAAAAGTCATTTTTCCTTTGTCAATCAGAGCTGCCGCCAGAATTTATCCATATGTTAGCCTCGCAAGGAACGGAATGGCACTTCATTCCTCCACATGCTCCCAACTTCGGAGGTTTATGGGAAGCAGGAGTGAAGGCAATCAAACACCACATAAAAAGAGTTATAGGTAGTTCAACATTGACCTTCGAGGAACTGTACACACTTCTAACGCAGATAGAAGCATGCGTAAACTCTCGCCCTTTATATCCTCTCAGCCCAGATGCAGATGACTTTCAAGTGCTAACTCCAGGTCATTTTTTAATTGGCAGTGCCCTGTTGACAATCCCAGAACCTAACCTTGAACACATAAATATCAACCGCCTGGCACGATGGAAACTTGTCCAACAGATGCACCACCATTTTTGGAATCGATGGTCAACAGACTATCTCAACAACTTACAGGAGCGAACCAAGTGGCTGAAAAAACAAGGCAATGTGAAACCGGGTCTTCTCGTCCTCATTTGTGAAAATCATATGCCTCCTTCTACATGGGCTTTAGGACGCATCCTTAGTGTTCATCCCGGCTCAGATGGACTTGTTCGCGTTGCAACAATTAAAACTTGTAATCAAGTACTGAAACGTTCCATTACTAAACTGTGTGCTCTTCCAATTTCAGAGAATGAAGATCTATTCAATACTGAGGATTCGTCACGGCGGGCGGTCACGACTCGCCCAATCTCTTAAACAAACAGTCGAATCTTTCATATCCATCTTGAGCGTAATCCAGAGCAGCCATGTGATGATAATCAGACTAACTTGAGTAAATATCAATCCACCTACCGCAATTAGCTCTAGATGGCTATTCTGAGCGAATTTCATAAAAAAAAAAAATAAAATCATTTCGTCCCCAGGACGAGGCGAGCGGTAATGTTAAGTACATATAATACAATAGCTTAGAGCATACATATGTATAATACAATTGTCTGTATTTTTCTTTGTATAATTACGTACTGATAGGTTAGTGTAGCAATTACTTGTAGCTAATACCAAATACACATGAATTGTATTAACTGTTAATATTGGATGAGAGCAACTAAGTTAAAATTATAGAATTTAATTGTAGTCAAGAGCACGGCGCGTTAACATCGCTTGATGAATTATAGAATAAAACCAATTGCAATACAACGGGTGTTTTTCATTTTAAATAAAATTACACAAAACAATTATCGCAGTCTCAACTAACCGCTGCACTTGCAGTTAAAAACAGATAGGTACTTACAATGCTCCATTAAATAAGAGTTTTAGCTTCCCTATATCGGTTATAAACAGACGGAAGGTTTAGTGTTAGTTTCTTTATATAATTTGTTGAAACTTTTGAAAACGACAAGAAAATGATATTTTTTTAAAAGTGAGGAAAATGACATGTTTTGTTTACAATAGCACATGAAACGGGAAATTTGTGACTGCAAACAAACATAATTATACACATTGGATCAAGTAGATTTCATGACTAGGTGTGGATTTTTACGTTTCATAAGCTTTGTGTTGTGTTCTTTATTATTTCTATATATACATACATATATATTTTAGTAGGAATTCATATTTCGTGAATAAACTCAAACAGTTATGCGAGTTGTGTTTTGATCGAGAACAAATTGATTGCGATTCAGTTATGCTTGTGGTCTAAAGCCTATAGTTTTCATTTTTTTCTTGAGTTTAGTGCTAAAGTTGAAATATTTGGTTCAATTTTTTTTGATATTAATTGGGATTTTGAATTTTATAAAATTACATAAAATTATTTCAATTGCCTTTAGTTTTGTGCAGTGAGTAGATACGAGTGCCGCTGGGCAATCTCATTTCAACTCAACAAAAATTACTTTTGTGATAGAGCCTACAGACAGCAAGTCGAAGCATTAAATTCCAATTTAAATCTTTTAACTAGATGGCGGATGCTGAAGCGCTTCATCATGCCGTGGAATTTTCACCGTGAGTATTATAGATATATTACACATTTTCTTTTGGTATACGCATACTTCGACTTCTGTAGCGACTTACACATGTAGGACTTCCTTTTTATTGATATTCTTTTCATGTAGCTATATATAATTTCGATTTAATACTATAATTACGTATCTATACCGCTAATTTAGTGAGATCTTTATACTTTGAAATGATAATACGTTTAAGTAGACACTCTATATGTATAATTTAACGTTATACTTACCAGTATACATTTTGAATGGATGATCCGGTTGAGTCAACACTCTACATACATATATCTATATATACGATAATGATATACTTACTTGCATATATTTAAGAATGATGACCTTTTGATTTACTAATGTATCTACATATGTATATAGTTAACTCAATAGTATACATACCTATACATATATACATTGGAGTGATGATTTTTTTTTGTTAATTTTGCAATTATAACGTAAATATGAAATTGTGAAAGTTTTTATTCTTCCTTCACTATCCCGGAGCCCTCTCACGCAGGATGAAGGTTGTCTAGGCTCGCCTAGTCTCTCTCTCTCTACAGGTCAAATAGGGACCCTGAATAATTATGCCCCTCAGAGTTAGATGGGAGGATGGGGCCGGCAAAGAAGGCAAAACATCTGCGCCTTCGATTGTATTCGATTGTATTGTATTGTATACGGGTGGGTGACGTAAGGGTCCCTTCAGGACCGATTGTGTGCCGGCTTTTGTTTAGTAGGCACGATTTTTTTTGATTATGGCTGCCGGCAACGGCAGGTTTTTTCGTGGAACCTCCCTCCACTCTCCGCCAATGAGCCGAGGTGAGTGTTACATGCCTAAAAACATACCTGAAAAAGGGTATTTAAATAAAAAATTTGAATAAATATATTCCTATAAGCTAATCATGCTTAAAAACATGATTGGCTTATCACACAAATAGGTGAAGAAAATTGCATCAGCAATTTTCTTCACATTCCAAAAGTTTCAGTTTTCAACCAAGTCGTTTTAATAAAAAGAATTATCACGACAAATTTTGCCTTCAGCAAAATTTGTCAGTACAAATATTTAAGTTGAAAAATAAAAGAAAAGACAAATCGTACCTTCAGTACGATTTGTCGTGAAAATTGCAATATGTATGTACGAACGTACATACATATCACAAAAAAGCTTTCGCGATAAGAAGAGCACGCCGCGAAAATACATTGTATGTATACGCGTGCGGCAATTCTAATCGTCGCGACGGTGGTTGATGTTTATAAAAGCATCAAATTTCAAGCCTCCGTCTAACGAAAAATATTCTGGACTTGTTTAATCAAGTCCAGAATAAATGAAAATTTTCTCAGGGCGAAAATGCAACTATGGATTTTCTACCCTGAACGAAGGCTCTTGATCGCGACAAAAGTGATCAAGAGCCGAGTTGTTTTTTTGAATCTGGTTGAGAACGTCGCGGTCTAATTTTGAAAGAAAAAGGTTAAAGTAATAAAGAAAAAATAAAGAAAAATTATTATATTGGTTGGAAGTGGATTAGGTTTTCGGTCGGAGGAAAGTTGGTTAAAAGAGAAAAGTTTATACGAAAAAGTGTACAATAGAAGAAAAAAAGGAAGTTTAATTAATTTATAGTAAAGTGTATCAAAAGCACAGTTAAAGAAAAAGGAGAAAAGAAATGAATAAAGAAAAGTAAAGTTCCAAGTGAAGTGTTTTAAAATTACCCTGCAACACAATTAGGTGAAAAAGGATAGCAGTGAACCCACAACGGAGTGATCAAGAAGTAAGTACGCCCCTTTTCGACGTACATTGAGAGAAAAACATAACAATTGGCGCAGCCGGTAGGATAGAGGAAGCCTACTTTGCAACACAAACAAAGTATAAGCGCTCGAAAACCCTCTATCCTACGAATCAAAAAGGAGTTTAAGACGAGATCGAATACTGGGCAGGACACCCTACCCTCCGCCTGAAGTTGAGTCTGGCTTCAGGAGTATTTCGAACTTGTCGGCTCCCAACGCTCGGGGTCGGACAGCTTTAATTGCCTCTGTTTGTAAAACACGCAGCCACCCCCTCATCAAAGCACAAAGTGCCAACGTGGGACAATAGCTGGCTTCATCCCAGCCCAGGAAAAATAGACGTCCACATTAAGAGGAAAATTCCAAAGCGAAGTAGGCAACGCGCCCCCCTTTCAGCTTTTATCCAGGGGAATTTAAGTAGGCCACCCCCCCCCCCCCGGCAGCAAAAGAACTGCAACCGAAAAATCCAGCGATCCTGAATTGAGAGGGACCTCGAAGAAGGCAATAAGCCCCCCTCTCAATTTGAACCAAGGGAATAAAGACGGCAGAAGCCCCCCTAGCTGCAAATTTTACATACGGTGGTCCATGAGCGAGGGAAGCCCCCACCAGGAGACGCCACAGGCTATCACACCACTTCAACCAACTCCACAACAATCTTCCTCACCGGACGACGCACAGGAAGATCCGTCCCGGTACGAAGGAGGCAACGCGGGAGCAACATCCGCAACAGACGGTGCTAATCAAACACCCGCAACAAATTCACCAACAAGAGTCACGTTAAGGAGCGGGACAATCCTAACAGGTCCCCACCAAGTAAGACCTTCCAATTTAAATCTAGAAAAATATTTAAAGTATTTAGAAGGGAAAGTGCGAGACTCCTCCGAACTTTCGGTTATACAGTGCGATTCTATTGACAAACAGATTGCCAAGTCTCGGGAACGAAGGCTTGAGCAAATCGCAAAATTTAAAGAAAGCACTGAAAAGTTCAAATTGAGCCTGAAGGAGTTTGGAGAACTGTCGCACTTGCTCGAAGCCACAAACAAAAATAATAGTGTAGATTTAAGTGAAAGTGCCAACGACAGTGTCAGTGATTCCACCGTGATTGAAATCCTGTTGAATTGGCTGGGAGACTCCCTTCTGGAAACCAGCATAGACGAAACTAGCTCCCCAAAAGTGTCAAACTTTAGCTTCAGAATCCCCAATATATACATGGCAGAGTACGCGAAAATCGCCAAGCTGACTGCTCAGCTGGTTCCCCTATTCTCAGGAGAACAGCACCCAAAGTTGAGCCTTGAGCTCCAAACATTCCTAGGATGCTGTAGGCAGGTAATCCAGTGCATTTCGGTGGAGGAACTATCAGCATTTTTGCAAATCTTCCCCACCAGACTTCGAGGCGAAGCTTATCAGCTTTTTGCCTCAAATATGCCTACTACTTTCAAAGAGGTAGAAGAACGGCTAAATCGCACCTACCTGCCTAGGGAAACTTACCAGGAACTGGTAAATAAATTAATCACTACCAGGCAGTACCCTTTCGAAAACCTCACAGCCTTCACGGCACGAGTAAAACAAATGCTGGCACTCTGCAATGAAGCAGCAGAATCCAAATACGGAGCCACAGCAGTACCAGCTGTTAAAACGCAGCTGGAAGATTTCGCGAAAAACGCACTAAAAATAGGAGTCAATAACCCGTATATGTGCCAATACCTTCTGACCATGAGAGACGGCACGGTGGATGACCTCGTACAAAGAGCACTTGACATGGAGCGTCTCCAGCAAAGTGCTATATTCCTGCAACCTCCAGGACAATTCCAAACAAATATGATGCAGAATACATTGCCAAATTCTGCCTGTACCAGTGTACCAAATAACGCACATTTAACTCAAAATAGTACTCTAGTAAATCAAAGCGTATATAATCATGGCATCATATCCTACGCCCAGGATCCCCGGCAAAACAATATGCCCATTAACCCAAGCAGTCACATACCAACGTCACAGTTCACACAGGCCGGCACAGCATTTATTAAACAGGAACCAACATCGCCAAATAAAATTTATAATGTAAATAATAAAAATACCTATTTAAATAAAATCAGTTGTAGTTTTTGTAATCTAAGAGGCCACACATAGGCCGATTGCCTTAAAAGGAAAAATACGCCTTATTGTGTGAACTGCAAAATGTATAATCATGACGTGCGTGACTGCAGAAGGAACAACAATAGTTTTCAAAGACCCCAAAACAGAGAAGCACCAAACCAACGTCCTAGAGAGCCGCAAAACCCCAATAACAACTCAAGAGTATATAACGTGCGTAAAAAGTGCGAATTTTGTGGTCGTTCTGGACATGCAGTAAATAACTGCCAACAAAAACGTAAATGGGAGGCCCGGAGTCAGGGAAACGACGTACAGTCGACCCAAAACTCCCCGGCTCGACTATAAAAATCCCTTCTAATAAAATAGGGTCCCCTCAGCAGCCCGATTCCAGTGTCGCTACAGTAAAACTTCCCTTAGACATAGGCCTGAACGGCCAAACTAAACTAGTAGTACACACAGGCGCTGAGGTAAGTATAATGAATGATGAATTTGCTTTGCCATTGATGTTTGAAACGGACAAGCTACATTTGAAAAAGCAGTCGAAGTAAGAACACTTGCAGAAGAGGTAGAGTCTAAACAGGCTGAACTATCCACCTGCAGTGTCTTCAAGGCTTCTCAAACAAGAAAAGCTGGCTGCCAAGCTCCAAAAGAGCTCAATGAATGCGAGAAAGGCTGTCTTGGCGAACAAGAGACCGACGAAATCAGGCAGCAATTGGTTACCTTTAAGGAACCAATCTGCATACCTGCGCGCTCTCAAATTGTTGCCCCAGTCCGGTTACAAACTCAAGAAGAAATGCTCTGTTTATCACAAGAGATAAGCGATGGAGTCTTCTTGGCAAACTGTTTACTGTCATCTGGAGAAGAATTAGTGCTGGTTAGTATTCTCAACGCTAACAGTCATCAAGTAGTCATACATAGCTTAAAGTTACAGCTATTTCTAATAAACGACTACACAATAGTCCCATTGACACACACAAAAGACCACAACCAGACGCACATACCCATACCAAATTTAGAGGCAATATCAAACAACACAAGAGACGGAACTGAGTGTCTAAAGCCTGCCAAAAAGGTGCATATAACTCTTCTGTCCAAAATCCCGAGGCATAAATCACTATTAAACAAACAACGGCCATATAAGAACGGTAGCGAGTCGCTAAAGCCTATATTAAAGGTGCATATTACTCCACCGTCACACAACACAAAAAATTCTACATGGTCAAAAAGCAGTAGCATTGACGCGCATGAGTATATCACACAACCTAAGGCAAATACCACACAGGTGTACCAAACTCAGCCGTCAACAAAGCAGGAAGCCTATACCCTGCAACATGCTAAGAACAACGAAATAAAGCCGCAAAAGGAATCCCAAAAGCCTCATGTATTTACAGGTCAAAAACTTAAAAGGAAGAGTAAGTCATAAAACAATACCCGCGTATTTCTAGGCTAGGGCAGGAACTCAGCCTAGACCCTAATTTGACCGCGGAAGAAAAAATTTCGATATCAGAACTCTGTGAAGAGTATAACGATATCTTTTTCCTCAAAGGTGACAAACTCACCTATACAAATGCGATAACGCATAATATTCCATTGGTGCAAGATCAAGCACCAATCAATCAAAAAATGTACCGCTTACCTGAAACACAGCGGAAAGTCATTAACGAGCAGCTAAAAGAAATGCTAGACAGCGGGATAGTCCAGTCTAGTAAAAGCCCTTGGAATTCACCTCTACTAGTTGTCCCCAAGAAAGCGGGACCTGACGGTGAAAAAAGGTGGGGCGTCGTTGTCGACTTTCGGAAATTAAACGAAAAGACAATTGGAGACGCATTCCCGCTACCCCGAATCGAGGATATTCTCGACCAACTAGGTCACGCAAGGTATTTCACCACACTCGATTTGGCCAACGGCTACCACCAAGTTCTTGTCGACAAAAAAGATCGACGTAAAACTGCTTTCAGCACAAGTTATGGGCACTACGAGTTCAAGCATATGCCATTCGGGCTCAAAGGAGCCCCCGCCACATTTCAACGCCTAATGAATTTCGTCTTAACCGGCCTACAAGGCCTCGAAGGTTTTGTCTACCTAGATGACATCGTCATCTATGGTAAAAATTTAAATGACCACAACGAAAAGTTGAGGAAAGTCTTCAATAAGTTGAGAGAGAACAACTTGAAGCTGCAGCCAGAGAAGTGCCAGTTTCTACGAAGAGAAGTTGTTTACCTAGGACATAAATGTTCTAGCGAAGGAGCCCTACCAGACCCAAGTAAGACGGCCTGCGTCCAAACATTTCCTGTCCCAAGAACAGTAAGGCAAGTTCAGTCATTTTTAGGACTTGCCAATTACTACAGGAAGTTCATTCCAGACTTCTCCAAAATTGTACGTCCAATAACAAATTTACTCCGAAAGGATGTAAAATTCACTTGGACAGAGAAATGCCAAGAAGCATTTCAAAACATAAAAAATGCTTTAATTTCCCCACCACTTTTAATTTACCCCGATTTTTCGAAATCTTTTAATCTCACTACAGACGCAAGTAACGAGGCTCTAGGAGCTGTTCTTTCTCAAGGAGAAGTCGGAAAGGACCAGCCCATTGCCGAAAGAAATTACTCTACTATAGAGAAAGAGTTATTGGCTATTGTCTGCGCTACCAAGAATTTCAGGTGCTATCTTCAAGGCCGGAAATTCACGGTCTATACTGACCATAAAACCTCTCAAAGGTGTCTTCAATGTGAAAGACCCTACTTCCCGTTTGGTGAGATTTCACCACAAATTATCTGAATTCGATTACAACATCGAATATAAACCAGGGAAGTACAACACTAATGCAGATGCACTAAGTCGCATCCCTCAAGCATTAAAGGAAGACAGTTTAGGCAATACCTTAACGGTAAAAGCCCTAGTCCACCACACGATGGACTCAGATGTGGAGGAAGACGATTCCACAAATAATAAAAAGAAAAAGAAATCCGCTCATTGTTTCGTCGTGACTCGAGCTCAGAATAAAAAGGCTCAAGAGACAATAAATAGCTCCAGTGTGGAGACAGAAGAGCACACGAAAGCGGACCAAAACGAAATTCAACTCACGGAGGCGGAAAAACTAAACCCAGCATCGCTTGAGCAAAAAGTAAGTACTGGCAAGACACCCGAAGTTATCACGAGCCCTACGGAAATCCGAACAATCTTAAAAGATTATCACGATTCTCCATTTGGTGGCCATCAAGGTGTCATAAAAACTTACAAACGCATAAGACGCAAGTATTGGTGGAGACACATGCTTAGCGATATTAAAAAATACATTAAAAAATGCCCAAAGTGCCAGACGATGAAAGCATCTCCACAATATAAAATGCCAATGGTTATCACGGACATCGCAGAACAACCGTTCGACAAATTAGAAGAGACCACATCAGGTAACAAATATATCTTGACCTTCCAAGATAATTTAACAAAATTTGTCGACTTTAAATTTGTCAAATTTAAAACGGGATCCTGAACCCGTTTACAATCATGAGAGCTACTATCACATATTGAAGTATAAGCTCCAAAAATCATATGCCACGGCAAGAAAGAACTTATTGGCAAGTAAACAGCGCTCAAAGGGGTACTACGATAAGACAGTACGGCCCCTAACTTTCCATGTAGGAGACAAGGTCCTCATCAAGAATGAAAGCAGAAAACATAAGCTTTCTCAAATCTGGGTAGGACCTTATCAGGTAATCGCAATACAAAGTGATGTGAATACCACCATCAAAATTGGTAAACGTATAGTAACGGTACACAATAATCGTTTAAAACCATATTTCGAGTAAAATCATGTTGAACAAAAATGAACCAGGTTGACTTGAAATTCCTACTACAGTGTCCATAAATCCCCATTTCAATACACCCCCATAAACATTTGCGGTGGAGTCACTCCACTGCCCAATTTAAAACGGCACAATGCACGTACAAATATGCTTAAAGGATTGTTTTCTTCTTCTGAATTGTCCACAGAAATGGCGCTTAAATTCATCATAGTTGCCCTCTTCATCCAGTACACAACGGAAGCAATCGCTGACAAACCTTATGTAATGACCCCGCTAAATGGCTCGGGTATATTTTTCGAGGACCTGGGAAATCTCATGGTATATCATGACACCTGGAATGTCCTCACCGAGATAGACTTGGATGAGTTAGATACCCAAACGAAGCTAGCAGAATATGCAGAGCACTTAGTGCATAAACTCTGCATAAATATAACAAACCCAGAAGACCTGTGTAACGTGCAGCAACTACACACACGCTATAATAGACAGCGTACGAAAGCGCACGGAAACTATAAAGGAACTAGTACCAGGAAAACGCAAGGCCAGATCGCTATTTGATGGAATAGGCAATGCCATGCACTATTTGTTTGGAACTATGGACAGCAATAACGAGAAAAAAATTTACAGCAGGTTAGAAGAACTTGAATCGAATACACAAGCCCTAGCTGAGCTAGAGAAACAACAAATCAATGTTGTAAAAACTACCTTGGAAAAGATTCAAAAACCGCTGGCTATGTTAATAGACAGACAACAAAAAATAGCACACCAGATAAACGATCTCCACCATGTGGCCGATGATTTAACTAGGAGGCAACTAAGACAAGAGATTATATCAAGCTTATTGCTCCAAATCATCGAAGTTGAATATCGACAACAAGCCCTCCTGGATATAATAATGGCTAGTAGAAACAATCATATTCATCCACTCCTAATGTCTCCCAAAAATCTGCTGGAGATATACCGCAAGACCGCCTCGAATTGCCCAAATGACCAAAATTGTCTATCTGCTCTATATCAAACAGCAGGAGCTCAGTCACTCCTTATGCGGAGTAAATTGGTGGTGAGAATTACTCTCCCAATTTTTAACCTGCCAATAATGAGGCTACAACAGATTCAGTGCTATCCTGTATCCAAGTCAGCAAATTACTCATTAATTCCAGACCCTGGTTATTCATACATAGCCAATAGCGCAAAAACTCAGGAATTTCTCTTATTAAAAGGCGATGACATGAAAAGGTTCAAGAAAATAACAAGTAATTTGGAAGAAAACACGTATGTAGGCCGGCTGAACACACCTATAATCAAAGCGGCAACATCCAACGAATGTGCCATTAAATTGCTATACAACCCTCTAAGTGAAGTGCCCAAATGCAAGACCAGAGTACAAATCCCGCAAAAAGACATGCTGATCAAATTAAACAAGCCAAATGCGTGGCTATTTATATTTATCACCTCCACGGTGTTACACATCACATGTCCAGATCACTTTGTAATCTCGAAACTGGAAGGACAAGGGATATTAGAGATAACGCAACCATGTCAAGTTCAAATAGGTGACAAAGTGCTTAAATACGAAGGTCAGAGTAAATTTCCACTAAAAATTATCCAGCCGAATCAGTTTCCTGAGCTCAACCACTCTCTACTCAAAGTAAACCTGACTGAAATTTTACAAGAAACTCAAAACCACAGTCTGGGGAAAATCGAGATTTTAACGGGAGACGATATCCATAAATCAATTTATACTGACACCCATTCGCTAGAAGAAATCCGAAATAAAATAAATAAATACCAAGAAAAGATATCAAGTAAAAACTCCCATATCCTGTCCACAACTTCTCTATCATTTACGAGCCTACTAGTTCTGGCCATAATGATCGCTGTGGCAGTAAAATATCTTAACGCTGTTGTCATCAAGATGAGACAACCGAGGAATCAACCACAAGGTAACCCCGAAATTTCATCAGAGGGAATTCCTTTAGAAGAACAAACTTCTGCTCCCCAACCCAGTTTAAGGCGAACTAGAAGCCTCGCTAAAACCAAATCGGTTCAAATAATTTAAAGGTGAAGCGCGGACACTGTCAAAATGGACCACCTGGTCAAGTTAAAACAGTTTTATAACAAAAGTAGACCTGGTATGTACAAAAGATATACATAGAAAAATGTTAACTGTTAATGTTAATGTTAACCTAAAAAGTAAAATATATCAAAATGTGGAACAGGCGGATAGTCCTAAAACACATTAAAACTAAATCAAAAAAAAAAAATGAATTAAAATACAAAGATATCACCTGAAGTTAGAAATAAAATATTAAATAGCAAGAGACAAATACAAATAGATAGAATAGTAAAAAATTAAAGTGACATTAGAATTAAATATAAAAAAAAGGTAAAAAGGTAAAAATAAAAAAGCATTGAAAATAAAATAAAATAATAAAAGTAGAAAAAGGCACAAAATATATAAATTGAAACTAAAATGCCTGACTATTATGGCTTTAGATAAATAAAATAAACAAAATAATAGACCTAAGAGAGAAATGTATTAAAATTATATAACAAAATAATAATAAATATATATGGAAACGAAAATAACATATAAACATTAATACCAGGCTACTAGGTAACGACCAAGAAATTGGTATAGGATTAAAATTAAACTAGTAAATAATAACAATAAATAGGTAAGGAAAACAAACAAAAATAAAATAGTTGTTAGCTCAATATAATTTTGTAAGGCCTCACCATGCCAACAATAAGAAGAGAAAGGTAAGAACCTTTCAAAAAATAGAAAGCTAAATAAAAAATGTTGTAAACCTCGACCGAGACCCGATCTGCCAAATTAGTACCAGACCCAATAGACCTAAAAACAAAACAAAAAGAGAAAGAAGCCGAAGCGATGCGCCCTTGTCTTCCTTTTAATTACGCCAGTATCAAAAAAAAAAGGGGGAAAAACCCTGAAAAATAACAAAGAGAAGGGCGATAAAAATCAGAACAGGTTAATCGTTTTATTTTTTTTTATTTTTTTTTATTATCTTATCATTTTTTTTATTATACAAGCAAAAAGGAAACAGAAGAACGGCAGGAAAGGTAAAAGCGAATCAAAAACATTAGAATAAAAAAAAACACATAAAATAGAAGCGAGAGACATCCTTCTCACTCCCAATCCTCGTCGGACTCTTCCTCAACTCCGAGGGGGGGAGGGGTGGCCATCAAGGGCCGGATGATGGCGGTGATGGCCAGATCGAACACCGGGTGGCAACACGCACATAACCCATATCGCCCGGTAATATTAAGGGTACCACCTGAAACAAAAAATTATGGGTAAGCGGGTGTCATGTGAAAATCATAAATATCAAACTCACCTTTGACAACCCAGGACTGCCCCTGGTGTGGGTAGATGGGTAAGTCCACCGTGTAGGTGCGGCCGGCCACGACCTCCTCGCCCCACATCGTAAAGGGACGCTCACCTCTGCGTAACAATACGAGCCGGATAGGACCACGCCACCCGCGAATCACGTGCAGCACAAAGATCGAGCAGGCCACGAAGGTAAGGCCAGGCGGGCTGTGCATAGGCAAGTTACACAACTTCTTGGTACATAACATTAGGTTAGTTAGTAGTGTAATCAGGTTAGCCAAGAAAGAAAAAACGCACGACGTGAACTTGATGAAGACACATTCACAAATAATCAATAGCCCATCATTTAATAAGCACTGCTTAACACTTTCCTGCAACGAAGTATTCGATGCACGGTAAGCAGAATGGAAATCGGACACCAGCAGATAAGAATTCCTATTTGGTACACAACAATAATAAAATCTGATTCTGGTCAAGACCATCCTCCCTTCCCCGAGAGTTATTCCTCTCCAAAGAATAACTCTCTTATTTGCGGGGGGAAAGAATGTTACATGCCTAAAAACATACATGAAAAAGGGTATTTAAATAAAAAATTTGAATAAATATATTCCTATAAGCTAATCATGCTTAAAAACATGATTGGCTTATCACACAAATAGGTGAAGAAAATTGCATCAGCAATTTTCTTCACATTCCACACATTTCTTAAACATATTCCCATAAAACGACTTGGGAAAAACAAAAGTTTCAGTTTTCAACCAAGTCGTTTTAATAAAAAGAATTATCACGACAAATATTTAAGTTGAAAAATAAAAGAAAAGACAAATCGTACCTTCAGTACGATTTGTCGTGAAGATTGCAATATGTATGTACGAACGTACATACATATCACAAAAAAGCTTTCGCGATAAGAAGAGCGCGCCGCGCAAATACATTGTATGTACACGCGTGCGGCAATTCTAATCGTCGCGACGGTGGCTGATGTTTATAAAAAATTTCAAGCCTCCGTCTAACGAAAAATATACTGGACTTGTTTAATCAAGTCCAGAATAAATGAAAATTTTCTCAGGGCGAAAATGCAACTATGGATTTTCTACCCTGAACGAAGGCTCTTGATCGCGACAAAAGTGATCAAGAGCCGAGTTGTTTTTTTGAATCTGGTTGAGAACGTCGCGGTCTAATTTTGAAAGAAAAAGGTTAAAGTAATAAAGAAAAAATAAAGAAAAATTATTATATTGGTTGGAAGTGGATTAGGTTTTCGGTCGGAGGAAAGTTGGTTAAAAGAGAAAAGTTTATACGAAAAAGTGTACAATAGAAGAAAAAAAGGAAGTTTAATTAATTTATAGTAAAGTGTATCAAAAGCACAGTTAAAGAAAAAGGAGAAAAGAAATGAATAAAGAAAAGTAAAGTTCCAAGTGAAGTGTTTTAAAATTACCCTGCAACACAATTAGGTGAAAAAGGATAGCAGTGAACCCACAACGAAGTGATCAAGAAGTAAGTACGCCCCTTTTCGACGTACATTGAGAGAAAAACATAACATGAGCCAGCGTGCCGCCCTGCAGTGAACGCTGTCCGTCGAGAGATCTGTCAGCTCCTGCTAACAGTCTGGACTTTACGTCCAATGTCCATCACTCTTCATAGTTCCATAACAAAAATGGCACCCAACGTGGGGCCACCTCAGTTAGACTTCGGTGTCTGAATGTGACGGATGCTGGAGACTGGGATTAGTTGGAGATATGGACATTTGGCTTTTAGCTAATTGTCTGACTCGGTAGTCTCATATCTAGTGGAAGTTACAGGTGGACCTGAGTCTGACTGGTGTTGTTGTAATAAATTATTTTTTTGTAGAGTAAAGTAATGTTTTTGAAAGTTTTTGCGATTTTGATTTTTGAATTTTTGTATTAAAGTAAGTAAAGTAACGTCTTTTTGAAAGTTTTTTGAAAGTTTTTGTAAGTTCGACTTTAGGTTTGACTTTGGTCAAGCCTCAAGTCTGAACAGTTCTTCTAAATTTTTGATTTTTTGAAGTGTTTTGAATCGATCTTTCCCGCTGGCCTTCAGCCATGGAAATGGCAGGTGGCCTCACGAAAGTTTTTTATTCCGATTCTCATGGAGCCTGTCCATTTTGGTCGTACGATTGGACAGGGCCATGAGCCTGTGAGACAACTTCTTGGCTTATAGCTAATTAGTTGACATCGTTCATGGCTCTGCCCAGGTGTGTGACTAGGTGGACGGGGCAGTTGGAGGAAATGTCTGTCTCGTGGAGCTGACCCGGGATTGTTTTGGTCGGTTCGACGGGGGAATGGTGGCTGCGTCGGCATCTCTTTAGCCTGGTGGCCCCGCGGTATGGCTAGTTCATACCAAGAGGAGGATGTCGATTCACTATTCCTTAGTTTGGTAACCGACTTGAGGCGACCAATACAATACTCGGTGAGGTCTCGTGGGATGGGACTGGAATGGTTGCTTGATACCCTCGGAGTCCGGAAGTTGGCATGTTGCTAACTGTCTGACTGAGGGATATCATTAAACTTTTTCAGCCCCCAATTTCTCCAACTGACTTTCTCCAAAGATTCCCATAGAGAATCGTGAATAGGTAGTTTTTTCATGCACACATTCACATCACTTGCCTGTATCTGACTGAAAAGGGAGAGAGTGACCTGAAGACCTCTTATGTTGAGATTTCACTTTTGGAGAGAGAGAGGAGGAAGTTTTCGCAACTTTAAATTTTTTTGTTTGATAACATTTTTTTTAAACTTTCTTTTTGTTTAAATTTTGGATACGTTGTGTAGATTTTTGCTCTGCATTAGATCTTTGATCATGCTTGGACGATGTTTCGACAGATTTGTATCCAGTTTCGGTAAATTTTCTGGTTCATCTTGTTGCGAGAATATTTGTAGATTGTTCTCTTAAAAATCTTTGTAGTCGTATCTTTTAGCAGAATCTGGGTCTATCTATTTTAATAACTTTTCGCGCTAGCGCTTTGACACTTTTTCTGTTAGTATGTATACTTTTGAGTAAAGCTCTTAATTCTTTGGGATTTTTGGTTACAAAAACCTTCTGAATTTTGGCATTCAATATTTTATACCATGTTCGTTTACATAAAATTGTCACCTGGGGTTAGTAGGCTATGCAATGCGAGTGTTAGTTCGTGAGAAATTCTTGGATGAAATTCTCTGGATGAGAATGCAGTATACAAACCCTTCTTGGCAAGATTGACTTTGCACATCAAATGTATACCTAGGATGCCTGTTTGATAGATCTTCCTATCATTCAATTTTAATATCTTTTCCGTCCAACTGTGATATTAGTAATAGATAATCGTGATGTCCATATATACACTTATTTATTTCAATGTTCGTGTTCGTTGAATCTGTTGAGTATTAAGATTCCTCTTACTTCTGATGAATATAATTCCGAGAATCTGTAGAGCTACTGAAAACTTCAATCCGTAGCAGCCGCCTAGCTTGAGCAATGATGAATACTCTTAGTGGGTCGTGGGTCGAGACACACATTGAGCGCCCGCAGCGATGAGGCCTATGTTTAAGATCGGCTAGCTCAGTCGACCATTTTTCAGCGTTGTCTGAACCATGGGTGGCGCAGACCACTCTGCCCTGTTATGGTCGTAGCGTATTGCATATAGCAATATGCTACACGTACTGCAGCGTGTAGGTCGGCTGCTGTCCATAGCGGAAAGCTTGAACGCACCCCGACCGAGAGAAATGCGCATCCTCTAGCTAGAGTGACATGTTGACAGTGGTGACAAAGAAGAAGAAGACAATCAATCTGTCTTACTTCTCGAACAAAGTACGCGCATGAAAGAAGTCCAAAAAAAGGATCATCGAAAATTCTCCACGACATCTTGGCCGAAAGGAATTTCCAATTGATGCTGGAAATTTGGAAAAACAAAAAGAGATTCGAAATCGTCTCAAGTGTAAATCATTTAATTGGTTTATGCAAGAAATCGCATCTGACTTATTGAAAAAGTATCCCAGCCCCCCCGGCGAACCACCAGATTATGTTCATAGAACGATAAGAAGCAAAGCAATTCCATATCTTTGTGTTGATAATCTCAACCATAAGCACGACGGTAAGGTAGGCTTATTTCAATGTGCTACAAACAACGTTAGGCCACATGGAAATCAAAATTGGGCCCTCAGTTGGCATAAAGATATCAGACTTAGAGGCAAAACGACCTGCTTAGATGTTTCTAAATCGACAAAAGATGCCCCAGTAATCCTGTATTACTGTCATACACAACAAGGTAATCAATTATGGTTCTATGATTTGAAAAATAAATGGATAGTTCATGGAAAGAACATGCGATATTTGGAAGCCGATGCCAAGAAAAAGAAGATTTATGTGAATAATTGTGATGCTTACAATAAATACAGGAAGTGGATCTTTGGGTATACGAATGAAACAGCATTAAGGGATTTCCATAGTAATCATCCAGAAGATTTATAGTGTTGGTAGATATTTTTGTTTTTCTTTGGCATATCAACTTGTAAATATTTAAGCACTTAAGTGATACACGTAAATGTGATAGATGCTAAGGTTTATTCTCGTAGCCTAATTTTATAAGTACATATAAAAATATATAACTGTTTTATTTTGACACTCGGTAAATGAATCTGACAAAAAGATCGGCATCAATTGCAAGGTTGTTTTTACAAATTTTTACCAACAAAAGTACCCCTTGTAATTACTTCGGTGGTGTAGTTAATTTTAGTGTACTTCGATTGTATGTATGAATTGCAAATTTTTCGGATCACAACTTTTGCTAAAAGAAATTTTACACGTCAGTAAATCCTCAACATGTAACTTTTAAGTAATCGTTGAAGTTCAATAATATTTATAATTGTACTGATAGGTACTTACAATGCTCCATTAAATAAGAGTTTTAGCTTCCCTATATCGGTTATAAACAAACGGAAGATTAAGTGTTAGTTTCTTTATATAATTTGTTGAAACTTTTGAAAACGACAAGAAAATGATATTTTTTTAAAAGTGAGGAAAATGACATGTTTTGTTTACAATAGCACATGAAACGGGAAATTTGTGACTGCAAACAAACATAATTATACACATTGGATCAAGTAGATTTCATGACTAGGTGTGGATTTTTACGTTTCACGTGTTGTGTTCTTTATTATTTCTATATATACATACATATATATTTTAGTAGGAATTCATATTTCGTGAATAAACTCAAACAGTTATGCGAGTTGTGTTTTGATCGAGAACAAATTGATAGCGATTCAGTTATGCTTGTGGTCTAAAGCCTATAGTTTTCATTTTTTTCTTGAGTTTAGTGCTAAAGTTGAAATATTTGGTTTAATTTTTTTTGATATTAATTGGGATTTTGAATTTTATAAAATTACATAAAATTATTTCAATTGCCTTTAGTTTTGTGCAGTGAGTAGATACGAGTGCCGCTGGGCAATCTCATTTCAACTCAACAAAAATTACTTTTGTGATAGAGCCTACAGACAGTAAGTCGAAGCATTAAATTCCAATTTAATTCTTTTAACTAGATGGCGGATGCTGAAGCGCTTCATCATGCCGTGGAATTTTCACCGTGAGTATTATAGATATATTACACATTTTCTTTTGGTATATGCATACTTCGACTTCTGTAGCGACTTACACATGTAGGACTTCATTTTTATAGATATTCTTTTCATGTAGCTATATATAATTTCGATTTAATACTATAATTACGTATCTATACCGCTAATTTAGTGAGATCTTTATACTTTGAAATGATAATACGTTTAAGTAGACACTCTATATGTATAATTTAACGTTATACTTACCAGTATACATTTTGAATGGATGATCCGGTTGAGTCAACACTCTACATACATATATCTATATATACGATAATGATATACTTACTTGCATATATTTAAGAATGATGGCCTTTTGATTTACTAATGTATCTACATATGTATATAGTTAACTCAATATTATACATACCTATACATATATACATTGGAGTGATGATTTTTTTTTGTTAATTTTGCAATTATAGCGTAAATATGAAATTTTGAAAGTTTTTATTCTTCCTTAACTATTCCGGAGCCCTCTCACGCAGGATGAAGGTTGTCTAGGCTCGCCTAGTCTCTCTCTCTCTACAGGTCAAATAGGGACCCTGAATAATTATGCCCCTCAGAGTTAGATGGGAGGATGGGGCCGGCAAAGAAGGCAAAACATCTGCGCCTTCGATTGTATACGGGTGGGTGACGTAAGGGTCCCTTCAGGACCGAATGTGTGCCGGCTTTTGTTTTGTAGACACGATTTTTTTTTATTATGGCTGACGGAAGCGGCAGGTTTTTTCGTGGAACCTCCCCACACTCCGCCAATGAGCCGAGGCGAGCTAGCGTGCCGCCCTGCAGTGAACGCTGTCCGTCGAGTGATCTGTCAGCTCCTGCTAACAGTCTGGACTTTACGTCCGATGTCCATCACTCTTCATAGTTCCATAACAACGTATACATGTCACGTTTCCGCGACTTAACTGAGACTTACAAAAAAAGTGTTTATACAAAAATTTAGTCTTCAAATTTGTATCTGCCATTTTTCTCGTAGGATCAACCGTTGAGGAATTATTTTGAAAAAATCAATTTTTTGTACCTTTAATCCAAGATAGCTGCAGCAGTGTAATATATAAATTACAAAGAAGCAAAAGAATATAGCAAAATGTAGGATAAAATTAACCAGGTAATCAAAATCAGATTTTTCAAAGTGGTGTTTATTCTCATTAAAATTAATCATGCCGCTACAAAGATTGAATTGTCGAATACACTGACTTATTGAAGCATTTACACCATAATTTGTTATATGAAATGATTCATATAATCTCCAATATGTTGAGTGAATGTAAAAGAGGATGTAGTCAAGTAAAGAGGATAAACAATCTGTAATCCAGCAAATTTTTTATAAACATAACATTACGGGTCTTTAGTCGAGTAGATAACTTTTGCAAGTCAATTAACTGACATTTTACATCATACGGTGGCAAGTCAGCACTACAGTTCAGCTTCCTCAAAGCTAATCTAATAAATCTCCTCTGCACACCTTCGACTCTACTGCTATGAATAGCATAGTAAGGATCCCATAAAACAGAACAGTAATCTTGATTATTAGGTCTAACCAGCCGGAATACTATCAGGGCCAGAAGGATTTGATTTTCAAATCTTATTTTTAGATTCGAAAACATCGTCTACAGATACATGTATCGAGCCTAAATTAATATGCGATGATACGCAAGATCATTACCAAATGATGGACCAGTATCCACCACATATATAGATTCAAAGTATTTCGCATACCTGTATCTGCTATTCTATTGCTATAATAGAAACATGATAGGACACTAGACACTAATACATACTATGTTCTATAGAATTCAAACAATATTGATTACATACGAACTTATTGAAAAATTCATGTCCTTTACATAGTTTTTAAAAGCAATACCATTATTTACATCACACGCCTCTCTTTATCTCTTGTGGGCCACATTTTGAGCATTTTTTGGTTAGTTAATTACGATTTCTCAATGGAATACTAAGATTGCTTCTCCTTCTTGTTCTTGAGGCTGAAATAATATTCAGGTCTACCGTGGAATTCGATTCGATCTGGATTCCTTCGAATTAAGGTTTTTCATTTTTTACTGGTAAAATTAATCGCATCGAATATTCTTCAGCATCAATCAAAAATAATCGGCAATTGCTTTCTATTGAATTTGGAAAATCTTCAATTCAATTGTATTGCACAGTGAAAAATGCTCCTTAAAAAAATTCGATTTGATATAGATTTGATCGAATCGAATTCCCCGGTATGCCTGATTATCTAAAATTCCAATAAATGCTGTGTAAGCCAACATTAAAGGACTTACTAAAACTACACAGAACCACATAGATTTGGATTACCAAGAGCATTACGGTGCACGGTAAAACTCACTAATTTCAAGTGCGGAATTATTAACAGTATCTTTGGAAAAGCTAAAAGATGCTAACTTGACAGTAGAAAATAACAAATTAAATTCAAGATATGTTTTTCATAAATTTCTACATGTGATAAGAAAATAGCTATATTAGCAAATGATATTCCCAGGCAAATCTGCTTCTCCCCGGCTAACTCCAAATTCACTAGCCCTAGATGGATTGCGCCATGTGTCAGCCATTGCAATTATATCTAAAGAATGTTTACTAGACCTAGTATAGTCATAAGTGATCATGACTCTTCCATTTTCGGCTGTAGTCTACCACTTTATTTAAATTATCGGTTTGTTGTTTTCTTGGCTAAAATTATCAAGTTTCAAACACAAAAATATTTGTATGATTGATTGCAATTCTTAGCATTTCATTAACAATTACAGTGCTTATGCCAAAGAACATATAAGTTAACGGCGGGTCGTAATCGTCAAAGCGCTGGATCTGTGGTGCTGGTGAGTGGCGGGTCGTCAAAGCAGATAATTTTCGCAAACTTTATGAGAGCGGGTGGTAATATCACGACCCACCATATAAAACTGTTCAATATACAAGATGCTCATTTTTTCTGTCTTATATTCGTTGCTTATACCCAGGTTGAGTTACCTTGTAGCTAGGCGACAGTTCTTCGTCCACACTGTGAGCTTATGGAATCGATTATCGATATTTTTGGGATATTTCTTACGAGATGCTCATTCAGCTCATTAAAAAAAATATTTGAATATTTACTTTCGAATTCTATTTCATTTAATTAAATGTATAATTGTAAAATGATGTAACGGGTACGGCTTGAATAAATTATTTTAATGAATTTTATTTGCATAATTTTAAATCATAGTGTTAATAAATTCTCATCTCCGGATTAGGTTTATTTTTCTTGCAGGTTGGGTTTTTTTTTCTTTTCATCATCCCGTTTTACAACTTGTACTAAACAGAAAGATCACTTATGTTCAATGCCATAATTAAATAATTTAATTGCAAAGATGTAAATTGACCTACTTTCATTTTGGCAATAGAACGAAATGGATAGATTTGTCTTTACAGAGATTTTTAGTATCACAGACTTACTACATGCCCTAGATTCCTCATAATTGCTGATATAAGAGCGCACGTTAGGTTTCCGATGGCAAAGATTGCAGGCCATTTATCGTTTTTCTGAATTTCATACATCCATCACACATTACAGCATGTTTATCTTTATTAGCAACTTTTAATATTATAATCCGCAATTAGCACATGTTAACATAATTTCTTTCCGCACATGCCATCAGATCTAACCCGTTCCTAACTCTTTGATTGCATTTCACACAAGGTGGCATTTTTAACAAATTAAAATTTCCGGAATAACCGAACTACCGTTCCTTCACGTCCACACAAGGAGTTTTAATATTTTACACTTAATATGGTACGTCGTGTTTTCATAGTAATAGTAAATAAAATTTAAAAAATGGCCTAAATCGAGTAACCCCTACTTGGTGTTGCCATACATAATTTTGATTTTTCACTATAATATATGTGGAAACTGTCTGAGAACACGTCGACGTGGAGAGCTGAAATTTTTCTCGGCATTTTCATGTAAGTTGCAAAACAAGTTCAAAAATGGTTTAAATCTGCCAATCAAAACTTTAGTTTTTAACTATGTATATATTTTGGCACTGCGTGAGAACTTTGGTTTTTCACTATATATTTGGAAACTGCCTGAGAACGCGTTTACGTGGAGAGCTCAACTTTTGTACACGGCGGTTTAAAAAAAAATTAAATTTAAATACAAAAATGGTTTAAATCGGGTAATTTCTTCGTAGGGTTCCATACAAAAACTGCGTTTTTAACTATATATTTTAGCACTGCATGTAAACGCGTTAACGTGGAGAACTAAAATTTGTTACTTGGTGTTTTCATAGTAAGTAAAATGGACTAAACTGTTCGAGAACGAAGTGGAGAGCTCAAATTTTGTATACAGCGCTTTCATAAAAATCGCAAATAAAAGTTCAAAAATGGACCAAATCGGGCGATCACTTTTGGTGTTGCCATACAAAACTTCAGGTTTTATTATATATTTGGACAATGCCTCACTCGTCGTCGTAGAGAGCTGATATTTTGTACACGGGACTTTCTTAAAACAAACTTAAATTGAGTTCAAAAATGGAACCAATCTGGCAACTCCTTCGTAGGGTCGCCATAAAAAATTTGCATGTGGTGTTTTCAACTAATATTATGGGACCAATTGGGCTCTTTCGTAGGGTTGCCATATCAAAATTTCGTGTTTTACTATATATTTGGGCACTGCATGAGAACACGTCGACGTAGGGAACTACACTCTCCCACACATGAATATATGCACGCACACTCATACACACACAAACAGACGCAGAGTGAAACCCTAGAGTACGAAATCGCGCCATCGAGTCAGATAATAGCTTAGATATTATTTTCTTGTTATGGTCCTATGTTGAGTGATTGGCTTGGAGGTGAAGTCCAGACTGTCAGCATGAGCTGACAGATCACTCGGCGGACAGCGTTGACTGCAGATCGGCACGCTAGCTCGCCTCGGCTATTGGCGGAGAGTGTGGGGAGGTTCCACGAAAAGCCTGCCGCTGCCGCCTGCCATATACAAAAAAAAATCATGCCTACAAACTAAAACGCCGGCACAAATTCGGGACCCTTACGTCATTTACCTAGGTTCACATCGAAAGTGCAGATTGTACAGAGTACCTACATATAATTATTTTCTACTTAACAAAGGGTCAATACAACCAACTTCTAATTGTCATCATATTTCATTTACTCAATGCGAAGTTCATTCATTGCAGCAGTAACAAATATTATGCGTCAGCAAAATTAATCAGTCAATGAACTCTGCATTGTGTAAAATTTATCATTTTGTCTTTATTGTTTGTAAGCAATTTTTGTACATAAAAATGATCGATCGATAATTAACAGGGCAGTTATTTTTTGTAACTTGAATAATAAATGTTTATAGTAAATTAAACTCAGTGTTGTTACTTAAACACAGATGGTATGCCTTCATTGCACGCCCCAACCACCCATCTGACTCTGAGGGCAGTTATTTTTAGAGTCCCTGGTAGACCTGTAAAGAGAGAGAGACTAGCGGACCTAGACGACCTTCATGGGAGAGGGCTCCAGGAAAGTGAAAGGAGAAATGAAAACTATTCAGTACTTCATTTTTACGTTATAATATTTCATTTTATTCACTACGTTAACAAAAGGAGCTAGAGCTCACCTAACCATTATCCAGTTACAATTGATCAAAATAAAATGCCTAAATACATCATGTGAACAATAGTTTCACGCCGTAATAAGACCTATAGTTCGACAAGCAAGACAGGTCACCTTATGAATGCCCGGGTATAATTAAATCTTCTCACCCCACTGATCTGGGTGATTGCAACCGAAAAATATGCTAATAATATGTACCCCTATAGGTAATAATATAATGATATACGCAATGATGTAACAATATAATATAAATAAAAGAATTTTACTCGACATAGACTTACATGATGCCACTCGTACACTCAAAGGAGCTCCCTGGAGGCGAAATGGTTCTATTAGCTGAAAAGATTAGAAGAAAATTTTTGTCGAACTTGGTTCCCTTTAACCTTAATAACTGTTTAGTCCAATGTGCTTGTCTAATTTATGGTTTACAATTCCCATGCTCATTCGCGAACTTTAAAACTGTTCTTTCCTAAATGTATTTAACTGCAGCAATCCAATTCTCTAACGTAAGTAGTTCTATATCGTGAAACAGATTAAAAGGAGTCAATGCACGTCACAAAAATGTGCCTAAATTTAAACTAGAATACTCTGTCACATAATTGTACACCGAGAATAAAAAATGTATCCAAATTCAGATTAGAGGGGGTAAGCCAGAAGCCACCTTAAGACTATATGAAATATCAGTTAGATACTGGCACTCAAGAATGTTAAAGTTGGGCTATTATTTACGTGAATGACTAATTTATCTTATCAATACCTCTATAGGTATACTACTGTAGGTATATGAATCAAAAAATATAAATGTATAAATCGATAGTGATAACTACCAGAATACGGGAATAGGACTTTTATTTCAATTATTCCCATATCATGACTAATGTAGCTGAACGTTATTCCTGCCAATAAGAAGCCATTAAAATTCATAAAATAAAAACTTAATTAGAAACGAGAAGCAGTAAGGTTCCACGTATTAGAGATATATATACGGCCGTTAACCTATACTATCTAATATGGTTATGTAGTAATAGGTATATTATGAAACAACAACTCATAAACTATGTATCCATATCTTCTCAAACAAAAATATATAAAATATAATATTGCTCCATACCGATATCTATTTCCCAAGACTGCTTCAAGTATAGATGCACTTAGGCTCCGAAAATACGCACTGCAGAGATGACGTAGGAGATATAACCTCCAACAATTTGCTAGAGCTGGAATAGTAAGTTCATAGCGATACTACTGCCGTCGCGGAGTCCTCCCTTTATCTTACTATAACTGCGAGATCCAGATATAAAGCAAAATCTCTGGATGAGAATATCGTCTTTAGCTGTCGACGGACAGATCTCTATAACGGTGAGGCTGATTAAATCTCAACCCAACAGCAACCTCACCTTCGAGTAAATGTGTTCACACGAGCTGGACGTAGATATGGTTGTTCGGTCTCACATATAGTACGTCCTTGTGGGGAAATGCACCAACTTTTCTATTGCTAATTTAAAAAAAAATGTGATACAGAGAAAGCAGCTACTATCAGCCAGCTGTTCTCTATATCCCCTTAATCCGTTGACGAGATAATTTTTCTGACTCTGGAGTTTCTCTTTTCTGCCGGATTACTTTTCCTCGGCCTTCGATGACTTAAAAATATTTAGATTTTCTTTTCCTTTCACCAAACTATTAACTTCCTTCCTTTCAAGGAATCACACTTCGATCAACAAACAAATAACAACCTTCTTTTTTGACAGCCAAACTCTCCGAAAAAGTAGTAGGAAGCGCTCTTCCTCTTCTTTTCCGCCAGCTTTTCTATCTCGCGCGATTAAGTTTATTAGGTCGCGTTCGGTGTCTATCGCCGCTCCGTCCACACAGATGGCAGTCCGTGCTTTCATGGCGCAGCTAGTCCCAGTGTAGCACAATGCTGCCTGCATTATGCTACGACCATACCAATCTCTATCCAGTATATCACAATTTTGAACTAACTACATAGTATTGCATATGCCTACTACCACCGAGAGTGTTGTACATATTTGAACAAAAATATATCAACAGACAAAAAATCAATCCTTACTTCGTCTCTCGTCAAACTCCTCGAAGGGCTGGTTAATGTAAATTAATTATTTTTTTTTTCAGGTACCATTCAATAGTGAGGATATATGTTTTCATATTTATCGCACGCATAATAGAGCGCCTGAAGTTGAAACTCTTGAGGTAAGTATTATAGTTGACCCCAATGATATGGAAAATATAGGTACTTCGATTTTAAATATAGGCCGGAGATGGTGATGGATTCGAGGAAACACCAGCATCTAATCATTGGCTTCTTCCATCAAAGGACTTTGTTGGATTGTGGGAAAGTCTTCTTTACGAAGAAGGTTTAAAAGAAAATGTAAGAAATTTTCAAATTTTCGCAGGTTTTTATTTCCTTAGTTTCCATGATAGATTCTGAAGTTTATTGAAACTGCACTGAAGTTTTCACAATTGAATGTTAATGCAAATATTATTTGTTGTAATCGAATTGTTTTGCTACATGGACCTCCCGGTACAGGTAAAACAAGTTTGTGCAGAGCCTTAGCACAAAAATCATCAATACGATTACAATCGGTGTAAGAATAGTGTGAACTTGGAGCCGTCTTAGATTGTTTACTCATGTAAGTTTTTCTTATAGGTTTAAATGTACTCATTTGGTAGAAATCAATAGCCATAGCTTATTCTCGAAATGGTTTTCAGAGGTAAATAAATAAGATATATTAAATCGTGCTTGATGTAATTTCTTTTCAGAGTGGGAAATTAGTTATGAAATTATTTAGTAAAATTAAGGAATTATTATCTCAACCGAAATCTCTAGTATGCATATTGATTGATGAAGTGGAATCCTTAGCTTATAATAGGGGATCTATCTCAGGTATGGTTTTAATGTTTTAAGTTTTTCAATATTTCCTTACGCTTAAATCAGATTTAAACAGTTAACAAATTATGAGATTAAGAGTTTTATAATATTACTTAAAGTTTCAACACTATAATATGTAGCTTTACTTTTTCTTGCTTACATTACATTAGTAGAATTTAGTTGTCCTGTATCAGCTTGGAGCAAAATCGACATCATTTTTGTATATAGGAATGAATTCTATTCCTTCATTTCTTTTTAAATATACGAATAATGAAATATTTACAAAAGTGAAAGAAATGTGTCGTGCTCCTAACAATCATGAATCCAGTAAAATCCAATAATTCCCTAACAGTCACCGATTGAACATAAGTGTAATAGGTAAAATTAAAGAGGAGACTCTGGGCTTCCGAAATTTTGTAACAAAAATGTTAGTGGGAATATTAAAAAAAAAAACGGAAAATATAAAAGAGAAACGAAATTTAAAAACCGCAGTTTCGAATTTGAAGCGTAATAAAAATATAGTCATATTAAGTCTGTATATTCCAATTATTCTACATAGTTTTTGAAATATAATTGCAACTAATAAATAACATACCTTATTTTTTAGGAAGTGAACCACGTGATGCTCTCCGAGTTGTAAACGCTGTGCTGACTCAGCTGGATCAAATAAAAAACTATCCAAATGTTTTGATTTTAGCCACATCTAATTTGAGCTCAAATATAGATTTAGCCTTTATTGATCGAGCAGATATTAAGCAATATGTTGGAAATCCATCCGGTAAAGCAATTTATAATATTTATAGGTCTGCCATCATCGAACTGATAAGGGTAAATACAGCAAACTACTGTAGATATTACATTTTACTTCGATATTTTATCTTTTAGGTTGGCATTATTCCAGAGTTCGAAATATTACCTTATCATTATTTGGAATTCAGTGGTGATAGTCAGGAAATGAAAGTTAGTCTTCAGTTACAGAATATAGCTCAACAGAGTATTGGATTAAGCGGTAGAACACTAAGAAAGATTCCATTTATTGCACATGCATTCTTTATACAAATTGAAAACCCAAGCTGTGAAGTGTTCATTTCTGCCATGGAAGTCGCAGTAAGAAAGCAATATAATGAGCGTCAGTTACTAGCTTAGATATCCACGCAATAGTTTGAAATTGATTTTTATAAACTTGTTTATATAATATTTAGATGCTTTTTGGCAGTTTATAAAACTATATTTTTAAAGAACTGCTGTACATTCTTTTCAATATCTGTATATCTGTACATATGGTGTACTCTTTTATTTTTGCTAAATTTTGAATTTTCTTTGGCAGGTTAACTTTTCGAATATTAACAAAACACGAATTCTATTAATGCGCATCAGGTCCTAAGGGCCTTTTTCGACCCAAATCGATATTAAGCTTTAAATAACTTTCAAATTATATGAATCACGGAGCTAAGATTTTATGACTTTGTTTAGTTTACTAAAGGTAAGCTTTGTGCAAAAAATTATAGGATTTGCTGTAGTAGTTATACCGCTACATAAAAAGTCACACTATAGTTTCTTGGGTCCAAAGTGACCCTTAACAAATTTTATATATTGCATGTTAATTATAAATTATAAATGTAACGGAGTTCTGTTTTTTTGCATCCTAACATGTAGTGTGTTGTTTCCATGTCAAGTTCTCATCCATTAGCAGTCCCAAATTTTTGATTTCCTTCCACTTCTAGGCTGATGTCCTGTTTTTGCTTGCCCCGCTGCTTAAAGACCATATACCTTGTTTTTGATGAATTTATTGCCATTTTATTGCCATATGGCCATCTTATGTACCTCATTATGTTCTCATTTATTTCATTCTGAATTGCTTCTCCACTCCTTCCATTGTACAGAGGCAGATTGTCATCCGCATATACAATATTGTGAAGTCATGCCAGCTTCCATTAAGTTTTGGATGTACAGAGAGTAGAGGAGCGGCCCCAGAATTGATCCCTGCTGGACTCCAGTATTCATCACCTCTTCTCACTGTAACAGTTTTCTACTTTCGTGCAGCACTGCCTATCTTTAAAGTAATTGGTTAACAGCTGTGTAGCCTTTCCTCTAATTACAAATTCACTTATTTTTTTCTATTAGCACCTTATGATCGACAGTATAAAATGCCTTCTTCAGATCCACAAACGCTCGAATGACAGTTACCATCGTCTAGCTCCTTGTTAATCTGTTCCATTACATCAGACAAGATATCAGTGGTGTTACTTTCATTTTGGAAACCATATTTTGTTTTTTTTTTATCAAAACCTCCATGGCATTGTAAAAATTCTGTTAGCTGATTATGGATTAGTTATTGGCAGTATGCAAGTAGATTTCAGACAGGCTGGAAACCAATACAGTCATTTATTATTCTCGTTAATGGTTCCGTTTTTATATCTTGGAATTAAGACGTTAAGAATTCTTAACGTCTTTTACTCTTATTCCTCTTAGTCCTCTTTCATCAGAGATAATAATTTCTCCACATCAGTACTGTTAGCCGGCCTAATATACACACAGTTTGACCCTGCCACATTTTTAATTGATTGCCTATGAGAACCACACTTGTCCTCTAATTTTTTTACAAGTGAGGGCCCATCATTTACAAAGTGCTTGTTCATATAATTGGCAATTTTCTGTTTGTCTGTGATGATATTATATCCATATTTTATTTAGTTAACCAATACTGTTGTTTCCACTCTTCAAAGCACCATTTCTTATAGTTTCGTTTATAGTTTTCCATATATTTTTTGCGTCACCTGCTGTTTGCATTCTATGTTGTACATAGCTCAGTTTGAGCCTTCTTATTTTGCCGGTGATGTCGTTCTTAATTCTGTTGTAATTTCGTATTAATTGTGGATTAACTGGCCCCTTTTATTTTCTTATATATATTTTATTATGTGGTTTTATTTTGTTTAATATTTCTATCGTGATCCAGCTATTTTCCCGAGATCTAATCATAGAAACGTCTTGATAGTATCAAATACTATAAAGCTGCTTAGTGAAAATGAGGTAACTAGGACATACTTGGAGACACTAGCATGTAATAACGCAATGGTGATGAATATAATGTCGCTGCAAGAATTACTGAACAAGGCTGCAGTCTAATTGACCAGATTGGCCCCAATTGGACCATCGCATGATAATAACTACGCTTAGGAAGGCATTAACGCGCAGAGCAAAAATGTCCAAAAGGAAACTGGAGACATTAAGAACTGAGGTTAGAGATGCGGTTGATAATTGCAATATATCAAGCTTTGATAAACTTATAGATATGTTACAAAAAGCGAAGCAGGAAGCAACAGACATTGAAGTGATTAGATACTATTGTGTCTAGAGCTTGCAGAAATAGCTCACCATCAGCATTTGGCGGCTTATAGTATGTGACAATCGTTAACTTCGGCACTAGATCTGCTAGCTTAATGGGAATCACATTGAACTGCTGATATATCCCTTCTAGCATACATAGATCACTGTTATTCCTCCTCCTCTCGTAATAGAATTACAACAATTGAAAATCGGAATGTATCTTTGCAGATTGAAGAACTGAGTTTTCTTTTGTCTAATCCAGGTTTCCACTAGTATGACAATATCAACGTAGTATCACAATATAAGGGTTACTTTGGAATCAAAACTATTTTTATTATTTTATTAAGTAAGGTACCTATATAGTAAGTGTAGCTTTTGGGAAGGTAAGGAACCAAGCTGTAAATTACTAGAAGACTATTTTCCTGTATGGATAGTAGTTTAGGCTCTATAGCATATATAAAGTCAATGTTTGGCACTTTTCCGTAAGTATCAATAGAACATTTTTGAGAACGGACTCCCAACTCATACATAGATTTCTGTTCATGGCTTGGGAAGTTTTGTCGAGGGTTTTGGTTGGGCCAAAAGCCTCGAGAATACTTCACAAGCCATGAAACAGACTCCCTCACTACCGCATGAGAGCCCAAACAGAGTCCTCAACATTCTAAAATATTTGCAGTGTTCTTATGTAATCAGGCAGCAATTGGTTACCTTTAAGGAACCAATCTGCATACCTGCGCGCTCTCAAATTGTTGCCCCAGTCCGGTTACAAACTCAAGAAGAAATGCTCTGTTTATCACAAGAGATAAGCGATGGAGTCTTCTTGGCAAACAGTTTACTGTCATCTGGAGAAGAATTAGTGCTGGTTAGTATTCTCAACGCTAACAGTCATCAAGTAGTCATACATAGCTTAAAGTTACAGCTATTTCTAATAAACGACTACACAATAGTCCCATTGACACACACAAAAGACCACAACCAGACGCACATACCCATACCAAATTTAGAGGCAATATCAAACAACACAAGAGACGGAACTGAGTGTCTAAAGCCTGCCAAAAAGGTGTATATAACTCTTCTGTCCAAAATCCCGAGGCATAAATCACTATTAAACAAACAACGGCCATATAAGAACGGTAGCGAGTCGCTAAAGCCTATATTAAAGGTGCATATTACTCCACCGTCACACAACACAAAAAATTCTACATGGTCAAAAAGCAGTAGCATTGACGCGCATGAGTATATCACACAACCTAAGGCAAATACCACACAGGTG
This sequence comes from Dioctria linearis, assembly GCA_963930735.1. Taxonomy (NCBI): domain Eukaryota; kingdom Metazoa; phylum Arthropoda; class Insecta; order Diptera; family Asilidae; genus Dioctria; species Dioctria linearis. Next base: position 76,083,711 of record OZ005743.1, on the reverse strand, counting down.
TACCAAACTCAGCCGTCAACAAAGCAGGAAGCCTATACCCTGCAACATGCTAAGAACAACGAAATAAAGCCGCAAAAGGAATCCCAAAAGCCTCATGTATTTACAGGTCAAAAACTTAAAAGGAAGAGTAAGTCATAAAACAATACCCGCGTATTTCTAGGCTAGGGCAGGAACTCAGCCTAGACCCTAATTTGACCGCGGAAGAAAAAATTTCGATATCAGAACTCTGCGAAGAGTATAACGATATCTTTTTCCTCAAAGGTGACAAACTCACCTATACAAATGCGATAACGCATAATATTCCATTGGTGCAAGATCAAGCACCAATCAATCAAAAAATGTACCGCTTACCTGAAACACAGCGGAAAGTCATTAACGAGCAGCTAAAAGAAATGCTAGACAGCGGGATAGTCCAGTCTAGTAAAAGTCCTTGGAATTCACCTCTACTAGTTGTCCCCAAGAAAGCGGGACCTGACGGTGAAAAAAAGTGGGGCGTCGTTGTCGACTTTCGGAAATTAAACGAAAAGACAATTGGAGACGCATTCCCGCTACCCCGAATCGAGGATATTCTCGACCAACTAGGTCACGCAAGGTATTTCACCACACTCGATTTGGCCAACGGCTACCACCAAGTTCTTGTCGACAAAAAAGATCGACGTAAAACTACTTTCAGCACAAGTTATGGGCACTACGAGTTCAAGCATATGCCATTCGGGCTCAAAGGAGCCCCCGCCACATTTCAACGCCTAATGAATTTCGGCTTAACAGGCCTACAAGGCCTCGAAGATTTTGTCTACCTAGATGACATCGTCATCTATGGTAAAAATTTAAATGACCACAACGAAAAGTTGAGGAAAGTCTTCAATAAGTTGAGAGAGAACAACTTGAAGCTGCAGCCAGAGAAGTGCCAGTTTCTACGAAGAGAAGTTGTTTACCTAGGACATAAATGTTCTAGCGAAGGAGCCCTACCAGACCCAAGTAAGACGGCCTGCGTCCAAACATTTCCTGTCCCAAGAACAGTAAGGCAAGTTCAGTCATTTTTAGGACTTGCCAATTACTACAGGAAGTTCATTCCAGACTTCTCCAAAATTGTACGTCCAATAACAAATTTACTCCGAAAGGATGTAAAATTCACTTGGACAGAGAAATGCCAAGAAGCATTTCAAAACATAAAAAATGCTTTAATTTCCCCACCACTTTTAATTTACCCCGATTTTTCGAAATCTTTTAATCTCACTACAGACGCAAGTAACGAGGCTCTAGGAGCTGTTCTTTCTCAAGGAGAAGTCGGAAAGGACCAGCCCATTGCCTATGCAAGCCGCACATTAAACAAAGCCGAAAGAAATTACTCTACTATAGAGAAAGAGTTATTGGCTATTGTCTGCGCTACCAAGAATTTCAGGTGCTATCTTCAAGGCCGGAAATTCACGGTCTATACTGACCATAAAACCTCTCAAAGGTGTCTTCAATGTGAAAAACCCTACTTCCCGTTTGGTGAGATTTCACCACAAATTATCTGAATTCGATTACAACATCGAATATAAACCAGGGAAGTACAACACTAATGCAGATGCACTAAGTCGCATCCCTCAAGCATTAAAGGAAGACAGTTTAGGCAATACCTTAACGGTAAAAGCCCTAGTCCACCACACGATGGACTCAGATGTGGAGGAAGACGATTCCACAAATAATAAAAAGAAAAAGAAATCCGCTCATTGTTTCGTCGTGACTCGATCTCAGAATAAAAAGGCTCAAGAGACAATAAATAGCTCCAGTGTGGAGACAGAAGAGCACACGAAAGCGGACCAAAACGAAATTCAACTCACGGAGGCGGAAAAACTAAACCCAGCATCGCTTGAGCAAAAAGTAAGTACTGGCAAGACACCCGAAGTTATCACGAGCCCTACGGAAATCCGAACAATCTTAAAAGATTATCACGATTCTCCATTTGGTGGCCATCAAGGTGTCATAAAAACTTACAAACGCATAAGACGCAAGTATTGGTGGAGACACATGCTTAGCGATATTAAAAAATACATTAAAAAATGCCCAAAGTGCCAGACGATGAAAGCATCTCCACAATATAAAATGCCAATGGTTATCACGGACATCGCAGAACAACCGTTCGACAAATTAGAAAAGACCACATCAGGTAACAAATATATCTTGACCTTCCAAGATAATTTAACAAAATGTGTCGACTTTAAATTTGTCAAATTTAAAACGGGATCCTGAACCCGTTTACAATCATGAGAGCTACTATCACATATTGAAGTATAAGCTCCAAAAATCATATGCCACGGCAAGAAAGAACTTATTGGCAAGTAAACAGCGCTCAAAGGGGTACTACGATAAGACAGTACGGCCCCTAACTTTCCATGTAGGAGACAAGGTCCTCATCAAGAATGAAAGCAGAAAACATAAGCTTTCTCAAATCTGGGTAGGACCTTATCAGGTAATCGCAATACAAAGTGATGTGAATACCACCATCAAAATTGGTAAACGTATAGTAACGGTACACAATAATCGTTTAAAACCATATTTCGAGTAAAAGCATGTTGAACAAAAATGAACCAGGTTGACTTGAAATTCCTACTACAGTGTCCATAAATCCCCATTTCAATACACCCCCATAAACATTTGCGGTGGAGTCACTCCACTGCCCAATTTAAAACGGCACAATGCACGTACAAATATGCTTAAAGGATTGTTTTCTTCTTCTGAATTGTCCACAGAAATGGCGCTTAAATTCATCATAGTTGCCCTCTTCATTCAGTACACAACGGAAGCAATCGCTGACAAACCTTATGTAATGACCCCGCTAAATGGCTCGGGTATATTTTTCGAGGACCTGGGAAATCTCATGGTATATCATGACACCTGGAATGTCCTCACCGAGATAGACTTGGATGAGTTAGATACCCAAACGAAGCTAGCAGAATATGCAGAGCACTTAGTGCATAAACTCTGCATAAATATAACAAACCCAGAAGACCTGTGTAACGTGCAGCAACTACACACACGCTATAATAGACAGCGTACGAAAGCGCACGGAAACTATAAAGGAACTAGTACCAGGAAAACGCAAGGCCAGATCGCTATTTGATGGAATAGGCAATGCCATGCACTATGCACATATGTTTGGAACTATGGACAGAAATAACGAGAAAAAAATTTACAGCAGGTTAGAAGAACTTGAATCGAATACACAAGCCCTAGCCGAGCTAGAGAAACAACAAATCAATGTTGTAAAAACTACCTTGGAAAAGATTCAAAAACCGCTGGCTATGTTAATAGACAGACAACAAAAAATAGCACACCAGATAAACGATCTCCACCATGTGGCCGATGATTTAACTAGGAAGCAACTAAGACAAGAGATTATATCGAGCTTATTGCTCCAAATCATCGAAGTTGAATATCGACAACAAGCCCTCCTGGATATAATAATGGCTAGTAGAAACAATCATATTCATCCACTCCTAATGTCTCCCAAAAATCTGCTGGACATATACCGCAAGACCGCCTCGAATTGCCCAAAAGACCAAAATTGTCTATCTGTTCTATATCAAACAGCAGGAGCTCAGTCACTCCTTATGCAGAGTAAATTGGTGGTGAGAATTACTCTCCCAATTTTTAACCTGCCAATAATGAGGCTACAACAGATTCAGTGCTATCCTGTATCCAAGTCAGCAAATTACTCATTAATTCCAGACCCTGGTTATTCATACATAGCCAATAGCGCAAAAACTCAGGAATTTCTCTTATTAAAAGGCGATGACATGAAAAGGTTCAAGAAAATAACAAGTAATTTGGAAGAAAACACGTATGTAGGCCGGCTGAACACGCCTATAATCAAAGCGGCAACATCCAAAGAATGTGCCATTAAATTGCTATACAACCCTCTAAGTGAAGTGCCCAAATGCAAGACCAGAGTACAAATCCCGCAAAAAGACATGCTGATCAAATTAAACAAGCCAAATGCGTGGCTATTTTCATTTATCACCTCCACGGTGCTACACATCACATGTCCAGATCACTTTGTAATCTCGAAACTGGAACGACAAGGGATATTAGAGATAACGCAACCATGTCAAGTTCAAATAGGTGACAAAGTGCTTAAATACGAAGGTCAGAGTAAATTTCCACTAAAAATTATCCAGCCGAATCAGTTTCCTGAGCTCAACCACTCTCTACTCAAAGTAAACCTGACTGAAATTTTACAAGAAACTCAAAACCACAGTCTGGGGAAAATCGAGATTTTAACGGGAGACGATATCCATAAATCAATTTATACTGACACCCATTCGCTAGAAGAAATCCGAAATAAAATAAATAAATACCAAGAAAAGATATCAAGTAAAAACTCCCATATCCTGTCCACAACTTCTCTATCATTTACGAGCCTACTAGCTCTGGCCATAATGATCGCTGTGGCAGTAAAATATCTTAACGCTGTTGTCATCAAGATGAGACAACCGAGGAATCAACCACAAGGTAACCCCGAAATTTCATCAGAGGGAATTCCTTTAGAAGAACAAACTTCTGCTCCCCAACCCAGTTTAAGGCGAACTAGAAGCCTCGCTAAAACCAAATCGGTTCAAATAATTTAAAGGTGAAGCGCGGACACTGTCAAAATGGACCACTTGGTCAAGTTAAAACAGTTTTATAACAAAAGTAGACCTGGTATGTACAAAAGATATACATAGAAAAATGTTAACCTAAAAAGTAAAATATATCAAAATGTGGAACAGGCGGATAGTCCTAAAACACATTAAAACTAAATCAAAAAAAAAAAAATGAATTAAAATACAAAGATATCACCTGAAGTTAGAAATAAAATATTAAATAGCAAGAGACAAATACAAATAGATAGAATAGTAAAAAATTAAAGTGACATTAGAATTAAATATAAAAAAAAAGGTAAAAATAAAAAAGCATTGAAAATAAAATAAAATAATAAAAGTAGAAAAAGGCACAAAATATATAAATTGAAACTAAAATGCCCGACTATTATGGCTTTAGATAAATAAAATAAACAAAATAATAGACCTAAGAGAGAAATGTATTAAAATTATATAACAAAATAATAATAAATATATATGGAAACGAAAATAACATATAAACATTAATACCAGGCTACTAGGTAACGACCAAGAAATTGGTATAGGATTAAAATTAAACTAGTAAATAATAACAATAAATAGGTAAGGAAACAAACAAAAATAAAATAGTTGTTAGCTCAATATAATTTTGTAAGGCCTCACCATGCCAACAATAAGAAGAGAAAGGTAAGAACCTTTCAAAAAATAGAAAGCTAAATAAAAAATGTTGTAAACCTCGACCGAGACCCGATCCGCCAAATTAGTACCAGACCCAATAGACCTAAAAACAAAACAAAAAGAGAAAGAAGCCGAAACGATGCGCCCTTGTCTTCCTTTTAATTACGCCAGTATCAAAAAAAAGGGGGAAAAACCCTGAAAAATAACAAAGAGAAGGGCGATAAAAATCAGAACAGGTTAATCGTTTTATTTTTTTTATTTTTTTTTATTATCTTATCATTTTTTTTATTATACAAGCAAAAAGGAAGCAGAAGAAAGGCAGGAAAGGTAAAAGCGAATCAAAAACATTAGAATAAAAAAAAAAACACATAAAATAGAAGCGAGAGACATCCTTCTCACTCCCAATCCTCGTCGGACTCTTCCTCAAGTCCGAGGGAGGAGGGGTGGCCATCAAAGGCCGGATGATGGCGGTGATGGCCGGATCGAACACCGGGTGGCAACACGCACATAACCCATATCGCCCGGTAATATTAAGGGTACCACCTGAAACAAAAAATTATGGGTAAGCGGGTGTCATGTGAAAATCATAAATATCAAACTCACCTTTGGCAACCCAGGACTGCCCCTGGTGTGGGTAGATGGCTAAGTCCACCGTGTAGGTGCGGCCGGCCACGACCTCCTCGCCCCACATCGTAAAGGGACGTTCACCTATGCGTAACAATACGAGCCGGATAGGACCACGCCACCTGCGAATCACGTGCAGCACAAAGATCGAGCAGGCCACGAAGGTAAGGCCAGGCGGGCTGTGCATAGGCAAGTTACACAACTTCTTGGTACATAACATTAGGTTAGTTAGTAGTGTAATCAGGTTAGCCAAGAAAGAAAAAATGCACGACGTGAACTTGATGAAGACACATTCACAAATAATCAATAGCCCAGCATTTAATAAGCACTGCTTAACACTTTCCTGCAACGAAGTATTCGATGCACGGTAAGCAGAATGGAAATCGGACACCAGAAGATAAGAATTCCTATTTGGTACACGACAATAATAAAATCTGATTCTGGTCAAGACCATCCTCCCTTCGCCGAGAGTTATTCCTCTCCAAAGAATAACTCTCTTATTTGCGGGGGGAAAGAATGTTACATGCCTAAAAACATACCTGAAAAAGGGTATTTAAATAAAAAATATGAATAAATATATTCCTATAAGCTAATCATTCTTAAAAACATGATTGGCTTATCACACAAATAGGTGAAGAAAATTGCATCAGCAATTTTCTTCACATTCCACACATTTCTTAAAAATATTCCCATAAAACGACTTGGGAAAAACAAAAGTTTCAGTTTTCAACCAAGTCGTTTTAATAAAAAGAATTATCACGACAAATATTTAAGTTGAAAAATAAAAGAAAAGACAAATCGTACCTTCAGTACGATTTGTCGTGAAAATTGCAATATGTATGTACGAACGTACATACATATCACAAAAAAGCTTTCGCGATAAGAAGAGCGCGCCGCGCAAATACATTGTATGTACACGCGTGCGGCAATTCTAATCGTCGCGACGGTGGCTGATGTTTATAAAAGCATCAAATTTCAAGCCTCCGTCTAACGAAAAATATTCTGGACTTGTTTAATCAAGTCCAGAATAAATGAAAATTTTCTCAGGGCGAAAATGCAACTATGGATTTTCTACCCTGAACGAAGGCTCTTGATCGCGACAAAAGTGATCAAGAGCCGAGTTGTTTTTTTTGAATCAGGTTGAGAACGTCGCGGTCTAATTTTGAAAGAAAAAGGTTAAAGTAATAAAGAAAAAATAAAGAAAAATTATTATATTGGTTGGAAGTGGATTAGGTTTTCGGTCGGAGGAAAGTTGGTTAAAAGAGAAAAGTTTATACGAAAAAGTGTACAATAGAAGAAAAAAAGGAAGTTTAATTAATTTATAGTAAAGTGTATCAAAAGCACAGTTAAAGAAAAAGGAGAAAAGAAATGAATAAAGAAAAGTAAAGTTCCAAGTGAAGTGTTTTAAAATTACCCTGCAACACCATTAGTTGAAAAAGGATAGCAGTGAACCCACAACGAAGTGATCAAGTAAGTACGCCCCTTTTCGACGTACATTGAGAGAAAAACATAACATGAGCCAGCGTGCCGCCCTGCAGTAAACGCTGTCCGTCGAGAGATCTATCAGCTCCTGCTAACAGTCTGGACTTTACGTCCGATGTCCATCACTCTTCATAGTTCCATAACAAAAATGGCACCCAACGTGGGGCCACCTCAGTTAGACTTCGGTGTCTGAATGTGACGGATGCTGGAGACTGGGATTAGTTGGAGATATGGACATTTGGCTTTTAGCTAATTGTCTGACTCGGTAGTCTCATATCTAGTGGAAGTTACAGGCGGACCTGAGTCTGACTGGTGTTGTTGTAATAAATTATTTTTTTGTAGAGTAAAGTAATGTTTTTGAAAGTTTTTGCGATTTTGATTTTTGAATTTTTGTATTAAAGTAAGTAAAGTAACGTCTTTTTGAAAGTTTTTTGAAAGTTTTTGTAAGTTCGACTTTAGGTTTGACTTTGGTCAAGCCTCAAGTCTGAACAGTTCTTCTAAGTTTTTGATTTTTTGAAGTGTTTTGAATCGATCTTTCCCGCTGGCCTTCAGCCATGGAAATGGCAGGTGGCCTCACGAAAGTTTTTTATTCCGATTCTCATGGAGCCTGTCCATTTTGGTCGTACGATTGGACAGGGCCATGAGCCTGTGAGACAACTTCTTGGCTTATAGCTAATTAGTTGACATCGTTCATGGCTCTGCCCAGGTGTGTGACTAGGTGGACGGGGCAGTTGGAGGAAAGGAAGGAAGGAGGAAATGTCTGTCTCGTGGAGCTGACCCGGGATTGTTTTGGTCGGTTCGACGGGGGAATGGTGGCTGCGTCGGCATCTCTTTAGCCTGGTGGCCCCGCGGTATGGCTAGTTCATACCAAGAGGAGGATGTCGATTCACTATTCCTTAGTTTGGTAACCGACTTGAGGCGACCAATACAATACTCGGTGAGGTCTCGTGGGATGGGACTGGAATGGTTGCTTGATACCCTCGGAGTCCGGAAGTTGGCATGTTGCTAACTGTCTGACTGAGGGATATCATTAAACTTTTTCAGCCCCCAATTTCTCCAACTGACTTTCTCCAAAGATTCCCATAGAGTATCGTGAATAGGTAGTTGTTTCATGCACACATTCACATCACTTGCCTGTATCTGACTGAAAAGGGAGAGAGTGACCTGAAGACCTCTTATGTTGAGATTTCACTTTTGGAGAGAGAGAGGAGGAAGTTTTCGCAACTTTAAATTTTTTTGTTTGATAACATTTTTTTTAAACTTTCTTTTTGTTTAAATTTTGGATACGTTGTGTAGATTTTTGCTCTGCATTAGATCTTTGATCATTCTTGGACGATGTTTCGACAGATTTGTATCCAGTTTCGGTAAATTTTCTGGTTCATCTTGTTGCGAGAATATTTGTAGATTGTTCTCTTAAAAATCTTTGTAGTCGTATCTTTTAGCAGAATCTGGGTCTATCTATTTTAATAACTTTTTGCGCTAGCGCTTTGACACTTTTTCTGTTAGTATGCATACTTTTGAGTAAAGCTCTTAATTCTTTGGGATTTTTGGTTACAAAAACCTTCTGAATTTTGGCATTCAATATTTTATACCATGTTCGTTTACATAAAATTGTCACCTGGGGTTAGTAGGCTATGCAATGCGAGTGTTAGTTCGTGAGAAATTCTTGGATGAAATTCTCTGGATGAGAATGCAGTATACAAACCCTTCTTGGCAAGATTGACTTTGCACATCAAATGTATACCTAGGATGCCTGTTTGATAGATCTTCCTATCATTCAATTTTAATATCTTTTCCGTCCAACTGTGATATTAGTAATAGATAATCGTGATGTCCATATATACACTTATTTATTTCAATGTTCGTGTTCGTTGAATCTGTTGAGTATTAAGATTCCTCTTACTTCTGATGAATATAATTCCGAGAATCTGTAGAGCTACTGAAAACTTCAATCCGTAGCAGCCGCCTAGCTTGAGCAATGATGAATACTCTTAGTGGGTCGTGGGTCGAGACACACATTGAGCGCCCGCAGCGATGAGGCCTATGTTTAAGACCGGCTAGCTCAGTCGACCATTTTTCAGCGTTGTCTGAACCATGGGTGGCGCAGACCACTCTGCCCTGTTATGGTCGTAGCGTATTGCATATAGCAATATGCTACACGTACTGCAGCGTGTAGGTCGGCTGCTGTCCATAGCGGAAAGCTTGAACGCACCCCGACCGAGAGAAATGCGCATCCTCTAGCTAGAGTGACATGTTGACAGTGGTGACAAAGAAGAAGAAGACAATCAATCTGTCTTACTTCTCGAACAAAGTACGCGCATGAAAGAAGTCCAAAAAAAGGATCATCGAAAATTCTCCACGACATCTTGGCCGAAAGGAATTTCCAATTGATGCTGGAAATTTGGAAAAACAAAAAGAGATTCGAAATCGTCTCAAGTGTAAATCATTTAATTGGTTTATGCAAGAAATCGCATCTGACTTATTGAAAAAGTATCCCAGCCCCCCCGGCGAACCACCAGATTATGTTCATAGAACGATAAGAAGCAAAGCAATTCCATATCTTTGTGTTGATAATCTCAACCATAAGCACGACGGTAAGGTAGGCTTATTTCAATGTGCTACAAACAACGTTAGGCCACATGGAAATCAAAATTGGGCCCTCAGTTGGCATAAAGATATCAGACTTAGAGGCAAAACGACCTGCTTAGATGTTTCTAAATCGACAAAAGATGCCCCAGTAATCCTGTATTACTGTCATACACAACAAGGTAATCAATTATGGTTCTATGATTTGAAAAATAAATGGATAGTTCATGGAAAGAACATGCGATATTTGGAAGCCGATGCCAAGAAAAAGAAGATTTATGTGAATAATTGTGATGCTTACAATAAATACAGGAAGTGGATCTTTGGGTATACGAATGAAACAGCATTAAGGGATTTCCATAGTAATCATCCAGAAGATTTATAGTGTTGGTAGATATTTTTGTTTTTCTTTGGCATATCAACTTGTAAATATTTAAGCACTTAAGTGATACACGTAAATGTGATAGATGCTAAGGTTTATTCTCGTAGCCTAATTTTATAAGTACATATAAAAATATATAACTGTTTTATTTTGACACTCGGTAAATGAATCTGACTAAAAGATCGGCATCAATTGCAAGGTTGTTTTTACAAATTTTTATCAACAAAAGTACCCCTTGTAATTACTTCGGTGGTGTGGTTATTTTTAGTGTACTTCGATTGTATGTATGAATTGCAAATTTTTCGGATCACAACTTTTGCTAAAAGAAATTTTACACGTCAGTAAATCCTCAACATGTAACTTTTAAGTAATCGTTGAAGTTCAATAATATTTATAATTGTACTGATAGGTACTTACAATGCTCCATTAAATAAGAGTTTTAGCTTCCCTATATCGGTTATAAACAAACGGAAGATTAAGTGTTAGTTTCTTTATATAATTTGTTGAAACTTTGAAAACGACAAGAAAATGATATTTTTTTAAAAGTGAGGAAAATGACATGTTTTGTTTACAATAGCACATGAAACGGGAAATTTGTGACTGCAAACAAACATAATTATACACATTGGATCAAGTAGATTTCATGACTAGGTGTGGATTTTTACGTTTCATAAGCTTTGTGTTGTGTTCTTTATTATTTCTATATATACATACATATATATTTTAGTAGGAATTCATATTTCGTGAATAAACTCAAACAGTTATGCGAGTTGTGTTTTGATCGAGAACAAATTGATAGCGATTCAGTTATGCTTGTGGTCTAAAGCCTATAGTTTTCATTTTTTTCTTGAGTTTAGTGCTAAAGTTGAAATATTTGGTTTAATTTTTTTTGATATTAATTGGGATTTTGAATTTTATAAAATTACATAAAATTATTTCAATTGCCTTTAGTTTTGTGCAGTGAGTAGATACGAGTGCCGCTGGGCAATCTCATTTCAACTCAACAAAAATTACTTTTGTGATAGAGCCTACAGACAGCAAGTCGAAGCATTAAATTCCAATTTAATTCTTTTAACTAGATGGCGGATGCTGAAGCGCTTCATCATGCCGTGGAATTTTCACCGTGAGTATTATTGATATATTACACATTTTCTTTTGGTATACGCATACTTCGACTTCTGTAGCGACTTACACATGTAGGACTTCCTTTTTATTGATATTCTTTTCATGTAGCTATATATAATTTTGATTTAATACTATAATTACGTATCTATACCGCTAATTTAGTGAGATCTTTATACTTTGAAATGATAATACGTTTAAGTAGACACTCTATATGTATAATTTAACGTTATACTTACCAGTATACATTTTGAATGGATGATCCGGTTGAGTCAACACTCTACATACATATATCTATATATACGATAATGATATACTTACTTGCATATATTTAAGAATGATGGCCTTTTGATTTACTAATGTATCTACATATGTATATAGTTAACTCAATATTATACATACCTATACATATATACATTGGAGTGATGATTTTTTTTTGTTAATTTTGCAATTATAACGTAAATATGAAATTGTGAAAGTTTTTATTCTTCCTTCACTATCCCGGAGCCCTCTCACGCAGGATGAAGGTTGTCTAGGCTCGCCTAGTCTCTCTCTCTCTACAGGTCAAATAGGGACCCTGAATAATTATGCCCCTCAGAGTTAGATGGGAGGATGGGGCCGGCAAAGAAGGCAAAACATCTGCGCCTTCGATTGTATACGGGTGGGTGACGTAAGGGTCCCTTCAGGACCGAATGTGTGCCGGCTTTTGTTTTGTAGACACGATTTTTTTTTATTATGGCTGACGGACAGATTTTTCAAAGTGGTGTTTATTCTCATTAAAATTAATCATGCCGCTACAAAGATTGAATTGTCGAATACACTGACTTATTGAAGCATTTACACCATAATTTGTTATATGAAATGATTCATATAATCTCCAATTTGTTGAGTGAATGTAAAAGAGGATGAAGTCAAGTAAAGAGGATAAACAATCTGTAATCCAGCAAATTTTTTATAAACATAACATTACGGGTCTTTAGTCGAGTAGATAACTTTTGCAAGTCAATTAACTGACATTTTACATCATACGGTGGCAAGTCAGCACTACAGTTCAGCTTCCTCAAAGCTAATCTAATAAATCTCCTCCTCTGCACACCTTCGACTCTACTGCTATGAATAGCATAGTAAGGATCCCATAAAACAGAACAGTAATCTTGATTATTAGGTCTAACCAGCCGGAATACTATCAGGGCCAGAAGGATTTGATTTTCAAATCTTATTTTTAGATTCGAAAACATCGTCTACAGATACATGTATCGAGCCTAAATTAATATGTGATGATACGCAAGATCATTACCAAATGATGGACTAGTATCCACCACATATATAGATTCAAAGTATTTCGCATACCTGTATCTGCTATTCTATTGCTATAATAGAAACATGATAGGACACTAGACACTAATACATACTAGATTCTATAGAATTCAAACAATATTGATTACATCCGAACTTATTGAAAAATTCATGTCCTTTACATAGTTTTTTAAAAGCAATACCATTATTTACATCACACGCCTCTCTTTATCTCTTGTGGGCCACATTTTGAGCATTTTTAGGTTAGTTAATTACGATCTCTCAATGGAATACTAGGAGTGCTTCTCCTTCTTGTTCTTGAGGCTGAAATAATATTCAGGTCTACCGTGGAATTCGATTCGATCTGGATTCCTTTGAATTAAGGTTTTTCATTTTTTACTGGTAAAATTAATCGTATCGAATATTCTTCAGCATCAATCAAAAATAATCGGCAATTGCTTTCTGTTGAATTTGGAAAATCTTCGATTCAATTGTATTGCACAGTGAAAAATGCTCCTTAAAAAAATTCGATTTGATATAGATTTGATCGAATCGAATTCCCCGGTATGCCTGATTATCTAAAATTCCAATAAATGCTGTGTAAGCCAACATTAAAGGACTTACTAAAACTACACAGAACCACATAGATTTGGATTACCAAGAGCATTACGGTGCACGGTAAAACTCACTAATTTCAAGTGCGGAATTATTAACAGTAAAAGATGCTAACTTGACAGTAGAAAATAACAAATTAAATTCAAGATATGTTTTTCATAAATTTCTACATGTGATAAGAAAATAGCTATATTAGCAAATGATATTCCCAGGCAAATCTGCTTCTCCCCGGCTAACTCCAAATGCACTAGCCCTAGATGGATTGAGCCATGTGTCAGCCATTGCAATTATATCTAAAGAATGTTTACTAGACCTAGTATAGTCATAAGTGATCATGACTCTTCCATTTTCGGCTGTAGTCTACCACTTTATTTAAATTATCGGTTTGTAGTTTTCGTGGCTAAAATTATCAAGTTTCAAACACAAAAATATTTGTATGATTGATTGCAATTCTTAGCATTTCATTAACAATTACATTGCTTATGCCAAAGAACATATAAGTTAACGGCGGGTCGTAATCGTCAAAGCGCTGGATCTGTGGTGCTGGTGAGTGGCGGGTCGTCAAAGCAGATATTTTTCGCAAACTTTATGAGAGCGGGTGGTAATATCACGACCCACCATATAAAACTGTTCAATATACAAGATGCTCATTCTTTTTGTCTTATATTCTTTGCTTATACCCAGGTTGAGTTACCTTGTAGCTAGGCGACAGTTCTTCGTCCACACTGTGAGCTTATGGAATCGATTATCGATATTTTTGGGATATTTCTTACGAGATGCTCATTCAGCTCATTAAAAAAAATATTTGAATATTTACTTTCGAATTCCATTTCATTTAATTAAATGTATAATTGTAAAATGATGTAACGGGTACGGCTTGAATAAATTATTTTAATGAATTTTATTTGCATAATTTTAAATCATAGTGTTAATAAATTCTCATCTCCGGATTAGGTTTATTTTTCTTGCAGGTTGGGTTTTTTTTCTTTTCATCATCCCGTTTTACAACTTGTACTAAACAGAAAGATCACTTATGTTCAATGCCATAATTAAATAATTTAATTGCAAAGTTGTAAATTGACCTACTTACATTTTGGCAATAGAACGAAATGGATAGATTTGTCTTTACAGAGTTTTTTAGTATCACAGACTCACTACATGCCCTAGATTCCTCATAATTGCTGACATAAGAGCGCACGTTAGGTTTCCGATGGCAAAGATTGCAGGCCATTTATCGTTTTTCTGAATTTCATACATCCATCACACATTACAGCATGTTTATCTTTATTAGCAACTTTTAATATTATAATCCGCAATTAGCACATGTTAACATAATTTTTTTCCGCACATGCCATCAGATCTAACCCGTTCCTAACTCTTTGATTGCATTTCACACAAGGTGGCATTTTTAACAAATTAAAATTTCCGGAATAACCGAACTACCGTTCCTTCACGTCCACACAAGGAGTTTTAATATTTTACACTTAATATGGTACGTCATGTTTTCATAGTAATAGTAAATAAAATTTAAAAAAATGGCCTAAATCGAGTAACCCCTACTTGGTGTTGCCATACATAATTTTGATTTTTCACTATAATATATGTGGAAACTGTCTGAGAACACGTCGACGTGGAGAGCTGAAATTTTTCTCGGCATTTTCATGTAAGTTGCAAAACAAGTTCAAAAATGGTTTAAATCTGCCAATCAAAACTTTAGTTTTTAACTATGTATATATTTTGGCACTGCGTGAGAACTTTGGTTTTTCACTATATATTTGGAAACTGCCTGAGAACGCGTTTACGTGGAGAGCTCAACTTTTGTACACGGCGGTTTAAAAAAAAATTAAATTTAAATGCAAAAATGGTTTAAATCGGGTAATTTCTTCGTAGGGTTCCATACAAAAACTGCGTTTTTAACTATATATTTTAGCACTGCATGTAAACGCGTTAACGTGGAGAACTAAAATTTGTTACTTGGTGTTTTCATAGTAAGTAAAATGAACTAAACTGTTCGAGAACGAAGTGGAGAGCTCAAATTTTGTACACAGCGCTTTCATAAAAATCGCAAATAAAAGTTCAAAAATGGACCAAATCGGGCGATCACTTTTGGTGTTGCCATACAAAACTTCAGGTTTTATTATATATTTGGACAATGCCTCACTCGTCGTCGTAGAGAGCTGATATTTTGTACACGGGACTTTCTTAAAACAAACTTAAATTGAGTTCAAAAATGGAACCAATCTGGCAACTCCTTCGTAGGGTCGCCATAAAAAATTTGCATGTGGTGTTTTCAACTAATATTATGGGACCAATTGGGCTCTTTCGTAGGGTTGCCATATCAAAATTTCGTGTTTTACTATATATTTGGGCACTGCATGAGAACACGTCGACGTAGGGAACTACACTCTCCCACACATGAATATATGCACGCACACTCATACACGCATACACACACAAACAGACGCAGAGTGAAACCCTAGAGTACGAAATCGCGCCATCGAGTCAGATAATAGCTTAGATATTATTTTCTTGTTATGGTCCTATGTTGAGTGATTGGCTTGGACGTGAAGTCCAGACTGTCAGCATGAGCTGACAGATCACTTGGCGGACAGCGTTGACTGCAGATCGGCACGCTAGCTCGCCTCGGCTATTGGCGGAGAGTGTGGGGAGGTTCCACGAAAAGCCTGCCGCTGCCGCCTGCCATATACAAAAAAAAATCATGCCTACAAACTAAAACGCCGGCACAAATTCGGTCCTGAAGGGACCCTTACGTCATTTACCTAGGTCCACATCGAAAGTGCAGATTGTACAGAGTACCTACATATAATTATTTTCTACTTAACAAAGGGTCAATACAACCAACTTCTAATTGTCATCATATTTCATTTACTCAATGCGAAGTTCATTCATTGCAGCAGTAACAAATATTATGCGTCAGCAAAATTAATCAGTCAATGAACTCTGCATTGTGTAAAATTTATCATTTTGTCTTTATTGTTTGTAAGCATTTTTTGTACATAAAAATGATCGATCGATAATTAACAGGGCAGTTATTTTTTGTAACTTGAATAATAAATGTTTATAGTAAATTAAACTCAGTGTTGTTACTTAAACACAGATGGTATGCCTTCATTGCACGCCCCAACCACCCATCTGACTCTGAGGGCAGTTATTTTTAGAGTCCCTGGTAGACCTGTAAAGAGAGAGAGACTAGCGGACCTAGACGACCTTCATGGGAGAGGGCTCCAGGAAAGTGAAAGGAGAAATGAAAACTATTCAGTACTTCATTTTTACGTTATAATATTTCATTTTATTCACTACGTTAACAAAAGGCGCTAGAGCTCACCTAACCATTATCCAGTTACAATTGATCAAAATAAAATGCCTAAATACATCATGTGAACAATAGTTTCACGCCGTAATAAGACCTATAGTTCGACAAGCAAGACAGGTCACCTTATGAATACCCGGGTATAATTAAATCTTCTCACCCCACTGATCTGGGTGATTGCAACCGAAAAATATGCTAATAATATGTACCCCTATAGGTAATAATATAATGATATACGCAATGATGTAACAATATAATATAAATAAAAGAATTTTACTCGACATAGACTTACATGATGCCACTCGTACACTCAAAGGAGCTCCCTGGAGGCGAAATGGTTCTATTAGCTGAAAAGATTAGAAGAAAATTTTTGTCGAACTTGGTTCCCTTTAACCTTAATAACTGTTTAGTCCAATGTGCTTGTCTAATTTATGGTTTACAATTCCCATGCTCATTCGCGAACTTTAAAACTGTTCTTTCCTAAATGTATTTAACTGCAGCAATCCAATTCTCTAACGTAAGTAGTTCTATATCGTGAAACAGATTAAAAGGAGTCAATGCACGTCACAAAAATGTGCCTAAATTTAAACTAGAATACTCTGTCACGTAATTGTACACCGAGAATAAAAAATGTATCCAAATTCAGATTAGAGGGGGTAAGCCAGAAGCCACATTAAGGCTATATGAAATATCAGTTAGATACTGGCACTCAAGAATGTTAAAGTTGGGCTATTATTTACGTGAATGACTAATTTATCTTATCAATACCTCTATGGGTATACTACTGTAGGTATATGAATCCAAAAATATAAATGTATAAATCGATAGTGATAACTACCAGAATACGGGAATAGGACTTTTATTTCAATTGTTCCCATATCATGACTAATGTAGCTAAACGTTATTCCTGCCATTAAAATTAATAAAATAAAAACTTAGTTAGAAACGAGAAGCAGTAAGGTTCCACGTATTAGAGATATATATACGGCCGTTAACCTATACTATCTAATATGGTTATGTAGTAATAGGTATATTATGAAACAACAACTCATAAACTATGTATCCATATCTTCTCAAACAAAAATATATAAAATATAATATTGCTCCATACCGATATCTATTTCCCAAGACTGCTTCAAGTATAGATGCACTTAGGCTCCGAAAATACGCACTGCAGAGATGACGTAGGAGATATAACCTCCAACAATTTGCTAGAGCTGGAATAGTAAGTTCATAGCGATACTACTGCCGTCGCGGAGTCCTCCCTTTATCTTATTATAACTGCGAGATCCAGATATAAAGCAAAATCTCTGGATGAGAATATCGTCTTTAGCTGTCGACGGACAGATCTCTATAACGGTGAGGCTGATTAAATCTCAACCCAACAGCAACCTGACCTTCGAGTAAATGTTTTCACACGAGCTGGACGTAGATATGGTTGTTCGGTCTCACATATAGTACGTCCTTGTGGGGAAATGCACCAACTTTTCTATTGCTAATTTAAAAAAAAATGTGATACAGAGAAAGCAGCTACTATCAGCCAGCTGTCCTCTATATCCCCTTAATCCGTTGACGAGATAATTTTTCTGACTCTGGAGTTTCTCTTTTCTGCCGGATTACTTTTCCTCGGCCTTCGATGACTTAAAAATATTTAGATTTTCTTTTCCTTTCACCAAACTATTAACTTCCTTCCTTTCAAGGAATCACACTTCGATCAACAAACAAATAACAATCTTCTTTTTTGACAGCCAAACTCTCCGAAAAAGTAGTAGGAAGCGCTCTTCCTCTTCTTTTCCGCCAGCTTTTCTATCTCGCGCGATTAAGTTTATTAGGTCGCGTTCGGTGTCTATCGCCGCTCCGTCCACACAGATGGCAGTCCGTGCTTTCATGGCGCAGCTAGTCCCAGTGTAGCACAATGCTGCCTGCATTATGCTACGACCATACCAATCTCTATCCAGTATATCACAATTTTGAACTAACTACATAGTATTGCATATGCCTACTACCACCGAGAGTGTTGTACATATTTGAACAAAAATATATCAACAGACAAAAAATCAATCCTTACTTCGTCTCTCGTCAAACTCCTCGAAGGGCTGGTTAATGTAAATTAATTATTTTTTTTTTCAGGTACCATTCAATAGTGAGGATATATGTTTTCATATTTATCGCACGCATAATAGAGCGCCTGAAGTTGAAACTCTTGAGGTAAGTATTATAGTTGACCCCAATGATATGGAAAATATAGGTACTTCGATTTTAAATATAGGCCGGAGATGGTGATGGATTCGAGGAAACACCAGCATCTAATCATTGGCTTCTTCCATCAAAGGACTTTGTTGGATTGTGGGAAAGTCTTCTTTACGAAGAAGGTTTAAAAGAAAATGTAAGAAATTTTCAAATTTTCGCAGGTTTTTATTTCCTTAGTTTCCATGATAGATTCTGAAGTTTATTGAAACTGCACTGAAGTTTTCACAATTGAATGTTAATGCAAATATTATTTGTTGTAATCGAATTGTTTTGCTACATGGACCTCCCGGTACAGGTAAAACAAGTTTGTGCAGAGCCTTAGCACAAAAATCATCAATACGATTACAATCGGTGTAAGAATAGTGTGAACTTGGAGCCGTCTTAGATTGTTTACTCATGTAAGTTTTTCTTATAGGTTTAAATGTACTCATTTGGTAGAAATCAATAGCCATAGCTTATTCTCGAAATGGTTTTCAGAGGTAAATAAATAAGATATATTAAATCGTGCTTGATGTAATTTCTTTTCAGAGTGGGAAATTAGTTATGAAATTATTTAGTAAAATTAAGGAATTATTATCTCAACCGAAATCTCTAGTATGCATATTGATTGATGAAGTGGAATCCTTAGCTTATAATAGGGGATCTATCTCAGGTATGGTTTTAATGTTTTAAGTTTTTCAATATTTCCTTACGCTTAAATCAGATTTAAACAGTTAACAAATTATGAGATTACGAGTTTTATAATATTACTTAAAGTTTCAACACTATAATATGTAGCTTTACTTTTTCTTGCTTACATTACATTAGTAGAATTTAGTTGTCCTGTATCAGCTTGGAGCAAAATCGACATCATTTTTGTATATAGGAATGAATTCTATTCCTTCATTTCTTTTTAAATATACGAATAATGAAATATTTACAAAAGTGAAAGAAATGTGTCGTGCTCCTAACAATCATGAATCCAGTAAAATCCAATAATTCCCTAACAGTCACCGATTGAACATAAGTGTAATAGGTAAAATTAAAGAGGAGACTCTGGGCTTCCGAAATTTTGTAACAAAAATGTTAGTGGGAATATTAAAAAAAAAAACGGAAAATATAAAAGAGAAACGAAATTTAAAAACCGCAGTTTCGAATTTGAAGCGTAATAAAAATATAGTCATATTAAGTCTGTATATTCCAATTATTCTACATAGTTTTTGAAATATAGTTGCAACTAATAAATAACATACCTTATTTTTTAGGAAGTGAACCACGTGATGCTCTCCGAGTTGTAAACGCTGTGCTGACTCAGCTGGATCAAATAAAAAACTATCCAAATGTTTTGATTTTAGCCACATCTAATTTGAGCTCAAATATAGATTTAGCCTTTATTGATCGAGCAGATATTAAGCAATATGTTGGAAATCCATCCGGTAAAGCAATTTATAATATTTATAGGTCTGCCATCATCGAACTGATAAGGGTAAATACAGCAAACTACTGTAGATATTACATTTTACTTCGATATTTTATCTTTTAGGTTGGCATTATTCCAGAGTTCGAAATATTACCTTATCATTATTTGGAATTCAGTGGTGATAGTCAGGAAATGAAAGTTAGTCTTCAGTTACAGAATATAGCTCAACAGAGTATTGGATTAAGCGGTAGAACACTAAGAAAGATTCCATTTATTGCACATGCATTCTTTATACAAATTGAAAACCCAAGCTGTGAAGTGTTCATTTCTGCCATGGAAGTCGCAGTAAGAAAGCAATATAATGAGCGTCAGTTACTAGCTTAGATATCCACGAAATAGTTTGAAATTGATTTTTATAAACTTGTTTATATAATATTTAGATGCTTTTTGGCAGTTTATAAAACTATATTTTTAAAGAACTGCTGTACATTCTTTTCAATATCTGTATATCTGTACATATGGTGTATTTTTTTATTTTTGCTAAATTTTGAATTTTCTTTGGCAGGTTAACTCTTAGAATATTAACAAAACACGAATTCTATTAATGCGCATCAGGTCCTAAGGGCCTTTTTCGACCCAAATCGATATTAAGCTTTAAATAACTTTCAAATTATATGAATCACGGAGCTAAGATTTTATGACTTTGTTTAGTTTACTAAAGGTAAGCTTTGTGCAAAAAATTATAGGATTTGCTGTAGTAGTTATACCGCTACATAAAAAGTCACACTATAGTTTCTTGGGTCCAAAGTGACCCTTAACAAATTTTATATATTGCATGTTAATTATAAATTATAAATGTAACGGAGTTCTGTTTTTTTGCATCCTAACATGTAGTGTGTTGTTTCCATGTCAAGTTCTCATCCATTATCATTCCCAAATTTTTGATTTCCTTCCACTTCTAGGCTGATGTCCTGTTTTTGCTTGCTTCGCTGCTTAAAGACCATATACCTTGTTTTTGATGAATTTATTACCATTTTATTGCCATATGGCCATCTTATGTACCTCATTATGTCCTCATTTATTTCATTCTGAATTGCTTCTCCACTCCTTCCATTGTACAGAAGCAGATTGTCATCCGCATATACAATATTGTGAAGTCATGCCAGCTTCCATTAAGTTTTGGATGTACAGAGAGTAGAGGAGTGGCCCCAGAATTGATCCCTGCTGGACTCCAGTATTCATCACCTCTTCTCACTGTAACAGTTTTCTACTTTCGTGCAGCACTGCCTATCTTTAAAGTAATTGGTTAACAGCTGTGTAGCCTTTCCTCTAATTACAAATTCACTTATTTTTTTCTATTAGCACCTTATGATCGACAGTATAAAATGCCTTCTTCAGATCCACAAACGCTCGAATGACAGTTACCATCGTCTAGCTCCTTGTTAATCTGTTCCATTACATCAGACAAGATATCAGTGGTGTTACTTTCATTTTGGAAACCATATTTTGTTTTTTTTTATCAAAACCTCCATGGCATTGTAAAAATTCTGTTAGCTGATTATGGATTAGTTATTGGTAGTATGCAAGTAGATTTCAGACAGGCTGGAAACCAATACAGTCATTTATTATTCTCGTTAATGGTTCCCTTTTTATATCTTGGAATTAAGACGTTAAGAATTCTTAACGTCTTTTACTCTTATTCCTCTTAGTCCTCTTTCATCAGAGATAATAATTTCTCCACATCAGTACTGTTAGCCGGCCTAATATACACACAGTTTGACCCTGCCACATTTTTAATTGATTGCCTATGAGAACCACACTTGTCCTCTAATTTTTTTACAAGTGAGGGCCCATCATTTACAAAGTGCTTGTTCATATAATTGGCAATTTTCTGTTTGTCTGTGATGATATTATATCCATATTTTATTTAGTTAACCAATACTGTTGTTTCCACTCTTCAAAGCACCATTTCTTATAGTTTCGTTTATAGTTTTCCATATATTTTTTGCGTCACCTGCTGTTTGCATTCTATGTTGTACATAGCTCAGTTTGAGCCTTCTTATTTTGCCGGTGATGTCGTTCTTAATTCTGTTGTAATTTCGTATTAATTGTGGATTAACTGGCCCCTTTTATTTTCTTATATATATTTTATTATGTGGTTTTATTTTGTTTAATATTTCTATCGTGATCCAGCTGTTTTCCCGAGATCTAATCATAGAAACGTCTTGATAGTATCAAATACTATAAAGCTGCTTAGTGAAAATGAGGTAACTAGGACATACTTGGAGACACTAGCATGTAATAACGCAATGGTGATGAATATAATGTCGCTGCAAGAATTACTGAACAAGGCTGCAGTCTAATTTACCAGATTGGCCCCAATTGGACCATCGCATGATAATAACTACGCTTAGGAAGGCATTAACGAGCAGAGCAAAAATGTCCAAAAGGAAACTGGAGACATTAAGAACTGAGGTTAGAGATGCGGTTGATAATTGCAATATATCAAGCTTTGATAAACTTATAGATATGTTACAAAAAGCGAAGCAGGAAGCAACAGACATTGAAGTGATTAGATACTATTGTGTCTAGAGCTTGCAGAAATAGCTCACCATCAGCATTTGGCGGCTTATAGTATGTGACAATCGTTAACTTCGGCACTAGATCTGCTAGCTTAATGGGAATCACATTGAACTGCTGATATATCCCTTCTAGCATACATAGATCACTGTTATTCCTCCTCCTCTCGTAATAGAATTACAACAATTGAAAATCGGAATGTATCTTTGCAGATTGAAGAACTGAGTTTTCTTTTGTCTAATCCAGGTTTCCACTAGTATGACAATATCAACGTAGTATCACAATATAAGGGTTACTTTGGAATCAAAACTATTTTTATTATTTTATTAAGTAAGGTACCTATATAGTAAGTGTAGCTTTTGGGAAGGTAAGGAACCAAGCTGTAAATTACTAGAAGACTATTTTCCTGTATGGATAGTAGTTTAGGCTCTATAGCATATATAAAGTCAATGTTTGGCACTTTTCCGTAAGTATCAATAGAACATTTTTGAGAACGGACTCCCAACTCATACATAGATTTCTGTTCATGGCTTGGGAAGTTTTGTCGAGGGTTTTGGTTGGGCCAAAAGCCTCGAGAATACTTCACAAGCCATG
Source organism: Dioctria linearis (assembly GCA_963930735.1). Taxonomy (NCBI): domain Eukaryota; kingdom Metazoa; phylum Arthropoda; class Insecta; order Diptera; family Asilidae; genus Dioctria; species Dioctria linearis. The sequence continues at coordinate 76,060,168 of OZ005743.1, read as the reverse complement.
AAACAGACTCCCTCACTACCGCATGAGAGCCCCAACAGAGTCCTTAACATTCTAAAATATTTGCAGTGTTCTTATGTAAATCTGTCAAAAGTTTGATTTGAATAGCTCCTCCGCCCTAAACTACTATTCATACAGAAAAACGCTGTTCTGATAATCTTAAGCTGGCTTTTTTATCTTTCGAACCCAAATAAAATTATTATACTTTCCTAACAAAATTATTTAAAAAAATTTATCTGAACCAAATGACTACGATTCCTCAAATAAAAACTCTCGGCTGAGTAATCATTGTATGACGCTGTGCCGTCATTGCATACCGGAGGTTGACGATTTCGAATGTAGCTACCTACAGATTCGGACTCCGGCCGCACATACACATGCAATTATCACTCAGCTGAGAGTTAGTAAGCGTAATATGGTAAGGTTACTTTGGAATCAAAACTATTTTATTATTTTAAGTAAGGTATGTAGTAAGTGTAACCGTTCGGAAGATAAGGAACCAAGATTTAAATTCATAGAAGACTCTTTTACTGTATGGATAGTAGTTTAGGCTCTATTCAAATTCAAATTAATTTATATTTTAACAGCTATACTAGGAAGATTGAGCTCTTATAAGTAAGTGTAGGATAATTAATAATATAATAATAAAAGTGACAATTCAATAACATTTTTGAAACGAAAAATAAATCTTAATATAATAAGTACTATTACTAAGTAAGGCTAACAAAAATCCTGATCTCTCAAAAGAAGATTTATTAGCTAAGAATATGTAAACATAATAACTTGAAAATAATTACTATAAAGAAAACTAGAATAAAAAAAATAAAAGCTACTGTATAGATCGCAAAAATGTAAATAAGGCATTGCGAAAACTGCGGCTGCTAATGCTCCTCCTTAGAGGAATTGGAAGTGAGCTGCACATCCTGGCGGACTGCACGAAGAATTGGCTTTCACTAGTGCGCAAGCAGAACCGTGGCGTAGATAAAGATGATGTTCTCGCAGATTTAGTATAGGTCAATTTACTGTAAAGGTAATCTGGCTGTTTGGTTACAATTAAATTGCGAAGAGACATTACAGTTCGAAATTTAAGGTAAGAGTCCAATTTCCATCCCAGAATATTTGTGGTATATGCAGTGATATGACTGAAACGCCCTAGACCAAAAGCAAAACGTTTGGAAGAATTGAATGCTACATTGATCTTACGCAAGGATTGGGAATCCAATTTGCAAAACACCTCACAGCCGTAAGTTAATAAGGAGACTAGAAATGATTTCACTAACATTACACGGATTTCCATGTAAAGGTCGCAGATTTGGATAATTTGCGTAGAGCTCCATACACATTGCCTATGACACTGTTAATGTGATCGGACCAGTTCAGAGTACTATTGACAATTATCCCAAGATTCTTGATACGTTTGCTGTATGGAACGGCAATATTGTCAAACAATTCAGTTGAAAAGGTGGAAATATCTAACTGAGTTTTGTATTCAATTATAGCGTTAGTTTGGCAGCTTTTAAGTGTAGCGAATTATCAACAGCCCTTTTGGAGACTCTTGCAACTCTTCTGTATAGCATATATAAAGTCATTGTTTGGCACTTTTCCATAAGTATCAATATAGGACAATTTAGAGAACGTACTCCCAACGCACACATAGATTTCTGTTTCATGGCTTGGGAGTTATTCTCGAAGGTTTTGGATGGGCACAGCATAGAAAGTTACGTAGTAGATACATATAGCACAACGAATCATAAAAGATTACGAGCAATGGGAGCTCAGAGCAGCCATAGTTAGACAGAGTAATATTGAAATAAAGAACAATTACACAATAGTAAATCCATAGAGTAACAAAGTAATTTTAAAATGGAATAAAAAATTAAAATTAAAATTTATATAATGATATACAATAAAAATGATAGAAAAAGAACAAGTAATAGAGCAAATAAACAGTATATATACAGTAATTCAATGAGCAGTGCTGCAACAAGGTGCAGATAATATTAATACACAGCGGTACATTTTAAGGTAATGCGACCTGGAACTTTTTAAGATACAGGGTATTTTGTGAAAGACTAGCAAATTTTTTTAATAACCCTGTAACTCTGAAACAGTTTTGATGCCGTCCTCCTTGCCATACAATTTTTTGTTTGACTAGGTGACTAATATCACCTCCTGTCCTATGAACTACCCTGGACAAAACACCCTGTATGTGGGGTACTATACGTATATATGTTTTTGGAATAATATTCACGTTTCCGCGACTTAACTCAGACTTACAAAAAAAGTGTTTATACAAAAAATGTAGGGATTTAGTCTTCTTCAAATTTGTATCTGGCATTTTTCTTGTAGGATCAACGGTTGAGGAATTATTTTGAAAAAACCAATTTTTTGTACCTTTACTCCAAGATAGCGGCAGCAGTGTAATATATAAATTACAAAGAAGCAAAAGAATATAGCAAAATGTAGGATAAAATTAACAAGGTAATCAAAATCAGATTTTTCAAAGTGGTGTTTATTCCCATTAAAATTAATCATGCCGCTACAAAGATTGAATTGTCGAATACACTGACTTATTGAAGCATTTACACCATAATTTGTTATATGAAATGATTCATATAATCTCCAATTTGTTGAGTGAATGTAAAAGAGTCAAGTAAGGAGGATAAACAATCTGTAATCCAGCAATTTTTTTATAAACATAACATTACGGGTCTTTAGTCGAGTAGATAACTTTTGCAAGTCAATTAACTGACATTTTACATCATACGGTGGCAAGTCAGCACTACAGTTCAGCTTCCTCAAAGCTAATCTAATAAATCTCCTCTGCACACCTTCGACTCTACTGCTATGAATAGCATAGTAAGGATCCCATAAAACAGAACAGTAATCTTGATTATTAGGTCTAACCAGCCGGAATACTATCAGGGCCAGGAGGATTTGATTTTCAAATCTTATTTTGAGATTCGAAAGTAGTATAGCTATGTCGGTTCTAGACCACTTTTGATCGAAATTTTTCTAAGTCCAGAAATGACATTTGGACTTAGAAAAAATTTCGATAAAAATTGGTTTAGAACCGACATAGCTTTTTGGGGGTGGTATTTCTGAAAAAATTTTATACTCCGACCTTACAAACACACACACACACACACACACACACACACCTACACATTTATTTTTTGTTAATACCCACACACAATAATTGTAGCTGATCTTTACTAACGCACAACTCGAACTTCTTAACATTCATTAAAACACAGTAAGCAATAATTGTTAAAGTTGATTATTTTATTTTTTTGTCAATATCCATACAATAATTGTATTTGCTGTCAAATCTTGGTAAAACACAATTTCTATTGATGTATCATCATCTGCCGAGCTGGAGTGCACCCTGGTAAAATGCGGTGGAAAATTAGCTCCCGATTCACTAACTTCACCGCCCATTACTATTATTGGCCACCTTTGTATGTTGGTTGGCAAACACTCTTTTAAAATTTCAATAATTTGTTCCATAACGTACAACTGCTCGATTTAAACTAATGAATTAGACATCAATCATAAATTGCCAAATTTTTATAAATGCAATGAAATCTAATCAATTGTGGTTAACAAATTTAGAGCGTAAAATTCCCATCATCTATTTTAGTAAGCGACCCGCAACCACAACTTTTGAATAAAAATTTCATGAGAAATTCAAGTCAATTCGTTTTCAAACCACTATATCCTGTTATGCCAAAAATTAGAAGCCGCAACTTTTGATAAAAATTTCATGAGAAATAGAAATTAAGCAATTTAACTGTAATTAAATTTCTCATATATGAACAAAGATTCTATACATAAAATAAAGCCGCAAAACGCTTTGTTTTCTTTTTTAGAATAAATTTACAGGAAAATGGTGACCGTACCAAAAATAAATGATGGAAATTAGTATAAATACAGTTGTAAAAATGATACAATTATCAGTTATTTATTTCTTAAGCTTTTGGAATACCTAAGGAAAATTTGAAAATTAATAGAAGGTAGGTAGATACAAATTAATAACTGCCACTTGAGAAAACTGACTGATCTTTAAGTATCAGCGTAATACACCCCCTTTCATGTACAATTTTACTTTTCTAGCTCAGGAATTTCAATGGCCCCAAAATCTAATAGCCCAATCTACTTTCGTTCAATAAATTCGGAAAGAAGTGCTACATCTAATACTTTGGAAGATGATATAAGAAGAGGGATAAATCGTATTGCTTCTTTGCGGGAATATCTTGATATATTACATTTATTTTGCGATGATGATGAAGAAATTCCTGAGTCTGATTATGATGAAGATGAGGATATGAACATACACTTGGACCATGCAGTGATTGATACAGATTCCGATAATGAAGATGACGATAACTTTGAAATAAAAATATCATTCCATTACATAATTTCAAATACTGAACCCTACTGCATCTATTGTGCAATCAATAGAAATGTTATAATTGATGATGAAGTATTAGTAAATAGGTCGTTTTTTTAATTTTGATGATTTGGATGATTTTTTGGTTGAACATTTTGTAGTATGTACTAATTGCAATAATGCACTAGATATAAATATTATATGAAAATTACTTCTCGTAGGTCTTTTTTCTTCTTTTATTCATTCGTTTCTCTCTACTTTTTTCTTCTAGATGTATGTGTGTATATACATATAGCCTTTTATTCAACTATTTTCATACCTTTTTTTTCTTGGAGGGGTATATAAGGAGTACAGCTTTTCGCTTTCGTTGATCAGTTTACTCACGTTGATTGAATCAGGCATTTTAGTTATTTCTAAAGATGGCTTCTTATACAAAAATGTCAAATGAAATAGTAAATAATTTAAAAGAAGTTATACCTTTACTTCAAGCAAATAATATTTATGAGTTAAAGAAGTGGATAAAATATTGTAAAAGTAATATTGGTTTAATGTATCAAGCTCTAAGACGAGCTAAGACAATAGGTGAAAAGAAAAACTTAGAAACGAATATAGGCCATATGAAAAAGTTTTTATGCGATATTACATCACTAGTTCATGTTGGTGGTGGTGGTGGTGGTGGTAGAGTAAAACTTGTTAGAAGAAATGAGTCTATAGTGTGGAAAGATATAAATTCAGCATTCAAAAATCGCATTCAAACAGGTGTTTTCATTAATAAAACGTTTAAAGATCCTAAACTGTTTTTGAAACGAGTTGGAACACTGTTAGTGACGCGATTGAAAAAAATATTGGGAAAGTTTAATACAATTAAAGTGAACACTTCTTTTTGCTGTGAATTAAAAAAATTAACTACTGATGGTACAGAAGTTCGAGAATATAAGTATCTAACAACAGGAAATAATACAATTGATGGTGGAAGTAATTTAAAAGAACTTGTTAAGAACATACAAGGTGTATTGTTAACTAATTTAGATGAGTTTCAAGAGCGTGATAGCGGATGGGCTTTAAGTTAATTTATTAACTTGGCGGTGAACATCAACAAATATGTACCGCTTACAGGCTCATCATATATAGATTTACCTCCACAAATAAAACGGAAAAAAGCTTGTGTTAATGTAAAAAATTCAGATAACGCATGTTTTGCAATGATAGTGATGATGATGACGATGATGCTGAAGTTAATTATCATTTTTGTTGGATAAAGAATTTATCACGATTAGTATCATCACAGTTACCACGGCAAGGACATAAAAAGTGGATATGCGACCGATGCCTTCATTATTTCCATACTGAAGTTAAGCTAAAGCACCACACCATGGACTGCGAGCAAATTAACTCATGTAAAATAATCTTACCGACAGAAGATGCGAAGTGGCTGTCATTTAAGAATTTTAATTATAAACAACGATGTCCATATATAGTATATGCTGATACCGAGAGTTTGTTACATCCTATTAATGTTGCAGCTGGAAGTAGTACTAGGCGTTATCAAAAGCATGAGATACATAGCATTGGACTTTATTTTATGTGTTCTTATGATCCAACTCTCAATTTCTATCATTCATATCGAGGATCAGATTGTGGAAAATGGTTTGCCTGTGAACTCAGAAATTTAGCTGAGGATATTGAGGCAACATTTCTTTGCGAAATTTCTATGGAAGAAATCACAGAGGAACTTGCCAGTAAATTAAGAAGTCAGACCGTTTGTCATATATGTGAATCCGAATTTTTAAATTCAGATGTACGTGTAATAGATCACAGCCATATGACCGGGAAGGTGCGGGGGATGGCTCATCAAAATTGCAACATAAATTTTCAAGATAGTCGTGTAATTCCAGTGGTCTTTCACAATTTGAGTGGATACGATGCTCATTTTATTATTAAAGATATTGCTATAGCTTTTGATGGTAAATTTAATTTACTACCACTAAATAAAGAAAAATACATTGCTTTCACAAAAAAAGTAGAAGATTTTCAAGCTACATATAAATTTATAGACTCCTTTCGATTTTTACCAACATCTCTTGAAAAATTAGCTTCTTACTGTGATGACTTCAGATTAATAAAGAGAGAATTTCCTATTAATCATCACCTTCTTTCAAGAAAGGGGGTATTTCCTTACGATTACGTAGACAGCTGGGTAAAATTAAATGAGGTTCATCTTCCATCAAAAGAAAATTTCTACAATAAACTTAACGATAGCCATATCAGTGATGATGATTATGCACATGCGCAAAATATATGGCGAGTATTCAATAGTCAAACAGTGGGTGAATACTCTGATCTATATTTAAAAACTGATATTCTTTTATTAGCTGAAATATTTGAAAATTTTCGTAATAGTTGTCTTCAAAGCCATCGACTAGATCCAGCTCATTTCTTTACAACTCCAGGTCTAAGTTGGGACGCTATGCTGATGCACACCAAAGTGAAATTAGAGCTCATTACAGATATTGACATGCTATTATTTATTGAAAGAAGTATTAGAGGGGGTGTAACCCAATGTAGTGGGCGATATAGCAAAGCAAATAATAGATATATGGCAGATTATAAGCCGCAGGATAAAATAAAATATTTGATGTACTTTGATGTGAATAATTTATATGGATTGGCAATGTCACAGTTTTTACCTACAGGAAATTTTAAGTGGATTGAAAGTGCTGATATTGAAAATACTTCCGACGATTCAGATGTTGGATACTTGTTGGAGGTTGACTTAGAGTATCCACATGAAATACATGATCATCATAAAGACTTACCATTTGCTCCAACGCAAATGAAACCTCCTGAATCGATGAATTCAAAACTATTGCTAATCGAATATAATAAAGATCGATACGTTATTCATTACCGCAGTCTCAAGCAATGCTTAAAAAATGGTTTGATATTAAAAAAAATACATCGAATTTTGCAGTTCAATCAGTCACCATGGTTAAAAGAGTACATTGATTTAAACACAGCTTTTAGAACAATAGCAACGAATGAGTTTGAAAATTTTTTTTTAAGCTTATGAATAATGCTGTATTTGGCAAGACGATGGAAAATGTTCGGAACCGTGTGAATATCAAACTTCTCACTAAGTGGCATGGTCGATATGGAGTTAAAGCAATGATAGCTAAACCTAATTTTCACAGTAGAACTATATTCGATGAGAATTTAATTGCAGTTGAATTAAATAAAACCCAAGTGCTTATGAATAAACCTATTTATATAGGCCAAGCTGTACTGGATATATCCAAAACATGTTTATATGAATTTCATTATGGATATATGAAGCGTGCTTATGGAAATTTATCTAGATGTATCTATACAGATACAGATTCATTAATCTATGAACTGGATGATATAGATCCATATGAAATAATGAAAAGAGATATACATATGTTTGATACAAGTGATTATTCTGTAAACAACATTTATGATCTACCACGTCGCAATAAGAAAGTTCCAGGCTTGATGAAGGATGAATTGAATGGACGTGTCATGACTGAGTTTATTGGTTTGAGAGCCAAGATGTATAGTTTACGAGTTGATGGTAAAGATTATTTAAATAAAGCTAAAGGAGTTAAAAGTTATGTTTCTAAAAAATCAATTTGCTTTATAGATTATAAAAAATGTTTAGATCAATTTACTGAAATATATAGACAACAAAATTGTATACGATCTGTCAATCATAATGTTTTTAGTATAACTCAAAATAAAATTGCCTTAAGCCCTTTTGATGATAAACGTTTTATTATAAATGGCTCCACATATACTTTACCTTGGGGTCATTACAGTTTATTGAACACTTGAAATTTTAGCAAAATAAAAGGCTTCATATTATAAGAATTTTTGTTTTTTATTATTCCCATAAGATTAATTACTAGTCTTATAAATCATTTATTTATTTATACAGCAAATTTATAATATTTCATTTTTATTGACCCATGAATTATGTTTTGCAGAGAACCCTAACCATTTTACAAAAAATTTATTCCGTTTTTTCTTCAATACTTTTTCAACAATGTAATTATGTGGATATTTAGTCTTTAGTAGTTCTTTTTCATAAAATCCTCCTTTGATTGGGTGTCTCTCATAATCCTCTAGCAGATATGTAACCGGATTCGTATTTTGTATGTTTTTAATTTTAAAGATCTCAGTCGTCCAGTTCGGTGTGTACCCCTTTTCAAATATATGTTTATGCTGGCTGATGCGAACATAGTCATCAACCTTATATTTTGCTGCCCCCACTATTTTTATGTGATTGTATACTGTTTGTAGTAGAATATTTTTATTAATGTGATTAACATCGGAGGGGCGCATTTTAATGGTCCTATGCTTTTTATTATTGTATTCATGAACAAGATTGTGGTACAAAATCAATCCAACGATAGGAACCATTCTTACTGAATTCTTTCCACATCATACCTTTTAATGTTCTATTAAATCTTTCAACTATTGAGGCTTTCATTATACTAAAAGTCGAATAGTGTTTGATTCCATATTTTACCATTAGTGTCTGGAATATTTTATTATAAAACTCTTTACCATCATCTGTCTGCAAATGTTTAGGAATCCGACCGCTTTTTAGAACTTTTTCCATTGTAGCCGTTACCTCTTTTCCAGTTTTATTTTTAATGGGCTTTACCCAAGCATATTTTGAAAATGTATCAATAACTGTTAGCAAATAGTAGTATCCATTAGTTTCGCGAACATAAGCACCCATTTCAACCAAATCTGCTTGCCAGAGATCATCCAAATCTTTCATAATGACACGACGCCGGGGAAAATTTCGACGAGCTGCTTTATGCAGCTCACTCACAAGGGCCTCTTTACTCATTGTTAGCTTTGACTATAAGAGATTCTACATTTATTAACCCTCGTAAGTTCTTTTCAATGTCTTCGCACTTTGTATCAATATAAACTTTTAACTTTTCAAATGACTTATTTATGTGTGATTGTGTCAATGTTTCCAGTTTTTCTCTAGTTATTTTAATAATATTATGTACATTCACAAGCTTTTCCTCTAATTCACTCTTAGCTGTTTTTGTTTCTAAACTACTATGGGATTTGCATAAATCTAAATATTTATCTATTGTCTCATCTATATATAGCATGTTTACAGCATCACTATCTTCTTCTGGATTTTTGAGATTCTTAATATTCTTGAATTGCATATCATAGTTGTTATCTGAAGTTAACAGAAAACCCACTCCTGCAGGTCCGCTTAGGCCTCTTTCGCCTGGTGGTCCAGAGGGACCCCGTTCTCCTCGATGTCCGGGGGGGGGGACCACGTCCAATAATACCATCTCTTAGCGATCGTCCGAACTTGTCAACACTCATTTCATGAATAAATATATAAAAAGCGGAAGAAGGCTTTTTATAAAATTAAATCAGACTCTCTTAACTCCTCAATAATGGAAACAATTTCATTGTTATGACTATTACTTCCAGCTACTTGAGAGCCAATTAAAAGTCGTAATCTGTCCACCAATTCATTTGGATCGTCCCAGTAAACATAGTCAATAGTGTCTCTTGGAAGCTTCATGAGCCCCTTACCTTCATGACTGCTAAATTTCTTAATAATTCTCATATATTTAGGACCTTTACTACCTCTTATTTGCCCATCTGCACTATAATCACGTCTATGGGCATTAGAATTTTCCAAGATTTCTCGATAATTAGCCAAGTCTTTTTCATCATATAAACTCTTTGATGGTTCTTCCATAAAAAGAAGTTCGCATAAACCCATTGTTATGTAATATTGCTAGATTTCCCAATTTTCCACCCTCCATTATCCATATAAACACCATAAGTGTTGTCAATTTTAGGACTTTTGGTTTGGTAAAATTCTAAATATTTATTAACTAACCCAGTTGATAAGTTGAGGGTGGAATCCGATTTATTAGCTAAGGTTCTTGAATGAGTAGGTGTTCCATACTCGTCTAGTGATGACATTAAAGAAGAGTCTCTATACTTTAGTGGTGTGCTTGTTGGTTCCATTTTCATATACATTTGTTTTGGGTTTAACTCGAAGCCATCATAATCATCATCATCTTCATCATTTATTTCATTTTCCTTTTTTGGTTCTGGTTTGATGTCAGCATGAAGCCTCTGTTTTGCTTTTGTATCACTTACAAGCTCTTTAAGTGGTCTTGTTATGGGCTTAAATGTTTCTTCAAGTTGAGATTCAACATCGATTCGCCCCGTTTTTATAGTTCGATACTTTTTCTTGATAGCATTCCTAGTTTTAATAATATCCTTGATTAACTCCTTCTTATTTGTAATGATTTCCATCTTTTTACCCATTTGTAATGATAATTATTTTTAAAACGATCTGTTAACGGCTTTATTAACTGGTCTGTTAACAGCTTTAACTGCTGTCGTAACCGCTTTAACTGATCTGTTAACAGCTTTAACTGATCTGTTGACTGCTTTAACGGGTCTGTTATATTTATACAGAAATATATGTATCGAATCCCTGACGATAACGTCCCTTGCTTAAGGGGCTGTCTTTATCTACTACCAGAAACCCATATTTATCCCCCAACACTTAGCATACATATCTCGGAAAGTATCAAAATTCATATCCGTATTAACATGATCATCATAAGCGTGCCTAAGATTTGTATCATCTTGCTTAAATAAAATGAGAAAGTTGGCATTATCTCGTACCAAGTGTTTTGGTATATGAGTATAAGTCTGGCAAAGATAGAAACTATCAATGTTATTATGTCGACCCATACAAAAATAAGAGCGTATGTTGTCTTGTTTCCCACATGCTACATCATCAAAAATAAAAACTGAATTTTGTTTTGCCTCATCAAATGGTATAACATCATCATTATTAGAAAATGTATAATAGCCTAATCCTTGTATGGGTGACAAAAGTTTTCTTAAGTATAAATACTTTGATTGGTAGAGTAATTTTGAATATACATAAACGTTTTCATAACTCAAACCATTAGGATGTTCCAGCAAACTAATCATAACATTTGTTTTTCCACAATTGGAGGGACCAACTATTAGAGCACGTATACTATTGGGTAATAATGAACTATGTCTTCCAGTTTCTTTAACATTGCTCTGAAAATCATTATTTCTTATTGGCAGCGATAGATTTTGCTTAATGAACTTCATTTTGAATACTAACTACAACCTATAAATGCTTACTGAATTTAAATACTTTTTTAGTTTGTATCTGAGTGTTGAAGGCTAAAGACATTTTACTTATGCTTGAGCATAATAAGAAAGGAGCGGGAGTAATTAACACACTCATTAATAGGTTGCCGTTTGAATTACACTTACCAGGCTACCAATATTGCGGACCTGGTACGAAACTAGCAAAAAGATTAGCTCGGGGTGATCCTGGTATTAATCCTTTAGATAGCGCATGTAAAGAACACGATATTGCCTACTCTAAATTTAAAAGTACACCAGATCGCAACATAGCAGATCGGATTTTGGCTGAAAAGGCTTGGAGTCGAGTTAAATCTACTGACGCAAACCTAGGTGAGCGTGCAAACGCATTGCTAGTTAGCAATATCATGAATGCTAAGGCTAAATTCGGGGTGGGTATGGCGAAAATGAGGAATAAGAAGAAAATGAGCACACGAAAGAAAAATAAAAAAGTTAAGAAAAACATTACCCTGAGAGCGGTTATCTCAAAGGTGCGAAAATCTATTCAAAGGCAAAAACCTGATTCTTTGTAAAGAGCCATTGCGTTGGCACGAAAGGAAGTAGGAGATACAATTAAATATAGGAAGAAATATGTGAAAGTTCCACGAGTCATACCTATACCAAAAACTGGCGGTATTTTACCATTCCTTGTTCCTTTATTTGCAGGTCTTTCTGCTTTAGGATCGCTAGGAGGAGGTGCATCAGCTATTGTAAACGCTGTTAATTCTGTTAAAGATGCAAAAGAGCAGCTCAAAGAGAGTAAGAGGCATAATGAAGAAATGGAATCCAAGCTAGTAGGAAAAGGCCTTTACTTAAAACCTCATAAAAAGGGATTGGGGTTGTACTTAAACCCAGAACCAAAAAACTATTGAAAACGCTGCCTAAAAGACCGCTAACTGAGGTAGACTTACTTAAATATGCAAAGGATCTACCACATTTTCGAGGAGTTTTCATGCGTGATAAGCTTCCAAAGAAACTTAACAAGAAGGAATGCGGTATTATCAACTTGGATATATCATCCGGTCCAGGAACTCATTGGGTAGCGTACTATAAAAATGATGAAGATATTCAGTACTTTGATAGCTTTGGAAATCTACAACCACCATTAGAAATTATAAAATATTTAACTAGTAATGTAAGGTATAATTATTCCCCATATCAAACATATAACTCTGTAATATGTGGTCATTTATGTTTGAAATTTTTGTATGATTGTTACGAAAAATAAAAGAATATGTATGTATTTTTATTTATTTATTTAAAATATTTCCTTTATACAATAGGAACAACAAGGCCCCTTAATTCTATTATATAACTTCAATAGTTTGGATATTCGCAAAAATTCTCTTTTAACATGCCGGCAATTACAAGTATCTGGACCCGATGTTGAAGTATTGTAAGCCCAACTGCAGGATTCATAATGCTCCCCATATTTTGAAGTCAAAATGTTCATTTCTTTATATTCATGCAAAAAGCGGTAGGATTTTTCTATTTCCTCCTTATGTTCTTCTAGTAACAACTTGTCATACTCTTGCAAGAATCTGCTAATATCGAGATGTTTAAGAAATATTTGCACTTCATCATTTAATCTTTCCATATTTTTTTTATTTCTTCCTTGTACTACTGAATTCCCCAGTGGTTCAAACTGAAAACAAATCTATATAAATGAGGAGGAAATCAGATAATTGCATCATTTTAAATTACACCACAATGTCATTAACAATTACATTAAGCGGAAATTCATCTATATTAACAACCGAGTATTTCCCACCCATAGATTTGTCGGGGGATTATGTATGTGGGTTAATTGATTTCCAAACTTACAATTCAATACCAAATATTGAGAATAACAAAAATAATCTACTTCACATTGGGGGTGCGGTTATAGAAATACCTACAGGATCATATGAGATAGATGACATAGCTGAATATCTGGAGAATCAATTAAGTAAATTAAGTGAAGAGGGTTACCATATAAAATTGCGTGCGAACAATAACACTTTGAAAAGTGAAATCAAATCTAGTGGGCCCATTTACTTTAACAAAGAGGGTACAGTTGGATCACTTTTAGGGTTTAGTAAGCGACAACTGGAACCTAATAAATTGCATGTATCAGATTTACCAGTTAATATAATTAAAGTTAATACAATAAGAGTGGAATGTAATATAATAAGTGGATCATTCATGAACGATACCCGAGTACATACAATACACGAATTCTCCCCAAAGGTGGGGCCTGGTTATAAGATAGTTGAGGTACCAAAGAACGTCATTTATTTACCGCTAACCACTCGAAGAATTACTTCCATTAGCTTAAAGCTCATTGATCAGGACGGTGATTTAATAAATTTTAGGGGAGAGACAATAACAGCTCGGTTACATCTAAAACCGCAACATGATCTTCTTGTTGCTTTATTGGTTTTCGATACCACTCCTCCTCACCTGCAAACGGGCAGTTATGTAGGAAGAAATTAGTACTTGGACGTCTGATCGTCCCATCTTGTAGCCAGCCTATTACAGTTATTTCTCCTCCCTTGACTTCAA